>MEJB01000016.1:736829-812447 GCA_001752375.1 Rhazya stricta
GGAGGAGAGAGAGGGTGCGAGAGAGTGAAGGAGGCGAGTTGACAGAGGGTGGCTGCTGAGTTAATGTAACTTCAACAATAACAACAGATAATCAAAGAACACAATAGATTCTTTAACATAAGGTACTACTAGATTACGAACAAATTCAACATCTTCACATTCACACATCAACATGAATTTCGTACAAACATATTTAAACGCAATTAAAAGTGTTCAATTTCATTCATTTAAATTAATAATAGAGATTAACTTACCCCAGATCCTTATGTAAACATGGTCTTTACTAAGAGGAGATTCCCGAACGGTTTCAAGTGATGCACAAATGCCCTAGTGTCGGTTCATTGCCACCTAGGCGTCCGCACTGCCCGCGCTGTGATGAGGCGCTGTGCGCCTTGTCACAAGTGCTGGATGGCACTGTTGTCGGCCTTGTTCTTGGCCGAAAAAATACCCACTGACTATTCGGCACTATCTGACGGCAAGGAACAACTGCATGTGTACAAAACAGAGACTAAAGCGACGCCAACTGTAAAGGTCAGCTTTCAAGTTTTGAGAAGGAATTCATTAAGCGGGACAAAACACAGCGGCGGCTCTGGTTGTGCCGAACAGTAAGGAAATGGGCAGAGCGACGGTCAGCAGCAAGAGATYAGGTTTCTGTCAAAAAAGAAAACGTTCAGCTGAGGGAGAAAAATATAACGGCGGCTCTGGTTGCGCCGAACAGCAGACGAGTAACGATGCAGGTCCAGCGACGGTGTTGCTCAGATCTAGTCGCTCCCACAGAGAAGACTACAGCGGCGGCAGATCTGGCGATGATTGCTCAGATTGGATAGCACTGGAAAAAAGAAGAGAAAAAGAAAGAAGATGGCTAGCTTACCGATCTGGAGCGGTTGGTCGACGCCGGCGAGTCCGAGAGTGAGAGGGGAAATTGGAGAAGAAACTCGAGAAGAGCAGGCGATCTCTCATGTGTGCCCGACAGTGTCGAGCCAACAACACGCACTGTGAGTTCAAGCAGCTACTGGTGCGATGGCCGATCACGAATCGCGGTAAAGTGGCCACTTCAAGCGAAATAGAAGTTGGGAAAGCTACGACGGGTAGCGTCGGGTCAAGCAGAGGAAGAGTGGTGGCGGCGGCAAGAAGGAGAAGAAGATAAGGGGTTTGTCGAGGCAAGAAGTGAATTTCTTTAGGTTGTTCTTCTCTTTTTTTTATATTTTATTTTGGGCCGCAACTCAACCCGTTAGGCTTTCTCATCCAGATCTAATCAAAACCCGTAAATTACACGTAACGGGCTTCCTTTCGAATAAAGTACAACTTCCGACTTAATTAATAAATAGACTCACAAGTCGAGCCTTTAGCCAAAGATAACATGTCCAACCTAGTTGGCACACAAATKTTACRTAAAACTAAACAAATCTAATAAAGGAGAATTGGGGGTGTTACAATTTTACTGCACGGTAGGGCATGGAAGTGACGTGGTAGAAAGAGAAAATATTGAAATCATAAGGTCGCTAAAAGAAACTTCAAAAACATCAGACTACAAGTTCCAAGAAATCTTTTTAGCCTCTCTAATGATAACAACCTCACCATTAACCAATCAGCTTAGAGCCAAATAAAGACTCAACCATCAAGACCTATTTGAAAAGGTGCAATCTACACTCAACCAATGGGTGCATCTGCATATATAGACCCTTCTTCCTCATTTGTGTRTCCACCATAACCATACTACATTGAAAGCTAAAACACAGAACAAACAAACTTCAACACAACTGATTTCCATTTTGTCTTAACCTTTACCAATAAAATTGGTGAAAAAGCAATTAGCCAAAAAGAGAAAGGTAGATGAGCATCCAAAGTTTGTTTCCAGTAAAGCCGTGATGTTTCGAGGAGATTTACTAGAAGAAGGGGCTGTTACTCGAGAAATGTTTCATCTTTGAGGAAGGGCCAACCAAAGGAATGCCCACATTCATCCAAACTATAGTGGAGAAGAGGAATTGGGAAATCTTTTGTGAACATTCAAAAGATCCCATTGTTCAATTACTGCTAGAGGCTAAGATATGGTATCACTTCCTGAAAATTTACTTTATGCCTGCCATTTGTCATCAATATGTTACTAGAGAAAGACGGTGTTGCTCTTTTGTTTGATGACTCAGAGATGATTAACATGGGCAGGATCATTTGTAGAGAAATACGAGATTGTGCTAAAAGAATGAGGGAAAATTGTACTTTCCATCAATCATCTCTTTGTTGTGTTTGAAGGTCGGTGTACTTTATGGGCATGAAGAGAAAATAGCAAAGAATAATGAAGCCATGACAAAGAATACCATCGCAAGGTTGTTGAAGGAAGGGAAGGAAGCTRCACTCCAGTGAGTGCTATGAAGATTGTTGCCACTACCAAGAAAAAGATTGAGTAGAACAAAACCCTGATTATYTGAAAGAATTGATTGACGCAGTGAATCAACAAACTGCTAAAATGGAAGAATTAAAAGCTGTATAGCAATTGTAGACTCTGCAATTCAATTATTGGGTTTATGTGAGGACAAAAACGCAATATTACGGATGAGTTTATAGAGGAACTTCACTAAGCCGTTGACCAAATTTTCATACTTTCTCGAAGAATTGCTATAACCTAAAGACTAGCAAGAGACAACAGAGGAGGCTAAGGACGAAGATAATGAATTTGAGGAGGAAGATGAGAGTGATAAGGATAGTGATGAGACCGAATGAAGGTCTGAAAGAATTTCTGAGATATTGAAGGAAGTTGGAGTTGGAAGTTTTGAAGAAGTTTGCAGAAGTTGAAGTTGAAAGCTTTTGAAGTTTTTAGTTCTTGGAGTACAAGTTTTTCAAAAGTTTATGCTTAACTTGATGATGAATTTTAATAATGCTTTAGTGCGTGTTTAGTTTGATTGAATTTAATTTTTGAATTATTTTGTTTGTTTTAAATTTTTGGAAATGCATTTTGTGTTTAGCCATCACATTTTGAGATATTCAATTGTATATCCGAATTTGCTATATCCTTTGATGAATATTTTTGGAGGTTCGTGCAGATTAATGTGTTAATCAGCTTTATGAGGATTAAAAGATTATATGAAGGCTAAAAATTGAGATATTACCTTGTGATGATAATTACTTTGCCTAAATATGTTTCTATGTTGTGATAAAAGTTGAAGCATAGCTTTTATGTAAACAAATGAAGATAACTCTAGTAGACTTGGTGCATAAGAGTGTTCTTGAAAAATTATCAACATGAATGTGCTAAGCAAAATAATTTCTAGGATTATTAGTAATCACAACTGGAGTGAGGCTTAAGAATTAAGATTTGACATTAAAAGTTTCACAAGTAAGAGGATTAGGAAACTTAACTYAGTTAGTAAAGAGGCAGCATTTTGTAGTGAAAAAAAGATAGTTTGGAGAATACTTGTGAAAAGAAAAGTTGATATAGTGTGAGAAACCTACTCCCTACCCTTAAGTAATTAAGTAACCAGAAGGTCTTCATTACTAATGTCGACACTTACGTCAAAAGGTAAAAGAGAGGTAAGAGTATGCTGCATCATTAAAAGGAAGTTTGTGGCAGCAATCCTGAATTATGGATCTAGTTGAGTAACCGGGGAGACCTTCATTACCAATGTCAGTTGTTGTGTCAAAAGGCTAGAATCACATGAAGGATAATAGAAAAATAAATTCTGAAAGCAGCAATTGCTACAGCATAACAATTGTCTCCAACATAAAAGCATGATGTGACCTTGTTTAAAGCTCTAATGCATAAGTTTTGACTCCTAGTTTCTGAAAAATTGAGACTTGAGAGGTTAATCTTTAATTCATTCATTAAGCTTTATGATCAAAGGGCATGACCTAATTGTTACTTGTTATTTCTCTATGCACTTACACATACACTACAAGGACGCTCAAAACACTTTATTAGCTAATGATGTCTGAAATTATACAGCAAAAGAGCAAAATAATAGCTATGTCATGGCCACTAAAACTAGTTGTATCTAATGCAAGACAATGCTTCTCATGAACAATCAGTTGGAGGTAAATGGGTAGATTGGACAAGGGCTCCAAACAAAAGAACAGCCTAGTGAGGGATCCGCGAACTAATAAACTCTGSGACTATTGTTGAAAACTGGGACACCTTGAAAGGGATTACCGATGGAAAATGACTTGTGCTTGCAAGAAGATGCTCGAGGCATAGGGTTAAGAATTGCATTGTAAGGGCCAAARCAAGGCAGGGGAAACCACTTTCGGACCTTAATCAAGAGAGTCAGCAAGGGTGAACCTAGCAACTAGAAAATCAAGGCCCGAATGTTTGCAATTGACAAGGCAGATATAAACAAAGACTCCAATGAGGTGGAAGGTAATAACGATATAAAAGTTTCGCCTGGCCTTGTTTAGGTTTTGATACACTAGAAATCTCTTGATTTGCCTATCGATAGAGCAACTTTCTATATAAGAAATTGATAACCATATATCTTGAAAATATTGATGCTTGAAGATAGTTTACCAATAGCACGAATAACATGAACAGGTGGTTAAGAAATAGCATTGGAAGATTGAACTTTAGTCATCTGTAAGGATTAATGATTGTTTTATTTCATTGAGAGACTGTATAGTTATTTCAAGATGTATCAGAATACTTATGAGGAATGTTTCAGCTAAGTACAAATAAAGATTTGGAAATTAGCTGGACTATTACTTGATATATAAAGGTTGTAATGAATAAGTAAACAATGATAAGATGAGATGGGTTATATTGTTAATTTATAGTGATTAGGGGATTTTGAAGGAATTTGAATAGTAGAAGRCTCGATCACCAATTTACCAGACGAATAATGTGTACAAAAAAAGGAGTATTGAGCAATATGTGTTGGTTARATTTTTTGTGATGCTATAATATTGTAAATGAGTTCACCATGCTCGTGCAAGTATACACTATCTAATAAGTAATATAGTGATAAGTGGATGTCGAACACATGAGGACTGATATTATAGCAGTGGTATGAATAACTACAAAGAATGATTCAATAAATTGGAGTAGGTAACTTGTGAATGATGAAAGTAAAACACACTTTAATTACAATGATCAAATATTAGAAAACAATAGACAAGTGAGTAGAAGGATAATCACTGGTAATGAAATTTAGTTTAGGAAATTAGGGATCYCTTAAGTATGATGTTTATGAGATATAGTCAAGCATGCTACAACATCATTTACAACAAATGGTTAATGTGGGGAGTACACAGGTATATAGACATACCTATGCTACAGAATTGATCAAAGAAATGCTACAGCAGGGAGTTTGTTTTGCCAAATGGATAGGATCCTCAACCTTTAACCTTTTAACTTTACCACCTCTCCTGACATTAGGCCCACAGTATCTCAGGTGGCTAAGTCCTTGATCCCATAATAAGGTAGCTCTTTCATAGCAAACCCGAGACCTTCGCTACCTTGAAAATCTGATGCTCAAGTATTATATGGTTCTCAGAACGATGTTAGGCTCGATCATATCAGCTTTGTTTGAAACCTAACTATAGCCCCTTAAAAGGAATATGCTTAAACCAACTACCCTAAGGGACGAGGTAGTTTGGGCATAACCCTATGCTACTAAAATGCTATATCATTACTCTATAATTGCAAACATTACTTAGTCATTTCAATATTCTCCCCTAACCGAGTTCAAGTAATGGCTATGGCTAGGTATCCAGAACCAAAGCTCTATATTCAAGAGGGTTACTGTACTCAACACTCCTTCAACAAGAACCTAAATAACAAAAAAGTATTCTCAGAATGTAACAGAGATGATAGCTAGATGCTACARAATTTACGCAAACCAGTCACCTTACCATGGCTTTCCACTATAGTTAAATCCCACCCTATATTATCAACTCTAACTCACTGGTGGTTTACCATTGGGATTTAAATCCCTAGATAAACTGCATGTTAGCTTAAGCTTGCAAAATTTTAATTAGCACATCATCAACACTTAAGTTCTCCTTAATTCCTAAATAAAAATATATTAACTCATGCTCAAATGAATGAAACACAAGATTGCATAAAACATTAAGTTGTATAAATAATCAAACATCGGTTTAGCTAAATATAAATAGAATATATCATAAATAACAGTTTAGAAAACTCCTCTAAATGGAAATGTGCTTCTACAGTCGTCAATGTTGGAGCATTCGCCAGCAATCCACTTTTGATTATCTGCTTGGCTCCTTTTTTCAATCGTTCAGCTTTGTTACTATCTGATGAAAGGCTTCTATATCTTCTCCATACTAGTAGGAGCAATTCCCTTCGTAGCTTTTAGCCTACACAGAAGTATTCAAAAAAATGGTGGAAAAAGCTTTCAAGCTTAAGAAATGGATGAACTCCCGCCAGTGGCTTTCTTCTTCTTGTTGTTCTTCTATTTATAGTTTGTAGTAATTGCAAGTTGTTGGCCAATCAGATGTGGTGTTTTGTGTGGTCCAATGAAAGCTTCACATGTGTCCTTCAAGTGGCAACCTTTGGCCCAATCAGATGGCTATCCAACATAGTGGAACATGAGGTCGAATGAGGTACATCCATGTCTCAATCCTTTCCAATTTGCCAATATTTAATTAGTTCTTTTGACACTTTTCTTTCACTTCAAGTTGCAAGTGTCTCTTTAAGTCATTTCTCTGCTGCTTTTTGCATCTTATCCTTGCCCTTTTTAGCTAAACTTTCACTGCAACATGCAACTTGCTTCCTACAACTGCCTTGTYTGATCAGCTGATGGTGTAGTATTATTATGCTGCAATATACTCTCATCATCCTTGGCTTTTTACCTTTTTCTTCTTAGTGAAATTTTCTGTACAAATTTAGTAAAACTTAGCCTAAATGCAATAATTACATAAAAATTAGATTACTCATATGCTATTAATGAATATGTGAATTTATGCACAAGTAGCACTTGAATGATCATAATTCAATGTCATAATTGGCTAAAATTGCTGAATAAAATGGCATAAAATGTGTATAATTTTGACACACTTCATACTGCCAAACTCAAACTATTGCTTGTCCCCGAGCAATGACATAACAGTAAATGGGGCAGCAATTTTATGCCTTAATAACCATCTAAATCTTTGTTGTTGCCTTGCTCATAGGGCCATGTAACTCATAGCTCCTAATCCTTCATAGGACTTTACCTCCTAAGGCTATTTCGATGAGGGTGACTAGTCAATCCTATGCTTGAGCTATTCTCAGTTCATGGTGTGAGTTGGAGCCTATTTCTGAACCCGTGAATTAACTTTTTGATTTTGTGAGGCCTCAAAAGCCGACGGTCGAGCACCTTTTCTCATTTTGGGAGGTATCCTATTGATTCATACATAATGTAAATCTTGCACACAAGTAAACTCACATAAGTGCATTTGTAATACTAAAAACCACGAAATGCTTCCCTAAATGAAAGCACTAAATCCACATTCTGACCACACATAAATCACAGCTTAGGGCACTAGGTACACATATTATGTTTAATTATGAAAATCAACCAACCGAAAACATTAGTTTCCTAATCGAAGGCATGAAAACATGGTTACCGTCAGATGAGTATGAGAATGGTTTTCTTACATCAAATTCCTACCAAGGAAAAATCCTTAAAACAACCTTCAATATCCTATCATTTTCAATTCACATTGATCGATTCCTTTTAATTCTCTATAAGTAACATCACTATCCCATAGCTACAAATGACATGGATTTAAAACCTACCGTCAGAATTTGAGTCATCATGGTCAAAACTCAAACTGACCACTTGTAAGTGTAAGTTAATATCATYACAAGATCGAGCCATCCATGTGACAACCCACCCTCCCCTAGTAGTGAAGCTGTACGGGCGTCACCTACCTCTCGAAAGTCAGGCTACAAGCACACATAACAACTAATAAAATGTAACACCCCCAAATTAGGAACTTTATTCTAATCGGAAAATGTCACCATTTACTCACTGACGCGAATTTGCGAAAACCAAAAGAAATTTAAACCAAATAAGAAATACTTAATAATAAACAATTCTGGTCAACAACCATCTTAATCCATAACATTCTTTTACACTAACTTCAAGGTATCATAGTTTGCCCACAAGCGACCTCCTCGCACCATCTGGCTACATATCACCTGAAATGCAAAATGAGAGAAATGGAATGAACTATAAAGCCCATGTAACACCCCCAGATTAGGAACTGTCCTAAGCTGAAAATGTTACATCAATTCACTCGCAAATAATCAACTATTATATAAACTCAACATTTATTCAAAACAAAAATAGCGGAAGCCTCAAGAATTTAAACCATTCAAAAATATTTAATCATCTGGCTACATAAAATAGTTTGAAACATGTTCCCGGGTATCATAGCTCGACCACAAGCGACCTCCTCGACCCATCTAGTTATATATCATCTGAAATGACACTAAGAAAAGAAATGAGCTAAAAAGCCCAGTAAGTAACCTCAATGTATGAATGCATCAACCTTTCCTGCATGTCATGAAATTATAAAATTTTGCCTTTAAATAAAATCTACTTTCCAAACATTCCTTTTTCAAAATCTCATTACGAAACATTTCCTTCAAAATTCACTTATAGTAAAACAGTCTATTTCCTTTCATTCATCTCACTAGAGTGTAACACCTAGCCACTAAGCTTTGCAGTGGGCCATAGTTATTTGGAACCCGATTCCATTCCTACCGGTAGAACCGCAAAGCAATTAACATTCAAAAAAATTTTTTCTTTCCATACTTTCACCTCCAAGGAGATGAACATTCCATTCTTACCTACCTTCCAAAAGGGGAGGTCGGGTGTGCCAGTCCCACATGCCCCATTTCCCACTCACATCTTTTGTGGCKAGGTTTACGCTCCTTTCCGAAAACTTTAGCATTTTCAAAACTTTACATTTTCCTTTAAAATTCCATTTCCTAGACCATTCACCTTCTAGGTGTGTGAATGGCTCATGCCAAATGTGATGTAAAATTCTAACTATATGCTCATGACATGAAATGCGTACAACCTTATATAACATAACATTCGACATTTAGTACAAAATATGAAACATGATAACATATTATTTGACATAAAAGTGATATAGGATATGAACGCATTAACATTCCACACAATTACACACATCAACATACAATCTCATACACAACATATTAGAGCAATTAAAAGAGTTCAATTACATTCATTTATAACATTAATGAGATGGGAGGATTACTTACCGTTCCTACTTAAGTCGTGATGTGAACTGCTTCAACCGTTCTCAACGTAAGGCCTCAAGATGACCTAATTGTGATTACAGAAAGAGGGTCTACTTAGTTCGATCGTCACAACTTAGGTATTATGTGTTTAATCCAAAAATATCCTTTATTAATTATTAATCCATTCTTAGCTCCCACATTACCAATTATCATGTCTTTTTAAGGTTACAATTTGAATTCCTTAGCTCGGGTATAAATCTAACTATGGTCTCTCATCAATCCACTTCAGGATATAATTTCATAAGTCATAAATTTCAATATTAATTATTAATATTTTTACCTTTTAAGTCACAAAGTCCAAGAGTCTCGAGAACAGTTTTGGATTCTCCGACATCTGGGCGTCGGTGCGCCTGGGCATCGGGGGGTCTGGTGCCTGGACGTTGGGTACTAGGTGCTGGACACTGGGCGCTGGGAGCCCACTGGTCTGGTGCTGGCACCTGGGCGCAGAGCGCCTAGGTGCTCGCTAGGTGCCTCTGTTCTAGAACTGTAGCTGATGTTGCTCTCGTCTCTGACCGAACTCGGTTAACCCGCCAAATAGTCAGCCTCCAGCAACAACCTCTCAGCAGCAATGACCGAGAGCAGGGGTGATGGCCAATCGGCGAGCGGTGCACGGCAAGGCTTCGCCAAGCAGTGGCAAGTCTGATACACAGATCAAAACTTAGTGCGGCTATGGCAATGTCGGTCGAGCAGAGACAGAGAAGGAGAAGATGAAGGCGGATCTAGTCAATCTCTTCCTGACCGAGCGACAACGAACCGACCTGAATAGGTAAATGGTCCAAGTGGAGGATGGCACGGACTGTCGACAAGCCGCAGGTGAGCAATCGATGTACCGGTAACTCCAGATCTGAGGCTTCGACCGGCTACGCGTGCAGAGGAGAGGAGATAGTAGACAAGAACATGACGCACAGATCTGGTGCTGAGATGACCAAATCGAACAACAAGAGAGGAAGAGAGAGCTGGCGAGAGACTCCGGTGCATTACGAATGGGCAGTGGCACCCACGCATACCAGACGAGCAATGTCACAAACCGCGAGGGAGACCATCGTGGGCAATCAACGAGCAGCGTCAGTCTCGGCCTGGGTAGCAAGGATCACGGTGAAAAGAGAAGAAGAAAAAGGCGACGTGCATGCGGCGAAGAGAAGTTTTCAAGAATGGGGCAGCGGTTAGGGTTTGGTTTGGGCGGCGGCAGCATGATGAGGAAGAAGAAAAAGGAGATTCTAGGGATTTTAGATTTTTCTTTTTTTAATATATTTTGGGTAGTAATCCAAACCCGTCGGGTCTTCCCATCCAAATTTAACCCAAAATTCGTAAATTAAATATAATGAGCTTTCTTTCGATAAAAAGTCCAACTTCCGGCTAACAAGTAAATAGGCCCATGAGTCGAGCCTTTAACCAAACGATAACTCTTATTCGACACGGACAATATTTCTGCACCTATTAAACGTGCGATTTAAAAATATTAATCACGTATAAATGTTCAACCCTAGTTGGCACACAATTTCACAAGATCAAACAAAAATTCATAAAAGTAAAATCCTGCGTGTTACAGACCAGTAAGTAAATCTCATGCATGAATGCATGAACATGCCCTATATGTCATGAATTATAAAACTTCACCTTCTCAATAAAAACTTTCTAAACATTTCTGCTTCATAACCTTTTTATAAAATCCTTACTTTCAAAATGTATAACTTGTAAAATCCTTTCATTACATTCATGAGCTCACTAAGGGTAATGCCTAGCCATTGAGCTGCAGTGGGCCATTTGTTCTTTGGAACCCRATTACATTTCTATCAGTAGAACAGCAAAGCAATTAACATTCCTTTACTTTTCCTTTCATCTCTTCACCTCCCAAAGGTGAATCATTACCTCCCTCCCAGAGGGTCGGTTCGAGTGCGCTGGTCCCCTACGGCCCATTTCCCACTCACATCTTTCATGGCTAGGTTTACACTCCTTTTCAAAAACTTTAACATTCCCATGAACACACTACAATTTATAAAATACATTCCCTTTCAAAATTTCATTTCCTAAACCATTCACTTTTTAAATGTATGAATGGCTCATACCAGGAATGATGTAGAACACTAACTACATGCCCATGACATGAATTGCATACAGCTGTAATTAACATGCCATTCGACAATAATAATGGTACAAGATATGGCACGTAAAAACATTCCACACGATCAACACATTTCATACATAATCCCACGCTGCCACCACATAACACACAACAAAAGAGATAGGCGGGTAAGGGGGTTTACTTGCATAGAATCTCATATACAACATATTAATCCACCTAAAGGAATTTAAATACATCCATTCATACGCATTAATGAAATATGAGAATTTACTTACATAGAACTCAGATTCAATACATATTCAATTCAACTAAGACCAATTTAATTATAACAACCATACATATCCGTTAATGAGAATGTGAGAATTTACTTGCATAGAACATAGATTCAATACACATTCAATTCACCTAAAAGCAATTTAATTATAACAACAACACATATATGTTAATGAGAATGAGAGAATTTACTTGCATAGAACTCAAATTCAATACACATTCAATTCATCTAAGAGCAATTTAATTATAACAACAATACATATACATTAATGAGAATGAGAGAATTTACTTAAATAGAATTCGTAGACAACACATCCACTTCACCACAAAGGAATTTAGAAGCATATATGCATTAATGGAATGTGAGAATTTACTTACATAAAACTCAGATTCAATCCATATTCAATTCACCTAAGAGCAATTTGATTATAACAACAATACATATCCGTTAATGAGAATGTGAGAATTTACTTACATAGAACTCAGATTTAATACACATTCAATTCACCTAAGATTCAATTTAATTATAACAACAATACATATATGTTAATGAGCATGTGAGAATTTACTTGCATAGAACTCAGATTCAATACACATTCAATTCACCTAAGAGCAATTTAATTATAACAACAACACATATATGTTAATGAGAACGAAAGAATTTACTTACATAGAATTCATAGAAAACACGTCCACTTCACCACAAAGAATTTAGAAGCATATATGCATTAATGGAATGTGAGAATTTATTTACCCAGAGTCCTTTACGTTAAAGGTTCTTATTTAAATCACGAAGTGAAATCCTTCAACCGTTCTCAACGTTAAGGCACTCAAAACAACCTATTTGTGATTACAGAAAGATAGTCTATTTAGTACGACTGTCCCAACTTAGATATTCAGAGTTTTATTCCAACAATGTCATTTGCAAATTATTAATCCATTTTTAGTTCCCACATTACCAATTATCACGTCTTTTAAGGGCACAATTTAAACTCCTTCGCTCGGGTATTAAACTTAATCTATGTTCTCCACAATTTTACTTTAGGATATAATTTCATAGGTCATAAATTTCAATATTAATTAATAATATTTTTACCTTTTAAGTTCACAAAGTCCAAGAGTTGCGGGAGTGGTATTAGATTCTTGGGTATGCGCTCTATCGGCATGCGTGCAACAGCCCTGGGCATCTAGGCGTGTGGGTGTCTGGGCACCTGGGGGTCTGGGCACCTAGGCACTTGCTGGGCGCCTGGGCACCCGCTAGCACTGGCGCTGGCACTGAGTGCCTGGCCCTGTTGCTGTCCCTTGTTCCTGGCCAAAAATTTAGCTGACCGGCAAATCAGTCGACTACCGACAGCAACCTCTTAGCCGCACTGGCTGAGCACCAGCAAGGAAGACGACCGTTGCCTTTGCAGGTCCCTGCTCCTGGCAACGTGCAGCACGCGCAATAGGTAGCAACAACAACGCCGACAACAAGCGAGGAAGACGACACAACATCACTTTCTAGCACCTCTGCTTCTGGTTTGGATCGATCGCTCGACATTTTAGAGGGTGCGAACAGGTCGATGTCGCCATTTGCAGTGAAGTCTGACAAACAGGATGCGTGGATCTGGTTAGCTCCCAGTGAGACCAGGTGTCCTGTCTCATTTTGGTTGAGCAACAGTAACGGGGGTAGGTGGCGGCGTCATGCAGTAGCCTTTAAACGGCAGATCTGGTGGCTGGTATGAATCAGTTAATGAAGACTGGTTCAGATCTGGCGAGGGACTCCGGTGCAACGAGCGGCCTGCCGATCGCAAGCAAGGATGAGCAGCCTGCCGATCGCAAGCAGGGACGAGTAGCTGCCACTTAAGCACCGACAGTGGGAGAAGGGAAGAGAAGAGAGAGAGAGAGGAGAAAGGGCAAGGAAAGGCCAATGCGAGCGGTGTCGGGCAGGCAAAGGGAGAAACTGTAGCGGCAAGTAAGGTGGGTTAGGGTTTCCTGGGAGTGGTTGGCGGTGGCATAATGAGGAAGAAGAAGAAGACTTAGGGTTTAGTTTTTTTTTTTTTTTAAACTTGAGCCCTAATCCAAATTTTTCGTGCCTTCCTGTCCGCAACTAATCCAATTTATTAAATTAAATTCAACGGGCGTTCTTTCGATAATGGTCTAACTTCCGACGGCGAAATGAATAGGCCCATTAGTCGAGCCTCTAACCAACCAAGGGCCCTAATCCGACAAACACGATAATTTCATACTTATTAAACATACAATTAAACAATAACCACGTAAAACATTATCCAACCCTAGTTGGCACGCAAATTCACACGATCAAATAAAAATTAATAAAAAAAATCTCGGGTGTTACATAAAATGAAGTACATCCCAATATTAAAACTTAGATTACATATAGTTGGGTTACAACCCAGAAAGCCAAATAAGTCCAATACTAGTACAAGAGCAAAGAGCAAAAGCTAAGCACCAAGCTTATTTTAGATCACAGGCTCCTGATTTCTCTTTGACTTTGCTACTTATAAAACTTAATAACTTGCCACTAAAATGTGAGAAAAAAATATGAGCAAGGCCCGATTAGTTCCAAGTGCACAGTATGTCAGTGGTCTATAAATCAAGTTGTAATTTGCATAAAGAGTAATTCACAATAAAAAATATCGAGTTGTAAATATGAAAACTGGACAAAAAGCGGATATTAATATGTAGTTTAGAAATTTCTTAGGATCCACTAGGTAGATCTTGATGGGATTCATAAAAAACTTTTACAAGATAATTTACAATATTGTGTCTAAATCCGAACTAGACTTTTCCATCTATAAAACATGAGAGGTATGTTATAACCGTCAGATATATACTCCACGGGTTCAGTACTACCAACCTTATATCCTTGTATTGCATGCGACTTTCAACTGCACTTCCAAGAACATCATAACACGATAAATCTAGTTAGCACGGCTATAGAATGAGTTGCCCCCGGTTTAAACATTTTATCCAAGGGTACAAGCATCCAACAAGTAACTTAGGTACCATATGGTGCAACCATCTACTCGACATGGTCTCGGCTCGCCATAGACATGCCGGCCATTTTGACCATTTGGTTATCTCACGAAATGATGTCTGACGACTCAAGAGATACTAGTACTAGTGGCTAGCCAAGCACAATATTGCCTGCCTGAGTAGTTTCACGAGACTTCTAGCAAAATATTCTTGTCCTCATCACAAGGATCCATCCAAGTATATGCAAAAACAATTTTCATGTAATTATCTCAAGTATCATGTGTATAGGATCGGGTTTGTTTTGAATCAAGAAGAACTAGTCATTGCAAATAGGTTTCTCATGTCAAGGAATATTTCTATTGTGCATACATAAAATGTCTAGAAATTCAAATGGGGGAATTTATGAAGATTTGAGACATTTTTAGTGAACAAAATCACATCTTTCGAGGAAATTGTAAAATAGAAGGAATTAATGTTCAAGCGTACTGAAACTTTTGGAAACATATTTAAGGGATAAAACATGCACTATTTGAGAAGTTTAAAGATATAAGAACTCATATTAAAGTATTCAAGAGTATGTCAAACTTACTTTTAGAGTAGCACGAAAATCGCTTGTAGTTGGAAATTTTAAATTACAGAAGGAACTAATGTTAAAGTAATTGAAAACAGTTAATCAAGAGTATGAAATAAGAACCTCGCGCATTTTGGAAGTTCAAAAGTCGAAGGAACTAACCTATTTGCAGGTGTGCGTATTTAAGTAGCTAACTTTCTTGGTTTTCATGTCGTGAATCAAGTTACAGAAATAATTCTAGTTTATCTCTTGAAGTAGTTACAAATTTATATTTTCAAGTGCTAGGATAAGATATCAAAATTCATCTCCCATGATCCCTCAATACTGGTATCAAAAATATATCTCCTTCCTGAATCCATATCTGATAATGGCCTTGGTATCCCTTTCTTAGTATTTCTCAAGCTCTAAATGAGACTATTTCTCAGCTTCTATCTTCCTGAAATTCTATGTAATATCTAGAACTACACTATCACCATGGGGACTACAAACAAGAAACTAATGAGTCGCTCCAAGGTTAGTCAATACTTGAACTTTCATGGAAAGGGACTATTAGTTGTACCTTCAACTGCATTGGTCTCTTCCTAATCGTCTTGTATTCTGATGTGAACATTGGTGCCGTCGCTTATGGTTTGTCTGAATTGGTGTTCGAACTAGCTCGGTCCCTGAAGTCATTGGTCCGAATCATGGATAGTATTAGGCCGTTGGCCTTGGCCAACATTGGGTTTCCATTGTTTTGGATTTTTTAGGGTTGCTTTGCCATTCTCGCTACACAGGTCACTTGTGCGATGACATCCTAGTCCAAAACCCATCTTTTTGGTCTAGAGTGCCCGATCACTATTCTCTGTTCTTACGATAGCCTCTACTGCCGCACTATAAATTGTGGGTGGATGGTGCCAAAGCCTGATGTAACTCAGGCCGCAGTCCCTTTATAAATGTCGGGTCTTATTCTCTTCAGTCTGGATAAGATGCAAGCAATAATTGAGAAGTCGTCGGAATTCTGTGGCATACTTGATCACACTATTATAGGGCCTTGCTGGAGGGTTTGGAATTGATCCTCCCATTGCTCTCGAATCCACTAATGAATAAATTAGTTCCCAAAATTCTTCTATAAAGTCCTTCCATGTTCTTGGGTGGCCCCGCATATCCAAGCTTTACTAGTCCAAACCTGCGGCAAAGGTCACCTTCCTGTCTTCATAATATTGGAGGCTTTTATAGATATCTTCCATGTACTCTATCATTTCTCTGCTTTTTCCTCTTGTTCGGCCTTATTGAAGTACTCAAAAGGTTGAAATTTTAAGAATCACTCTAATGCCTCATCTTACTCACTATTTGCCATAATCGTTGCTCACATCCTCCTAATGCTATCTCAATTACAATAGCTAAGCGGTCCAATGTTTGTGGCATCGTTGGATCTGGCTAAGTGGCTGGACCCCTTTCTGGAGGCTGAGACCTAGCTTCCTAGCTTTGAGCAAGTCCAGATGTCAAGGATCGAGCTCCAACTCTTTATTTGAGCCATTCCTCTAGATCACATTCATACATGCATAAATAAGTCATATGCATGTATGCTCAGTTCAAACATATTCCAAACGAGGTCATCGTATTAAAGAACTGCAAGTTCTAGTATAAGCTTATCCCTCAAAAGCGGTGCAGCCTAAATCACTAGCATTCCACCCCCACACACTCTTATGCAAATTGTTCCTCCAGCTAGCGTGTTATAGCCTCCAAGTTTTCCTGCGCTCGGGTTCTTGACATCTTATAATAAAATGGAGTAATTCAATTGATGTTTAATTAGTACAACTATAGTGCCAAAACACACTCATTCTAATAGATTCCATAATTCTATACCCACAAAATCTTACAGATCTCAAAACTTAGGCTCCAATACCAACTATGATGACCCGCTCTCCCCTAGGTTCTGCTGGGGCTATACAGGCACCGCCTATCTTTGGGCAATCAGTGTACAAGTACACATAACAGCTAATAAAATGATGTACATTCTAATATTGAAAACTTAAATTATATAAAGCTAGATTACAATGCAGAATAAAGCTAAATAAGTGCAATACTAGTACAAGAGCAAAGGGCACAAGCTATGTGTCAAGCTTATTTTAGATCACAGACTCCTAATACCTTTGTAACTATACTGCTAACAAAACCTATCACCTACCACGAAAATGAGTAAAGAAAATATGAGCAAGACCAGCGAGTTCTAAGTGCAGGTGTGCAGGTGGTCTATGAATCAAGTTGTAGTTCGCAAAAAGAGTAATCGTAATTTGGAAGAAAAAATCGAGTTATTAATATGAAACTGAACAAAAAATGGATATCAAGCATGATTTGCAGTTTAGAAACTCCTTAGGATCCACTTAATAGATCTTGGTAGGAATCATGGAGAACCTTTTGCAAGGTAATTTAGAATATTCTGTATAAAACAAAATAGTAAATGCCTTGCAATTTATGAAACATGAGAGGCTTGTTATAACTATCGAGATATACTCCACGGGGTCAATAGTACCAACCTTATATTCCCATATTTGTGCCCACGACTATCAGCTGCACATCCCAGAACATGAGAACACAACAAAGCCAATACGCGGCTGTAGGAGTCAGTTGCCCCCAGGTTAAACCTCCTAACCAAGGCTACGAGCATCCAACAAGTACTGTGGGTACCATATGACACAACAATTTGCCTGACATGATCTCAACTCACCATAGATATGATCTAGTTGTTATTCGCCATTTGGTTATCTCGAGAACTGATGTCCGACAGCTCAAGACGTACTTATACTAGTGGCTAGCTACACACAGTATTTTGCCCGTCCAACTAGTTTCACGAGACATCCGACAGAGTACTCATCTCATTATCTTAAGGATCTATGCAAGTATATGCAAAAGCAATTTTCATGTAACTATCTCAAGTATCACAAGTAGAGAATCGAATTTTTTTTGAATCACGAAGAACAGGTCACAGTTTAATACGTTTCTCATATCATGGGATATTTTTGTTGTTCAGATATAAAATGTCTAGAAATTTAAATGTTGGAGTTTGTTAAGACTTGAAATATTTTTAGCGAACAAAATCACATTTTTCAAAGAAATTGTAAAACAAATGGAATTCATGTTCAAGCGTACGGAAATTTTTGAAAACAATTTAGGGTATAGAACATGCACCATTTGAGAAGTTTAAAATAGAAAAACTCATATCAAAGTATTCAAGAGTATTTGAAACTTGCTTCTATAGTAGCATAAAAATTCCATGCAGTTGGAAATTTTAAAAGACGGAAGGAACTTGCGTTATAGTAATTGAAAACATTAATCTAGTGGATGAAATAAAATCTACACGCATTTGTAAGTTCAAAAGTCAGAGAAGCTAACCTAATTGCAAGTATATATTTAACTGGCTAACTTTCTTGGTTTCCATGCCCTAAAAACACTTATGAAATAATTCTAGTTCAACTCTTGAACTAGTTACAGATTTATTTTTTCAATTGCTAGGATAAAATATCAATACTGATTTCCATAATCCCTCAATACTAGGGTTTGGAAAAATAATTATGTCTCCACTTTTATATATCCAAAGTCCGTGAACTCAACTTCTATATAGCCCTATGATCCTAAAGAATCTATACATATGCATTAAAGCAACTATAGTGATCAATTTACTAACCCAAGAGTGYTGAAAATCGAAAGGTAAGTTAGAGCCCAACTTTGCTTGATCAGACTGACATTGTTCTAAATGTCAAGCTATATCTCTAGCTCTCGAATGATTCTAGTGACATATTTTAGTGATTGGGAATCCTAAGATCCAGAGGATTATATCCATATAAATATATTATTAATCAGTATAATATTAAAGTCATGAAATAGGCACGATAGTAGGGTTTTGGACTTTAGTCAATCTGGACAAAGTTCAATAAATGGGTAATAGCTTCTAATCCAGGAAGTTACTTATAGTGATATTGGTTTCAAATATTCCTAAGATCAAGAGGTTTCTATCCATGTATCATATTTTCTTATTTGAATCAGAATGACCATCTAGTTTCTTCTACAACCGGTACTTATATTTGTTAGGTGACTTTTCTAGCATGAAATTTTGGTAGTATCAATTCTTGTAATCTAATATCAATTCCACCTATCATCAAATCATAATATCCTAAGGCCATTCTGGTTCTATTAATTTAAATTAGCTAAAGAATATAAAATAAAAGGAGTTATAAATCTTGCTTGGTTTAGAGTCGAGAAGTAGGAGAAACAATAACTCTCAAAAATAGGCAATAGCCTAAGTTGCAGTTATTTTGCATGGCCAATTTTCAGGTGTAAAATTCCATGAAAACTTAGTAGAAATGTGAATACGAAACTAAGAAATGATGAAGGGGTATRAGGAGGAAGGAGTGTCGTGAGAGATGTTAAGAAAAGCTTAAGGTTAGAGGGTTTTTATGAAGGTGAATGAAGAAGGTTGCCTGTGAGAGAATAGACAAATATTTAGCCTACTTAACTAAGGAAAAATGGCATGTGTCAGCCTATTTAACTAGGGAAATGGAAAGGAGGACATATGGCCAAGATTTCTTCCAAGAGCTGAAGCTGATTCGTATAGGAGAAATGCATTTCTCAGACTCACATTAGTTAGAAGAAAGAAAGAAAGAAAGAGTGGTCAAATTGGATTAGAACTCTTAGGGGTCATGCACTGGCTTTTAGGAGAAATTATTTTTGTAACACCCCGGATTTTACTTTTATGAATTTTTATTTGATCTCGTGAAATTGTGTACCAACTAAGGTTGGACATTTTATATGTGGTTAATATTTTTAAATCGTACGTTTAATAGGTCAAAAATATTGTCCGTGTCGAATAAGAATTATCATTAGTTAAAGGCTCGACTCGTGGACCTATTTGTTCGTTAGTCAGAAGTTGGGCTTTTTATCGAAAGGAAGCCCGTTATGTTAAATTTACAGATTTTGGGTTAAATTTGGATGGGAAGACACGAAGGATTAGGGTTACGGTCCAAAATATAAAATAATAA
The DNA here is from genome assembly GCA_001752375.1 of Rhazya stricta. Taxonomy (NCBI): domain Eukaryota; kingdom Viridiplantae; phylum Streptophyta; class Magnoliopsida; order Gentianales; family Apocynaceae; genus Rhazya; species Rhazya stricta. The sequence goes on from MEJB01000016.1 coordinate 757,016, forward strand.
AAAAGAAAATAAAATGAAATAAAATATATAAGAAAATAAAAAGAAAGAAAAAGAAAAAAAAAAACCCTAGAAACTATCTTCTTCTTCCTCCCGCCGCTGCCGCCACTGCCTAAGCCCTACCCGCCGCCTCTTTTTCTTCTCTTCTCGCTGCTGCCACTGCCGCTCCTCCTCTGTCTCAACGCCCTCGTCGTGACTTTTCCTTCTCTTTCTCCTCTCGTCCTCTTCTCTTCCCTTCTCCTTGGCCGACACTTGAAATGGCTGCCGCTCGTCACTGCGTGCGATCGGCAAGCCGCTCATCGCACAAAAGACCTCTGCCAGTATCGTCGCTTCTACGCCGATRCTCGAGGAATGCCGCTCGCAGCACTCATCGCCAGCACCCGAGTCTCGGAGCCGCGACCAGATCTGTTATCAGATCTGTAGTCGCTCGGAGAAACGTGGCAACGTAACCCCCAGAACCAAGCTTGCTGTTGCGCGTCGCCCGTCTTTGGCTGCTGATCTTGTAGTCGTCGGAGAACGTGGCAACGTACCCCCAGAACCAAGCCTTGCTGTTGCGCGGTCGCCCGTTCTTGTTGGCTTGGCTGCTCGCCCGTCGCCTTCTGGTCATGTCATGGGCGAGTCGCATCAAGCACCAGAAGATGCGTGATCCGTGTCCACCGAAAACTATCTGCTGCTTGCGACACCCATTGCCGATGGGCTCTCTGAACCAGGAAAGAGATCCCATCCTCTGAGCCATCCACAAGGCCGAGTTTTGTTTGCTGAGACCACCATCTTCGGTTCTAGCGCGAAAATGGAATCTTCATGCCCAAACAGTCCCCTCTATTCACCGACTCCTCTCCCATCGCGCGACCAGACCTTGTGCCGACGCTGCTCTACTCGCCGCTGCAGTTAGCCAGAAGTCGACCAGAAAACGCTGCCGATGTTTTGTTTGGGCCAGAGGACAGGACGCCGGTACTTAGCCAGTTACCAGGCGCACAACAGAACATCAGGCGCCCAGATGCTATTTGTGCGCGTCCACCTGAGTCGCCCGCCTAAGGACGCTATCGCGCCCATCCCCGAGACCATTTGGATATCATGAGACTTAAAGGTGGAAAACGTAAATACATGATATTGAAATTTTATGACTTGGCACATAATTAATGTTGTTTAAATATTGAAATGATGAGAGAAGATAGTTAGGTATTATACCCGCAGCTAAAGATATTTATTTCTAACATTAAAAAGACATGATAATTGGGTAATGTAGGAACTAGGAATGGAATTAATAATTAATAAAGAATTACATTGTTGGACAACTGACTAATTACCGACATACTAGAGAGATGACTAGAATGGAATTAATTAATAAATCGAAGACATTTTGGAACTAGACACATAATACGTAAGTTGAACGATCGAACTAAGTAGACCACTCCTTTTGTAATCAACTAGATCATTTCGGCGCTTAACGTGAGATCGATGAAGAAGTCCACTTCGCAACTTACGTAAGAACCCATTTACGTACAGGGACTCCGGGTGTAAGTAAACCCTCCCATCTCATAACATTATAAATGAATGAATTGAATGCTTTATTGCTTAATATGTTTTGTATGAGATTCTATATTGATGTGTAATGTGAAGAATGTTAATTGTTTTGTATGAGGAGCACCCTTATGCTAAAGAATATGTTATTATGCTATTATGGTTTCATATCCTATAGGCTTATTTGTTGAACGTTATGGTTACATAAGGTTGTATCGTTTTCATGTCATGAGCATGTAGTTAGAATTCTACATTCACATTTGGGCAATTGGCCTTCTCAACATACTTAGAAAGGTGCAGGGTTTTAGGGAAATGGAATTTTTAAAAACGACAAGGTGAAAGCTTTGAAAATGTTTAAAGTTTTTTGGGAAAAAGGAATGTAAACCTAGCCATCGATAAGGATGTGAGTGGGAAATGGGGCGTCGGGCACCGGCCGCCCCGACTGGACCCTCTAGGAGGGAGTAAATGATCTCCCCTGGGAGGTGAAGAGAAAAAGGAAAAGTAAAGGAAGAGAATTTAATCAAGTTCCAAAGAACAAATGGCCCACTGCAGCCTAATGGCTAGGCGTTACACTCCAATGAGCTCACAAACGAAAGAAAATGGAAAGTTTTTACTGCAAGTGAATTTTGAAGGGAATGTTTTGTAAAGGAATTTTGAAAAGGGAATGTTTGAAAAGGTTTTCATTTAAAAGGCGAAACCTTAAAATTTCACGACATATAGGACATGTTCATGCATTCATGCATAAGGTTACTTACTAGGCTTTTTAGCTCATTTCTTTCTCTTATGTTTCATTTCAGATGATGTGTAACTAGATAGGGCGAGGAGGTCGCCTGTGGGCGAGGTTTGATACCCGAAAACTGGTTTTTGAATCAACTTATGTAATAAGATATATTATTTTTGAATGGTTTAAATTGTTGAGACTTTTGCTGTCTTCATTTTTGAATAAATGTTGAGTTTTAAATGATAGTCAATTAATTGCGAGTGAAACAATGTAACATTCCCGGGTTAGGATAAGGTTCCTAATCTGGGAGTGTTACAATTTTGGAGTTAGAATTTGAGGTGGAAACTTATTTTGGCACATGAGAAAGGAAAAGAAAGAAGAAAGAAAGGTTCATTCGATTAAGGAAACAAGAATATGAAAAAAAAAAAAAACGTTTTTCCAAAGAGGGATAGAGAGAGAGTTAAGATTTTAAATTCGTTTTGTCTTCTAGGGATTGTTTGCCACTTATCCTATTTATAATTTTTTCAAGATTTTTAATCCAATTATGATCAAGGAGAATGGGGTAATTGGTTAAGATTTGTTTGAGTCTTAAATGGTTCCCTAATTATTGAATTATAAGTCRAAATAATTCAATAAAACAAATGAACATATGCATACATTTAGTTTTGTTTTCATGTATTAATTTTCTTTAATGTATAGATTAATAGTTTAATAGAATGAGTAAAATAATTATGAAAATATGCTTAGGAAATTTAATTTTTGGTTGTAATTATGAAAAGAGATCAAGTTAATTTTGTCGTAGTAAACAAAATGGTGAAAAAAGATTTTTTTCTAAAAAATATGAAGAAAGGAAATCTAATTTGACTTGAATATGCATGTTACATACTTATGCAATATATGGTTTTTCTAATTATCTTATAAGTATAGACCAATTTTATTTCTAGCTATAAGAAAATATTATGTAGTGGTCWTTTACGAAATTTGAGAATATCAAGAAATATTTTCTATTAGTGAGACATTTAAAGTGGTCTTTTTAACTTAAAATTCAAATGCTTGTATTCATATCTGATCTCCTTTTCTTGTTTAGCCATTATAGCTAATCCTTCTATAATTTCTCTAAGATATGCTAAGTATGCAAATACCAAGTTTAGGGTCTTACAATRCATATATAAACCTCRTCTGTATACAAAACTTAATTACGATGTACAACCAAGCTTCCTAACGCTGGACCATTATATAGATAAAACTACACTATTCTACAAAATCTTAAAGATCTCAAAACTTAGGCTCTGATACCAACTGTAAGGACTCACCCTCCCCTAGGTTCCACTGGGGGTGTACAGTGTTACCTGCATCTCGACAGTCAATACAGTTGAACATTCAAAGCAACTTAAATTTCTCAAATAGAATATGAATATCTCATTAAGTGCATATCCTTACAATATTAAAAATCTCAAATATATAGAACCAAACTCGACCATAGAAATCCCCCAAAAGTATAAGAGTGTAACTCCCAAATGGCATTATAGACCTTATAACCATTACAAATCTCTAGGAACCTCAAGAGATTATGAAAATGCATAACTCTTCTAATCCCGGAATCACCTTACCTCTCTAAGCTTTTGCACCTATCACTAAAACATGTGAGAAAAATCAGTTAGCTAGGCTCAGTGACTTTCGTATGTGTGTGAGCATGTACTTTAGTAGCAGAAAGCATTCTAGAAGGTAGTTTATGAAAATTCAAGTAARGAAAAACATTAGATAACTCTTGTTCAAATCATTTTATTTCCTTTCTTCTAATCAATCCCTAAGCTTTCCACTAACATTAGTTTAGGTAATACCTTTAGGGGAAGGATGGATTTCTGCAAACAAATCAAGTATAGTATGCAGTTTTGGAAATAAATCGAGTCAAAAATTGCATTTTTGGAAAACATATCAAGTCATGCAAAGCATTTCTGAACAATGTAGTGCCAGGAAGCACAAACCATAACAGTAGGAGGTTTCATTCTATAGAGTCCAGCTACTAGCCTTATAACCTCGTATGTGCATGCAACTTACAACTGCACTCTGCGAACAAAAATAGTGAGCCGGCTAGCACCACTATAGGAGTCAGTTGTCCACGGGCCTTCTAACCAAGGGTACAAGCTCCAACGATTACCATCTGTGGCTAATGATGCAATCGTCTGCCCGAAAGGAACTAGCCTGCCAAAATTAAGAACCATCAATTTTGTAATTTAGCAACTTCCAAAATACTGACGTTGAGGCGAAATATGAGGTCCTCACACTAGGGTCCAGCCAAATGCAGTACTTTTCCCCGCAGGGCTCATACTTCGAGTCATCGACTGAATACTCAATCATCACAATACACAGTCCAAGACTGTATCAATAACAATGCTCAATGCATGATAAAATCCATGATTAGTACAATGCCAATTCTAAAATAGCCATTGAATATCCAAAACTAAGTTTTCATGTCAATCGAGTAAACGCGTTATTTGAAAGAACCATGCATGTGATATATCATGCYAATATTAAATCTACGATGCATAAAATTATTTAGAAATAACATTTACAATAGTTTTGCAAAAAGAGTTTGAAGAGTATTCTTGTTCAAAACATTCAAATGTCTTGAAATCTTCTTTCTAGAGTATGATGTGCAAAACCAAATCTTTTATGAATTTTATAAAGCAGAAGGACTCACATTAAAACATTCAAGAATAATTGAAAGAACTTCTCTAGAGTAACATAATCACTTTTAGGTGGAAGTTTATAAAATAGAAGGACTCACGTGAGTATCCTTGATTTGTACACTGAACTCTTACTCTTCTTGATTATCGTGCCCTGTAGTCATATTATAAGAAACCATCATAGTCTATGTCTAGTAATAAGGCTACTATAATCATAGGAAAGTAAATGATTCCATAATTATTACCTGAGCTCCCAAGACCTTAATGAAATTGGATTTAAGGTTTCTAAAGAAACTATTTGGATAATAGACCATGTCTATGTTAGGGTTTCCATTTCATTTTAGAAAGGATGAGAGTTGTTTGGATCAGGTTGATAGATCCTACGCACATATGATTTAAGAGTTAGGGTAAGGAACATTTAAAAAATGATCTATCATGAGTAACTCAGACACAACCCCCCAAGAATAAAAGATTAATGAAATATTTCGAACCAATGACATAATTATATAAAAATAAAACTCATGAAAGGATCACATATAAGCTCTTACTCAGCAGAGTCACCTAAAGAGATGCATGCAATATGGACAATTTTGCATCAAAAAGCAATTTTGTCAACATCAASCTTCTGCTTCAAAAACCAACACTATTAGTCTTCAAATGTTSAACCAATTGGCATTTCCAATATGACCATACATATGCATTTCAAGATGGAACTTTTAAGTTTAACTTACATTTTTAAGTTTCAGGAATGAAAAGGCCGAAAATAACAGAAACAACTCTCTTTAATGAACGTAGACAAGTATTACAACACTGAAATATTTCACCAAAGAATAAGTTTATGAACTTATTAAGGATTGAGAAGATAAACATATTAAATCAAGAAATATAAAATCAAGTAATTGAAAGATAGATTCGAAGAAGAATTATTAGATAATTAGCCAAGTTCTGTTTGAACAAGAAAATCTAGCAAATACAAAATTCACTGAGAAAGTTCTTAATTCAGGAGTTGGAACTAGGAGATAACAATAGGAGTAGAGAAATAATGAGGAAGAAAGCAAAAACATGTACTTTGAAAAGCTCGCTAAGAAAGCAATCTATATGAGAACAAACATTTGAAACAATGCTCAAAGAGAAGAGTACAACAACCCACAGGAGTCCACCTAAGCCTTCATTGAAAAGCTTTTCAAAATAACTATGAGTGAAAAAAATAGGTGGAATCTCGCTACTCTGAGAAAAGGACCAAGTACATTAACAAAATTCATTTACAATCTAAAGCTTTTTCACCCCATAACTAAAATGAGATAATTCATCAACACTTGTGGTGATTTTTTTTAAAAAAAATTTATGATAATGTAGCATGCCAATATTCACAGAGCGCATCTGTAGTAATGACAAAATCGTGCTAAAAGCAAAAGAAAGGAAGAAGGTTCAACTTATTATTCTCCTTTTGCATTTGTCGAAAACGAAAGAAAATAGTAGMAAAAAGAGAGAAAACTCAATAGGCATTGCATAAGACAAAAAATTAAGAACCTTGATCACAAGGCAACTATAAATTGTAGCATTACACAGCCAGCAAGAATGCATGTGGCTACCCACCCTTCTCTAGGTTCTGCTAAAAATGAATGAGCGCCTCTTGTCTCTCAACAGTTGAACTATCTTAGAGATCCAAAATTCAAAAGATATATTCCTGCGAAATGCTCCTAAGCTCAGACTTCCTTCTAGCTCTAGTAATCAATACCTATCACTTAAAACATTAGAAAACAGTGAGCTAGGCCAGCATGTCCCAAGGTGTCTGCCAGGTGTATTTGCAAAATATTCAATTGTGCATAATTTATCGAAAATGAATAATCACAATTGCGGAAAAACGTATCAAAGTATTTATTGCTTGAAGTGTATCAAAATCAAAGTAGCAAATGTTAAGTCTTGCGGAAGCTTGAAAACTGATCGAGATCATATCAAAAGAGCTTTACAAGTTCAAAGGAAATCATATCATGAAGTCCATGGTCACACATTCCCACTTTCATTCCAGTACAGGGAGAGGTTGGATTAATCGTCCTGGTCAACGGTGTTCTGCTTTCACCTTCTGGCATGTCAGGCACGTTAACGTGTACGGTGCAATCTCTCTCTTCATGTTATTCCACAAAACATTTTGTCTGAGATCGCGATACATCTTGTACTCCGAGGATGGGTTATGTATCTGCTTCGATGGGCTTCATCAAGAATGCTTTTCTTCAGTTAAGTATGGTCTGGTACACGTATATGGTTCCAGAAGTCCAATACTCCTTCTTGATCCATTCTGAAATTGGGTAAATTTCCAGTCTGCATTTTCTCCTTTAACTTCTACATTCCTTCATCATGCTTCTGCATCTCCTTAATTTGTTGTCTCAAATTGGAGGTTAGATTGATATTGGCCAAGAGAATCACCATATTCTTTACTTCAGCCTCTGCCATTACATAGGTTCCAACATTATCACCTCCTGAGGTCGTATCATTGATAGCTTTGCCTTCCTATTCAAGGCGTCTGTGAAAATGTTTTCTTTTTTGGGTGATAGATGATGGGACACTAATATTCTTCAAGGAATTCTATCCACCTCCTTTTCCTCATAATTAAATCTTTCTTTGAGAACAAGTATTTAAGGTTCCTATGATTTGTGAATATTTCATACTCTGCTCCATGTAGATAATGCTTCCACTTTTTAAGAGCGAATGCGATTGCTTCTGATTCCAAGTCATGAGTGGGGTAGCTTATCTCATATGGTTTGAGTTTACATGAGGAATAAGCCACCACTCGTCCTTCGCCTAATGTGTCAGTATACAACGCATATTTCTTTCCTGCCTCGGGAGTACTAACATGGGTGTAGACGTCAATCTTCTCTTTAGCTCCTAGTAACTGCATTCGTACTTCTCATCCCACTTGATTGGGTATTCTTCTAGGTCAACTTAGTTAGTGGGTTGGCGATTTTCGAGAGATCTTGGATAAATTGACTATAATATTCGGCTAAACAAAAAACGCTCCCGATTTTAGTGAGGGTCTCTGATAGTTTCCAGTTTGTCACTGCCTCTACTTTTGACGGATTCACTGCTAAACCATCTAGTGAGACTATATGCCCCAATAAAGAGACCTCATGAAGCCAAATTCACACTTACTRAATTTGGCATACAGCCGATGCTCCCTTAATGTCCTCAGCATTGAGTCTAAATGTCTCATGGTCATCCTTAATTCTAGAATAGATCAAGATATAATCCATAAAGATAACTATAAATTCATCTAGGAAGGATTAGAAAATCCTATGTATGAAATCCATGAGGGTTGCTGGGGCGTTCATCAGCCCCAATGGCATCATTACCAAATCAAAATGTCCATACCTAATGTTGGATGTTATTTTGGGAATATCTCCATCGCGGATTTTTACCTGATAATACCGTTGCTGCAAGTCCATCTTAGAGAAATATCCAACGTCATATAGTTGATCAAATAACTCGCCAATGAGAGGCAATAGATGTCAGATTATTCAAGCCTCGATAAACTATGCATAGCCATAGTGTGTTATCCTTCTTCTTGACAAACAAAATTGGAGCACCTCAAGGTGAAGTACTAGGTCTAATAAATCCTTGCTCTAGTAATTGTTGCAATTGTTCCTTCAAGTCCATAAGTTCAACTGGCGACATCCGATAGGGGGTCCTAAATATTGGTTCCGCCCCAGGGATCAAATCGATCCTAAACTCTGCATCTCTGTCTATGGGTAACAAAGTTAATTCTGAGAAAAAAACATCGAGGTATCCTTTCACCGTAAGCACTTTCTCTAATCCCTCAATTTCCAAGGGTTGGTTAATCAAATATGCTAGACACCCATGGCAGCCCTTATTCAAGAGTTTCCTACCCCTTGACTCCTGATATCAAAGAACTTACAGTACTAACCCAATTTCCATGGAATTCCACTATCTCTCTAAGTATCATAAACTTGACCACCGTATTCCTATAGTCAAGTTGGGCTCTGTATAGGCATAACCAATTCCTCCCTAGAATGAGATCATTGTCCTTGAAAGGCAATACTATCAAATCTTCAAGTAGTATGTTCTTTCCTACATAAATTTCACAATTAGCATACATTACGTCAACCACAACATTTCCACCAATAGATGTACTTACTAAAAACTTGTAGGGCGATTGAACAGCATGAATTGGCAAGTAATTCACACAATTTGGAGCAATAAAGGAGTGGGTTGATCTGGGTTATGTTAATACCTTAGCCATTGGGAGAAACTTTGGAGCATATCTTCCTTTGACCACTATGCTTCCATTGTGCCACTTTGATTTCATATCTTAATTGAGAGTCTGAACCACATATAATATTATGCTATCATACCTTGCAATTTCTATCACAAGTACACATATCCAAGAACTAATAAGATTGAACTCCATTGTTCTATATGTATTCTATATGTAGAGATGCTACTCACGCTTAGTCCAAAATCGAATACCACTAATCAAGTCAACCATAAATTTCAGCATGGCATCCTCTGCACCCCTACAAGATATCCTTGAACACATTAGTACCCTTAGATTATAAATACGCCGAATGTTCAACAATTTTCATGAAGGACTTAAAACTTACTAATTCAAACACATGTGATTCTTACTTGTATTTCATATAGTCTTGTGGAAAATACTAGTTCCCATGACTTCAAAATAAGGACGATACAATTATCTTAAAATAAGCAAAGCCAACATGTTTTTCCTAGCGGTGCAAAATTGGAAAAACAAAAAGAAACACAGATAGCAAAGCAATGCATATAATCCTTATCCCTAAAGTTCCCTCTAGGGTAGGTTACATGGGCAAATGTAAACTAACCACCCCTAATTCAAGGGGCATCCGGGTCGAAGGGACCGGTGCGAGGTCCATCTCCCTGATCACCCCATGATGGCAGTTCAGTGGGCTCAATAGGGTCAACCAAAGGTGACCACTGTGGGAGGTCGAATAGAAGAATAGGTCGATAGGACAACACAGCTGAAAGGTTAGGCTGATTAGGCCAATAAGCAGGCTCGCCTGGGAACTCGCACAGGATGAGTCGTGCTTGGGAATCTGGTGATGGAGGAGGTTAACTGAGGGGTTTGACCTAACTCCTTCTACAACTAGTCTCTCATACCACCTYATCTTACTAGTTAGCTCTCTATTGCCGTTACGGAGGTGATGGAGTTCCTCCTCTAGCATTTGCTGCATCCTGCGGCTCTCAACAAGAAAATAATCYTGATAGGAGTTTTCTTTCTGTAACCTATCTCTCTCAGTCCCAAGAGCATCTATCTTAGATCCCTAGAAGATAAATTGTGCTTGGCTAAGAGGGCATCCATACCTGGGTGCTTAGACATCCTACAAAATAACAAGATCAGCCAGATAACATCAAACTTAAACATACTAATATATAATTCTAGCTTAAATACTCGCCTATAGATCATAGCTTAAGCTCTGATATCAACTACGAAGACCCACCTTCCCCTAGGTTCCACTTGGAAGGAATGGGTGCTGTCTGTCTCTTGACAGTTGAATAGTCGAATGGTCAAAGCTTCTAAAACCTCAAAACATAATTAATGTGATTCAAAAGCATCAAGGAAAATATTACAAACCTGAATAAATCACTGTCCAAAAACATCATAAAGTACATCTTCCAAAAATCAGTATTCATGCGTACTAGAACAATCATAGCAACCCGAGCTTTAGAAGTATATTCCAGCCAAACGGTCCTAAGCTCAAACTTCCCGCTAGCTCTAGTAATTAGTACCTATTATTAAAGCATTAGAAAATAGTGAGCCAGGCTCAGCAAGTCTCAAGATGTGTGCGAAGTGTATTTTGCAAARTATTTAAGTGTGCATAGCTTATCAAAAATGAATAATCACAATTGTGAAAAAGTGGATCAAAGTATTTAATGTTTGAAATGTATCAAAATCAGAGGAGCAAATGATTAAGTCATGCGAATGCCAAAAAACTGATCAAGATCATATCAAAAGAGATTTTCGACTTCAAAGCAAATCATATCATGAAGTGGGAAAGAAAATCCCTGACTACCACCTGTTTGATTTTGTGGGATCTAGATTACTAGCCTTAACACTAAAATTGCGTATTCGACTTTCAACCGGATCTAGATTACTGGCCTTAACACTGAAATTGYGCATTTGACTTTCAACCGCTAACGACCACAAACAAAAGCAAGGGTACATGCTAGCTAGGGTACTACAAAATTGATCATCCCCCCAGTTAAACTTCCTAACCAGGAGTACGAGCGTCCATAAGTGAGTCGTGGGTGCCATATGGCATATTGATGGTCAGCACGATGCGTTCCTGATCCGTCATAGATAGTACCACCAACTTTGGCTAAGGGTTGCTATCTCAAGAATTGATGCCTCTTGATTAAAAGGGTGACTCGTACTAGTGACCAACCAAGTAGAACACTTCGCTCATTTGGCTAGCCTCCCGAGACAACCGACAGGGTACTCGTCTTTCACAATCAGATCCACAATCCAATTTCACAAGTCACAAATAATCATGAGGTTCAAAATCACAAATCCTAAACCATGAGGTTCAAAATCACAAGTCCTAGATCACGAGGTTTACAATCACGATGCTAAAATCAAGTCATGTCTCAATCAAATCAATAGCATTTTTTAGAATTAGGAATGASTTGGAAAATTGATATTTTAATTAAATCAATACACATTGTACTTCTAAAACATAGCAAAACCATTTCTTGGAAAGCATAGAGTAATTCCATAAAAAGCATTTCAAAACTATTTATCAAAAGCTCGATAATTTGAAGATGCTTAAAACATTTCATATGTAACAAAATGCACACATTCTAAGACTGATCATAAAGCGAAGAGATTCACATTCAAGCGTATAGTAATTCATTAAAAACATATATAGAATACACTTGAAATAAAGGATGAACTTTTGAGAAGTTTAAAAGATAAAAGGACTAACCTGAGTTTGTGATTTTAAATAGCTAAAAATCCGGATAAAAATGTCCTAAAATAGATAGSAAAAAAAATCCTTTTGCTGACTTAATAATCCAGTCAAGCTATCTCACCAAAATATCAAACATAAGGTCATATACCAAGCTGTTTGCCCAGCATGGGTAGTGTTCGGTAAATGTGCCATAACTTGAGTCTTGGTTCTCATTTCCATACCAATATTTTATGAGATGAAACTAAGAAACTAGCATAATTATATGAACTTGTTATGCTTAATTCTAAGCAAYGGATAGATCCCAGTTTGATTGCAAAAATAGGGTTCGGTGCCTTACTGACTAAACTATCCCGTTTCGATGTTCTATCAATAACTAGAATTTTACTAAGGGGACTTGAATGTAACAAGTCCCATTCTGTTCCTATGACATTAAGTAACATATCCAGGTAAAATCAGAACCTAACAATGCATATTTAACTCCCAGAATATACCCAAATAGAAGAGTGAAAAAGGGGACTTCTAATATGATAGGGTTTGGTTCTTTTGGTCATATCTTCGGCTATGGTTGTTCAAGTTAAACATACGGTACACATAATTCCAACTAGTAATCAATTCAGAAAGCACACAGACACTAGGGTGTTCTAGCCAACTAGATTAGCAGTGGCTAATGAAAGGATCTCAATATTTCTATCATATCGCGGGTTATGCAAACTCAAATTAGGTAACATTCGTTGAAAAATACTCCTTAGACAGTAGTGTCACACCCCCAGATTAGGAACCTTATCCTAACCCGGGAATGTCACCATTTACTCACTGACACTGATTTGCGAAAGCTTAAAAGAATTTAAACTAAATAATAAATACTTAATCCAACCATCTTAATCCATAAATAGCTCGAAGACCTTGTAGATTAAAAGAACAAAATAGTACAACTAGGCCAGGAGGACTTCCACTTTCTCCTTTCCTAATCTATATTTCAAGTAAGATAACTCTAACTAAGTATGATTCCTTCTATCGCAAAGAACCCTAACTCTAAGAACTACAACTGTGAACTACAAAAAGACTAACTACTAAACTCCTTATTCTTGTTGATCAGCTGATCCTTTTATAGACCTAAAATGTTGCTGATTTGGTAATATTATAGCTTTCAGCCTCTGACAATCAGCTACCAACATTTGTCTTATAGTGTCTATTTCTAATAATGTGGCCACCACTACTTTTCTTCTACTTCAGCATTTCAAGAAATAGTTTGAAGTCAACTCAAACATTCTCCTTTATATCATTTTCACCCAAATTGTTCATTAAATGTTGCGAATATCCTTTATCTTTGTTCCACGTGTCTCCGAGTGTCTCCTCATAAGCTCTAAGGCTGCAGCATTGTTGTATTTCCCGAAAATCATCCTTCAAAATCATGCTTTTTAGTGAAAATAAAGCAGTTCTAAGACCAAGTAAAGCTAGTAACACACCAACTCTCAATCAAACTAAAACTGAGGTAAAAACTAGCAATTGCTATGATAATACACAAAATATCATGTAAAGCTTGGGCAAGGAAAAGCAAAGAAATAAATGAAGGTGTTAACAGGAATTTTTATTTTTGTGCACGGTGAAAATAAAAATAACACCTTCACTTATTTCTTATAAATTTCCAAAGTGCTACACTACCTTGAACATGTCAGCATGATTTCCCCAATTCAGAATAAACTCAGCAGATTAATTTATACTATAGCAAAGCAAAAACATAGTATGATTTCAAAATAACCAAACTAACCAAAGCAAACTAAATATATAATATTAGGAATTAAAAACATATGATCCTACTAAAACCACAAAAAATTTGTACAACAGATAGCAAAACATCATTGTTCCAACATTACTTAAATTCATCAGATTAAAAGGGCTCATGCAATCTTGAAGGTTGTACCAACATGCAGAATCTCAATCACTAGTATTGCTTGACCTATACTTCTTGCTAATTTGGATGATCACATTTTCTACACAAGAGACAAAGATGTGATATAGACCAACATACTACCCTTCAGATCTTAGTGAATCTGAAGCAAATTAAAACAAAAGCAGAGAGAATAAAATAAAGTTTAAATGAAAGAAATTGTTACTTAAGGGCTGCCTCCCTGTAGCGGTTGGTTTATAGTCTTTAGCTTGACTTTGTTGTAGCATTACTGTGTTTCAATAAATGTTATGGAGGACCTTTCTCCCTTCTGTTTCCCAGTTTCGTAGTGTTTCAACCTCTACCCATTCACTTGAAATATGCTTCCACTTTTCTCATCCTTCAATTCCACTACTCCATAAGGATGTACTTTATGACCAAAAAAGGACCTAACCATCTAGACCTCAATTTCTAGAGAATAGCTTGAGTCTTAAGTGAACAGTAGGACTTGTTGACTTTCTTGAATTCCCTTTTTAAAATTTTCTGATTGTGCCATCTCTTGATTTTTTTTTTTTTTTTCTCTTTTGCACATTCTTGCATTCTCATAGGTAGCATTGCTGAATTCATCCCTCTCATTAAGCTATAGCATTCTATGTTAACCAGCCAATTTTAAGTCGAGATTCAATGCCTTAATTGCTCATTTTACCTTGTGTTCAAAATTTAAATGGCAAATGACAGGTCTTCCCATAGATCAATTTGAAAAAGGACATTCCCTATGGTGTTTTGAATATTGTCTTGTGTGCCCATGTTGCCTCATCTAACCCTAAAGACCGATCCTTTCTATTTCAACTTACAATTTTCTCCAAAATTATTTTCATCTCTCGATTGGAGATTTATGCTTGACTGCCTGTCTAGGGATGATATGCTGTAGCAACTTTATGCCTCACCCTATATTTGGCAAGAAACTTCTCCATCAGTTTATTGCAAAATTGTGTTCCTTCATCGCTGATCAATGCCCTAGGTATGGYAAATTTGGAAAAAATGTTCATTTGGAGAAACTTAACCACTGCTTTAGCATCATTGGTGGGCAAAGCTATAGCTTTAATCCATTTATACACGTAATCCAAAGTCGCCAGAATATAAGTGTTTCCAAAAGAGTTTGGAAATGGTCTCGTAAAGTCAATTCCTCATACTTCAAAAAGTTTAACCTCCAAAATGTTGTTCAATGGCATCTCATGCCTTTGAGAAATTTTTTCATTCTCTGGCATCTATCACAATTTTTAAYAAACTCATATGTATCCATAAATAATGTTGGCCAATAATACCTGGCTTGAAGCCCCTTAGCTACCTGTTCCTCCAAAATGTCCTCCATATGGTGCAGTGTAACAATGTTGTAGCAAAATCTGTATCTCTTCATCAACAACACATCTTCTTAAAATTTGATCAGCACAAAGTTTGTACAAGAAAGGCTCATCCTAATAATTGAACTTTGCATCATGCATAAATTTTCGTAACTGCTACTTAGTCCATGAGGTTTTATGTCATTGACCAAATAATTGACAATGTCAGCATACCATGACATTGTAGTATTTCAGATAGCGAGAATTTATTCATCAGGGAATGATTCAGGCATTTGTACTTGAGGGTCCATTTTTTTCCTTCTCTAGTCTGGATAAGTGATCACCCACTAGGTTCTCAGTCCCTTTCTTATCTTTGATTTTCAAATCAAACTCTTGTAGCAATAGTATCCACCTTATCARCCTTAGCTTAACATCTTTCTTCGAGATGTTACCTTCGTTCCTACCAGATAAGCTCGAAATTTCTCAAATGCGAATACTACTACAATCATTTCCTTTTGTGCCTCACTGAGAGTTTTGCTTGCATAGTAAATAGGATGAAACAACTTCTTCCTTTTTTAGCCAAGAACTGGTCCTACTACATAATCACTTAAATCGCACATCAAGTTAAATGGAAATGTCCAATCTGATGCTGTGATGATGGGGCTGACACCAGTGCTTGTTTGAGTTTTTCAAATGCTTTGTTACAACATTCATTAAAGATGAATGGAGTGTTATGCTATATAGCAAAGAACATAAAGGCTTTGAAATTCTTGAAAATCTTTAATGAATCTTCTATAAAAACCAACATAGCCAAGATAACTCCTAACTCCGTTCATAGYAGAATATGGGGGTAGCTTTTGAATGACTTTAATTTTGGCTTTATCTACTCGGGTTCCTTCTTTTGAAATTTGACGTCCCAATACAATGCCTTCTTGTACCATGAATTGGCACTTCTCCCAATTTAACACTAGGTTGGTCTCCTCATCTCTTGTTAATACTCTTTTCAGATTTTCTAAACAGTCATCAAATATTTCCCCCGAAAACAAAGAAATCATCCATGAAAATCTCCAAGTCTTTTCTACCATAATACTAAAAATTTCCATCATACACATTCAAAATGTTGGAGCTCAAGGGCATCCTTCAAAATGCAAAAGTTCCATATGGACAAGTGAACGTGGTTTTCTCCTAGTCTTAGAGTGCTATAGCAATTTGGTTGTACCCAGAGTTGACATCATGGAAACAATAATAATCTTTCCCTAAAAGTCTGTCTAGCATTTGATCAATTAACCGTGCAAGTAAATGATCCTTCCTTGTAGATTTATTGAGTTTCCTGTAATCCATGTTTGCCATCCAACTGGTTACTGTTCTATTGGATTCAATTCATTTTTCTCATTTTTCACCACTRTTACGCCTCCTTTTTTTTTGGACAGACTAAACTGGACTCACCCATTGGCTGTTGGAGATTGGATAAATTATTCTAGTATCCAACCATTTAATGATTTCTTTTTTTTACAACTTCCTTCATGATGGGATTGAGTCTCCTTTGTGGCTYCATAGAATTGCTGCAACTTTCTTCTAGGACAATCTTGTGCATGCATATTGTATGGTTGATTCCTTTTATGTCTACTATTGTCCATGCAAAAGCCCTTCTATGAGTTTTCAAAATAGCCAATAGCTTATCTTCATTATTCTTRTCCCAATGGTGAAGCAATGGTAGCTGGTAACTTCCTTTCTTCTTCTAAATAGGCATACTTAAGATGAGATGGTAATGCCTTTTACTCCACTGCTAGTGGATCTTCAATTGATGGCTTGAGAAGTTGGAGACTCCATTAAGATAAATTTAATAATTCAAATCTTTGGAAAATTCCTTTGAATGATAAGAGTTCGCCCACTCAATGCTGCATCATTATCTGAACATTCACTCTCGGCATAATCATCTTCTTCTTCGTCTGAGTGTATAATGTTGTAGCATTCTTCAATCTTCTTGGCATCCATTAGTTCAACATCCTTCAGTTAGAGAATTCTTTTGGTTCATTAGGAAAATTTCATGTATTGAAGATGTTGAATTTAACCGTCTGGTCCTCCACCCTCATTGTCAGCTCTCCTTTATGGACATCAATAATTGTTCTTACAGTAACAAGCAACGGTCATCCTAGAATGATGGTACATCTTTGTTTTCATAATCTAAGATGATGAAGTCAACTGAAAATATGAATTTTTTGACCCATACCAAAACATCATGGATCTTTCTTGCATGATATACATAGGATGCGAGTTGCAAAGTGACAATGGTTGGTCTTGCTTCTCCAATTCTAAGTTGCTTGAAGATAGACATGGGCATAAGATTTTGCCCGAAGATTGCACAATGCTTTGCCACAATCGGAATTCCCAATTGAACATGGTATGGTAAAACTTTCAGGATCCTTAAGTTTTTGAGGATGTTTATTTTGAAGAATTGATCTACACTCCGTAGTCAATGTTACTATTCCAAATTCTCCCAATCTTCTTTTCTTTGATAAAATTTCCTTCATGAATTTGACATAATTGGGCATTTGCTCCAATGCTTCAACCAAAGGTATGTTGATGTGCATCTATTTCAGGATCTCCAAATATTTGCTAAACTATTTTGTCTTATTGTTTCATGATAAATCTCTGTTGAAATGGTGCTGGTGGATTATCAACATCGCTGCTTGCTCTAGTTGCTGCAATATCAGGCTCCTTTGCCGTTGAGGGAATATTCGTCTAACTAACTTCCTAATTGCTGCCTTCTTGAGTGATTAACTCTTTTGTTGATTTATGTATAGTCATTGGGTTCTTCAACTCCTTTCCACTCTTGAGGTTGTTAATTTACAATGCTTCTTTCCAAGGGTCTCCGTATCCCTAGGCAAAATGCCTTCATGTCTGGTGTTGAATGCCAAAGCAATCTGTCCTACTTGATTCTTCAGGTTTCTCAATGATGTGGCTTAGTTCTGAATAATTGCATCATTTTTGGCCATGTACTCTTCTAGAAGTGTTCCCATAGAGGTTGGTTGTTCACGATGTACTGCACGTTGATGCTGGTTCTATTGTGAAAATCTAGAATGATGAAATGGTTTGTGGTGTCGATTTACTGTAGCATTTCCTCCTTGATTAYTCCATGAAAAATTTGGATGATATCTCCATCATGGATTGTAGGTATCGAAGAAAGGATTATTTCCTTTATTATTTCCCAATGTAGCACACAGACTTCRAATTAGATAGACATTTATCAACAATGTGGGGATCTCCACAATACATATAGTTAACAATATATTGTCGTGGCAATTGTTATGTAGTAGGTAGCTTCATGATTTTCAGCATATTGGTTAAAGATGTTGCGTCTACTAAAAGTGCTCTGATAGTATCAACTTCATGAATTCCTTGGACCTTCTTTGTTGTCGCCATTATGGTTGTTGTTCGCTAATAGTTGTTGCTTTCTATGGCTTCTAAGATGCTGAATGCCTTATTGTATGATTTTTACAATATTGCATCATTTACTAAAGCATCAACCACAATCCATGTTTGAGCATCGAGTCAAATGCTACATGCCATGGTGTAGGTATTTTCTAAGCAACTCTTTAAATCTTTTGCATGCTTCATACAAGGTTTCATCTACATGTTGCTGGAATGAGGTGACCGCATTTCTTAGTTTTGCATTCTTTGTTGGTGAAAAA
This sequence comes from Rhazya stricta, assembly GCA_001752375.1. Taxonomy (NCBI): domain Eukaryota; kingdom Viridiplantae; phylum Streptophyta; class Magnoliopsida; order Gentianales; family Apocynaceae; genus Rhazya; species Rhazya stricta. The sequence continues at coordinate 775,818 of MEJB01000016.1, forward strand.
TATTTCATCAAAAGAATTTTTGCCAGAACCGTCAAAAATGTTACTGCATTTGGGGGCAAAAAGTTTCAGCCATTCCCTTGCTCTATCTCTCAGGGAGAAGGAACATAATTTCATTCTGAGTGTTTCCTTTAAAACATCTTGAAGCTAGAAGGAACTGCTCACTTCTAAAAATAATCGTAGATGTACATGAGGATCTAAATTTTATAGACCTAAAATGTTGCTAAGTTGCGATGTTGTAGCTTTCACCGTCTGACAATCAGCTGCCAACATTTTTCTTGTAGCATTTATTTCTCATAATGTGGTACTCACTGCTTTTCTTCTGCTTCAGCATTTCGGGGAATAGTTTGAAGTTAATTCTGACATTTTCCTTTGTGTCGTCTTCACCCAAATTATTCACTAATTGTTGCGAATATACCCTTTGTCTTTGTTCCACGTGTCTCCATGTGTCTCCAAGTGTCTCCTCAGAAGCTCTAGTGCTGCAGCATTGTTGTATTTTCTAGAAATTATCCATGAAGACCAAGCCTTTTACTGGTAATAAAGCAGTTTTAAGACCAAATAATGTTGTTACCACACCAACTCCTGATCAAACTAAAATTAAGGTAAGAACTAGCAATTGCTATGATAATACACAAAATATCATGTAAACCTTGGGTAAAATAGGGATTAAAATAAGATATTTTAACAATGTATCCTATGTATTTCAACAACTTAAAATTGGTAAAGCAAGGCCTACTATCGTGACACTACTGTAACTTGCAGATAGAACATTTGTCTACCCTAAAGGTAAAATTGAGGATGTATTTGGTTCAAGTAGACAAATTCATCTTCTTGGTGGATTTCATCATATTGGATTATGAACCAGATAAGGAGGTGTCTATCATTTTGGGAAGGCCATTCCTAGCCACAGGAAGAATGGTCATTGATGTACAAAAACGAGAATGAACCATGTGAGTCCATAATCAAGAAGTCACTTTGAATTTCCTTCATGGAATGAAATTTCCAAATGAAGTAGACGAATGCTCTTTAGTCAGAATCACAGACGAAGCAGTTTCAGACAAGCTATTGGAATTTTGTAGCACAGCTGAACTTTAGGATGCCACATTTGAATTAGAAAAGGACCTTGAAGGACTAATTAATGAAGTGAAATTTATAGATAGATGACCACATGCTGCAACATTTAGTTTGAGCCTCTGGAATAAACATACAGTAATAGCAACCAACTCAAACCATTTATCAAGGAACCATCCATGTTGAAGCAAAAGGTACTTCCTTCACATTTAAAATATGCTTATTTGGGTGATCAAGATACTCTGTTAGTGATTATTTCAGCTAAACTAGATAAGGAGAATGAACAAAGTTTTCATGTAGTTTTGCAGGAGCATAAAAAATCTTTATGATGGACAATGGCGACTATCAAGGGAATTAGTCCATTAATCTGTATGCACAAGATAATCCTAGAGGAATGTTGTAGAAATTCGATCGAGCAACAGCAAAGATTGAACCCCATCATAAAAGAGGTGGTGAAGAAGGAAATTATCAAATTGCTAGAYACAGGCATCATCAGTCCAATTTCAAATAGCAAACGGGTTAGCTCAGTGCAATGTGTGTCCAAGAAAGGAGGTATCACTATCATCACCAATGAAAGAATGAATTGATTCCAACAAGGACAGTAACTAGATAGAGAGTGTGCACGGATTACAGAAAGCTCAATAGAGCCACTCAAAAGGATCACTTTCCATTCCATTCATTGATCAAATGTCGGACATGTTAGCCAGAAAAGATTAGCATTGTTTTGTAGATGGATATTCGCAGTATGACCAAATTATTTGTAGCACTAGARTACCAAGAGAAGACAACTTTTTCTTGCCCTTATGTCACATTTTCCTTTGGAAGGATGCCAGTTGGACTATGCAATGCTCCAACAACATTTTAAAGGGGCATGATGGCCATTTTTATCCATATGGTAGAGAATATCTTGCAAATATTTATGGATGATTTCTCTATCTTTGGAAAGACATGATTGTTTAATGAATTTGGAAAGAGTTTTGGAAAGATGTCAAGTGACAAACTTGGTCTTAAATTGGGAAAATATCACTTCATGGTGCAAGAAGGAATCCTACATCAGTCTGTAGAGATGGATTAAAAGTTGACAAAGCTAAGATTGTGGTTATTCAGAAATTGCCACCACTACCAACAACAGTCAAAGGGATCAGGAGTTGTTTTGGATATGCAAAATTTTGTCGAAGGTTCATTCAGGATTTCTCAAGAATCTCTAAGCTACTATGTACTTGAACATGGTCAACCCTTTTTTTTTTAATGAAAAATACCACGAAGCTTTCATAAGGATCAAAGATGCACTTGTTTTAGCACCTATTATTACAGTACAAGTTGAACTTTACCTTTTGAAGTCATATCCGATGCTAGTGACCAAGTTGTGGGAGCAGTGTAAGGATAAAGGAAGAAGAGTCTTTCATACTATATACTATGCGAACAAGACACTCAATGAGGCAAAAATGAATTACACCACGACGGAGATGGAGTTGCTCACTGTTGTCTATGCATTCGACAAGTTTAAAGCATACTTGGTTGGAGCCAAAGTCACGGTCTTCACTAATCATGCAGCAATCAAATACCTCATGACCAAGAAGGATGCCAAACCAACTCTCATTCAATGGGTGTTAATGCTACAAAAATTTGATTCTGAGATCAAAGACAAAAAAGGAATTGAAAATTAAGTAGCGGATCACCTATCCATAATAGAGCACGAGGGAGAGCCAAATCCTCAAATACAAATCAAGGAAGACTTTCCGGATAAACAAATGGTGAGGGTAAGCTACAGCACCCTGGTATGCAGACATTGTAAATTATTTAGTAAGTGGTGTAACCCCTCCTAACTTAAATAGATATCAATTAGAATAATCTTTTTTGAGATGTAAACAGTTACTCTTGGGATGAACCATTTCTTATAAGCAATATGCAGATCAAATAGTAAGAAGATTTGGTCGATGAGGAAATCACTTAATGCTACAGCATTGCCACTATGGTGGACACAATGGTGGAGAAAGGACAGCAACCAAATTGCTTCAAGCAGGTTACTTTTTTCCAACACTTTTTAAGGATGCTTAAGATTTTGTTAAATCTTGTGAAGGGTGCCAACAAGTCGAAAGTATCTCTCAAAGGCAAGAAATTCCTTTGGAAAGCATGTTGGAGGTAGAATTATTTGGTGTATGGGGAATAGACTTCATGGGACCATTTCCTCCATCTTTTGGCAAAACTTACATTCTTGTTGCAATCGACCTTGTATCAAAATAGATCAAACCTAAAACATTACCCACAAACGATTGAAGAGTAGTTGTCAAATTCCTTCAAAAAAGCATCTCTACATGGTTTGACACACCTTGAGCACTAATAAGCGATGGAGGATCACATTTTTGTAAGAAGTTGCTTGCGAGCAAAATATGGGGTTAAAAGTATAAAGTTGCTACAGCATATCACACCAAGACTAGCAGTAAAGCAGAAGTTTCTGACATAGAAATTAAGAGAATCTTGAAAAACAATGGTAAGTCCAAGTAGAAGAGTTGGTCTCTAAGGTTAGATAATGCATTATGGGCTTACCGAGACAGCTTTCAATACATTGTTGGGAATGACTCCATACCGATTGGTCTATGGTAAGGCTTGCCACTGACCATTAGAGATGGTGCATAAAGCATTCTTGGCAATCAAGGCCTTGAACTTGGATCTTCAAGGCACATGATAGAAGAGAATGCTACAACTTAATGAGCTTGAAGGTACAAAGGCACAGCATATGAAAATGCAAGAATATACAAGGAAAGAGTGAAGAAATGTCATGACAAAAGGCTCTAAAGAAGGGAGTCTCAACCAGGGCAGCAAATGATGATGTACAATTCAAAGTTAAAAAATTTTCCAAGTAAGTTTAGATCAAAATGATCTAGACTTAAAGTGATTGTTAATGGTGCAGTTGAGCTTTAGGATGAAGAAAGTGACAAACATTTATTGCAAATGGCTATAGGATCGAACATTATTGGGGAGATGAGCAAAAAGACATGAAGACTACTCCTTTTTCCGTGTGAAAGAAGCTATAGTAAGGTCTGGCTAAGAACTTGAAACCAAGTGCTGTTGGGAGGCAACCCAAAATTGAATAATTCTTCTTTTTCTTTTAAATTTTAATTCCTTTGTTTCCAAATGTTTTGGTTACTTATTTTCTGTGATTTTGTGTGAATTATGTTCCTCTTAGTTTATGTGAAATTTTTATTTGTTGTTGTTTGTTTTTATTTACTTGATTTTATGTGAATATATGTTTGTGAGAAAGTAAAGTATATGTTTGGGGAATGAAGTGTGAGGAAGGAAGAGTATGCTCCAGCTTAGGCAAAACAATGTTGCAGCATAAGGAGGGCGTATAGTGACGTGGTGGAAAGAAATTTTTTTTWAAATTTTAGCAGTTAAGAAAGGCGGCTGAAAGGGACCTCTGAGACATTAGATTCCAAGTTCGAATAAATCCCTTTTCGCCTCCCTAATCATGGCAAACTCCACATTCATCTAATCGGATGAACACCAAGGGGAGACTCGACCGTCACATCCACATGAAAACGAACAATCTATCATCCACTTAACAATCACTTTTGCCTATATAAAACCCTTTCTTCTCCCCTTTTGCAAAAAACATTACCATACACCAAAGCAAGCTTCTAGCAAGAACAAAAGCCTTTACCAAACCCCTCTCAAATTTGTCCCAAACTTCTAACAAAAAAATGGAAAGAAACAGTTGGTCAAAAAGAGAATGAAACAAGACACCTCTAAATTCATATCGGAAGAGGCGGAGAAGTGCTTTGAGGAGATCTACCAGAAAAAAGGGGCTACTGTTGGAGAAAGGATTAATCTTCAAAAAGGGACCAACTAAAGGATGCTTGCGTATTTACAAACAGTTGTGGAGCAAAGGAGTCAGGAGATTTTCTTCAAACACCCAGAAGACCCCATTGTTGCATTGGTGAGAGAGTTTTACTCGAATTTAGGAGACGTCAAGGATGATGTCGTCACTGTGAGAGGAGTGCCAATGAAATTTACAACAAAGACTGATATACACTATATTTTGTCTGAGCAAAGAAAAATCAGACTATGACAAATATGTGAAGGAATTCAAAGATGAGAACTGGGATGAGAATTTTTTTGAATTTGACTATTGAAGGGGCGGCTTGGAACTTCTCTGCCCAATGATCACGAACAGTGTTACGAACTCCCTAGTTGCTTGAGAGCAAGGTGTATCAGTTCTTGATGACCTGCCTCATGCCTACTGCTCATGATCAAACTGTAACTAGAGAGAGAATGGTACAGTTGTATTGTTTGATGACTGAGAAGGCAATCAATGCAGGGAGAATAATTTATGGAGAAATTAGGAGTTGTGCAGATAGAAAGATGAGAAGTTATACTTTCCCTTTGTGATCTCTCTTTTATGTTTCAAGGCTAGTGTAGCATTTGGCCATAAGGTGGAGATAATGAAAAATACTGGGGCCATTGTAAAGTACATCATCACAAGGCTTTTGAATGAAGGAAAGAAAAACAACAACCCACTAACTGCTAGAAGAGTGCTACAACTAGAAGGAAGAAAGCTAATGAGAAGGAAGCCCCTGATTATCTGAAAGAATTGACTGAAATGGTGACTCAGCAAATTGCAAGGATAGAGGAATTAAAAGCAATGATGTAGCATTTACATAAATTGCAAATTAAATACTATGCCTACGTGGAAGAGAGAGATGCAGCATTAAGGAAGAGCTTGCAGAGAAACCTCGCTGACAATTTTTCCTGAATTTCCAAGGGAATTGCTACAGCATGATGAGTAGTCAGAGCTGGCAGAAGAAGTTGAGGAAGAGAGAAGGGATGAGAGGTAGAAGAGGAAGAAAGTGATGAAGAGAGTGAGGAGACCGAGTGAGGGTCTAGAAGAAATTCTACGAATTGAGGATGGAGAGATGGGTAGTGGAGAAGATGAAAGTTGATTATTTTTTGGGGAGTTCGTCTGACTTGTTTTTGGAAGCATAGATTCTGAAACATTTTAATTGCTTTTTTTTGTTTGTTTTAGTTGTTTTTTTAATTACTATTTCAGTTGTTATGTTTTCACTTTTTGAAATTGATTTTAGTTGATGTTCTTGTTTATTTGAAGTTGTGTTTGTTTGTGTGAAAAACTCCGGAGACATGAATTGTGAAGACCAGCTTGATTTTCTCCTTGTGAATATTTTGAGGCTCTAGGAAATTAAAACATCTTAATTAAGGATTAATGACTAATGACAAGACTGAACCTTGTGATGAGTTTACTTACCCTGATAGGTTCCTATTTTGTGACATACGCTGAGGCCTGATTTCTAGGTAAGAGCATTAGGACATCCTCAGTAAAGTTAGTGTAAAAAAGCATTTTTGATGGAAGGATTCTTTGGCACAAATAGAGCCTTCATTAAGTGAATTTTTGGAAATGATAAGTAATCTTAATATGAGTGAGGCTTAAAAGAGCTAAGGATTGACCTTAAAAGTTTCACAAAGTAAAAGATTAAGAAATCAAACTTAGTCAATACAACATTACTTCTTGTGTAAAAATATAAGTTTAGGTGAAGTTTTTTGAAAATTTAAAGAAACCTATTTCGCTACCATTAAGAAACTGAGTAATCGAGGCCTTCATCACTAATGTCGATTTCCGTGTCAAAATGCAAAAAGATGATACACGAGTATGTTGTATCAGTGAGAAAAAATTTGTGGCAGCTTTCCTAAAAACTGTGAGCCTAGTTAAGTAATCGGGGACATTTATCATCGATATTGGTTTTCGTGTCAAAAGACTAAAATGACATGAAGGATAGTAATAAGAAAAAAAGAGAAAAATGAAAAAGGAAGCAGCAAAAGGTGCAGCATGAACTATATCACTTATTTGGATGTTTAATGTACTTCACTTTTATTTAATTCATTATGAACCATATTTTTATGCTTTGCATATGTCCTTGCATGCCCTATGATTTGATGATGGTAAATGAGAGCTACGATATTTTCCTTTACATATTTGTATCTCCTATGAATTCACTTATATTTATTTTGAGTAAGTTGAATGAACATCTTATATATTGAAATTCATTGCAAAGCTTTCTTTGTTCCATTGAATCATTTCTTAATCTTCTTGGTGAATGATAGCCTTTGGAACTAGAAAATCTTCGATCGATGAATGTCATAAGCAACTTTTGCTTCCAAATGTAGAACCACAATGCAAGTTATACAGTCAATTACCTCATGTCATTATCAAAATCACATAATATGATGTTAAGACCTTTGGAGTTAACACAAACCATTTGAAAACTTAAATCATTAGATGGGTTTGTTCGATTTGGTTTCATTTAGTTCTAACAACAATTTTATGCCTCACGTAGAGTTCATATTGAAAAAATTATGAAACTTAACAGAGATTTTTTAAGTTTAATGTTTGGGAAAAAAATATATTTTTTGAAGGTTGATTCATGATAGAGGTGTTCATCACTTGAACTAGATCTTTGGTGATTCATAAACAAGATAAATGAATAGAATAAAAGATTAGATTGCATAAATGTTACTTGTCTAATTTAATATTAGCATTTTTTTTACCACTAAACAATTACGATTAATGATAGTCTTAAATTTTTTTCATATTATTTTATTAATTTTAATCATTTTTTAGTATATATGTTTATATCACTCTACGGCAAAATCTAGCAGAATTAGGAGGCCAAAGCATGCGCCATGCATGTTGGTCTTTTTTAAAGTATATTTTTATCAACTCAACTATTTTTTTAAAAATAATAATAATAAATAAAGGAAGATGAAGATCTTTAGCTTATGCAAATCCCGGCAAATCCAAATCCTAAGCCCACCTTCGTTTCCATCCCCATTCTTTAGCGGTCAAATCTTAAGGGAAGATCTCCTTCATCTTCATCGCCCCAGGTACCCAACCCATCCTACTGCAGAACCAAGCACGATCTTCTCCAAATTGAGGGAAATTAGCAGAAGATACATAGGATGTTATAGTCAGAAATAGCAACGACGAAGTGTCCGTCCTTTCCCGGTGAGCCCGGTGATTTGACTGAATAGCGCTTTGACTTTTGGTTCTTTTCCTCCTCCTTCTTTCATTTGTGAATCGTTGTATTTCCCCTTCAGAATCAGTTTTATCTATCGTCAAAATGGGTAAATATCTTCCAAGCTTTTGTATCAAAATTCAATTTGCCAGATTTCCCAGTTTTACAGGTTTCTTTAAAACTTTTGTTCCATTAAGCTGACAACGAAAACATTTACTTTGCCATTGTCAATATTTCAGGAAGTCTGTCCACCATGTTGTGCTTTTGAGCTCAAAATTCCAACAAGTTCCTCATGATCTTCTTCTGACTTAAGATGTTAAKGTGGTCAAGTTTGCGAGTGATTAATCTTGAAATGCTCTAGAAAGTAAAATTTTCCTCGTGTGCTCATTTCATTTTAGTGATCAAAATTTGATCTTTCGGAGTTTATCTTCAGTATCTAACTTGAGTAATTTCTGCGTAAATGCACCAACAGTCTTGGAAAAACTTGGCACTTCGAATTTTTTGTCTCAAGTTTGAAATTCTTTCACAAATTTAAGTACTCTATATGTAATTATATTCGTTAAAGAAACGAGGTAAAAAAGACTCACATAAATGGTATACATCTTTAGTCGTGACATTCTGTCTAGATCCGTCGTATAATGGCATCATCATATTTCGTCAAATTCCGTCATAGAATAGCATAAATATATAGTTCAAAAAACAAAATAATGTGGCCTAAAATGCTAATTTCCCTCTAAAATTTAGAAGCTTAAAGTATGGAGTGCRCTTGAAAATCCTATATTAATATGATAAATCTTCTGTGATATTGTCAATTACGTAGTTGACTAAAAAATTTAAAAAATTATATATATATATATATATATATATAAAACCTTCAAAGATGGTAATAAATTTTCACTGGAAAACAATGAACTTGTTTAACTCTAACAAGAGAGGTGCAGTTCGAAAAATAAACCGACAATATGCTAGAGTTCAAACATAAGGCAGCATATCAAAACTAAACCACAGCTTTACATCATGTAGCCAAACCTAAATAATCAACTTCAGCCAAGCTATGTCCCCAAGCAGCAAAACTCAGAACAAGTCTAATTATTCTTGTTCACACTGCAAAGGTTAAAAGCAGAATGAACATTTGGTAAGTTCATCTATACTCTCTGGCATACATATTTGAAGTGTTGATGAAGCGATTTGATAATCACATAAAGAAATAATGCAAAAAAGAACAAACATGTCTAATATACCAACTGCTGTATCCTGCCCAGCTGAGGCAGTAATCMAGAATCATCAATCAACAGATGCAAGGACATACAAAATACCACATTTCTCARATTTATGGGACATGCCATGTAGAATTCATCCTTCATCAGAGCATATAATTGCTTAGGGTTGTGATTAGCCACGGTAGCTGGGAGTCTACCATATGGCACAACCAAATTCAAAGAAGAAATGCAGCTCATTTCGTTTCAAAGATCATTTAACAACCACTTTGCATTCGAACTGCTACTATCAGCAGGAAACGTAGAGGGACTTAACAACGTTCACTCACTTTAATAAGCAAAATATTTTTATTAACCGAGATTATCATTGCTCTGGAAAATTTATAAGTATAAAATGTCACCATTCCTCTACTGATGCAAACAAAATTTAGTAACAATTGGAATCTCGTTACAAAAAACGTATACCCACCCGTATTAGCTAGTAACACAGATTGACTTGCAGACTTTATGAGATGTTTAATACCATCAGCCGTTATTGTTCTCACGATTAATTATATAGACACCAAAATTTCAAGAAGATGATAGATAAAGAAATTAGGAAAGAAGAGTAGATAAAAGAGAGGAAGATTGACAAGACACTTATCCATTTATGACACAGATGTCGGGGTATTTCTTCAATCCCATTCAGTTCGCCAGTTTTCATATGCCATCTATGAAATTATGCTCTCGTAACATGCTTCAACCTTAAAGGCAACTATAGTGTTGACTTTGATACTTGATGCATGATTGGCAGATTCATTCTACTTTTATTTATTTTTTTCCCCCCTTCTTCCTTAGGGTGAAGGCAGTTTGGGCAAGTAGGACAAGTAAATATTTCATATGTGCAAATGTTCCTTTTCACCTACAATTTAGCGTGATGATGATCTTGATTTATCTTTCTAAGGTCTTCGCTTTCATACACTGGTGAAACGACCAAGTAGAATGGTAAGCAAAATTGCACAAAGAGATAACTTGTGTTCTCTTGGCAATAGGGAGGATTAAGACACACAGACATATATATATAACCATGCAAAAGAAAAAACAGAAAATGAAGCATATTCATGATTATACCTTGACGAAAACCTTGATATTTCCAAATTTAGGAGTGTTTCCTCCTTCATAAGTTCCAATTTTTTCAAGCAAAGCTCAAATTGTCGAAATCTGAATTCCTTCAATTGTTCATCTACCTCCGATTGTTGGGGTGCATCTCGCACGGCTGTATCTATTTCAACCTCTACATCTTTTCTTGCTTCAATAGCAATTCTATCATCATTCAGATATCCCCAAACTTGTCTTGATAAGTTGAAAATTTTTATTTCATGAGGTACCATATTTGAATGATCAGCTCTTYTCAAGTTCTTCTCATACTTCCTTTTCATCTTCCAGATTTTGTCCGTCAACTGCCTTCTATTGGGTTGAAAATGAAAATGGCAAGAATCTTCAATAAAATCCACAAGTCCTGGAGTATCTACCGTGGAAATTTCGACATTTTTAGCCTTGCAGTATTTAATAATACCCTTAAGTAAAATAGTCTCATCTTTCTCACTCCACCTCCTCTGAAACCGTTTGATAGCCTCATCTTGTGCATACTCTATCTTCCTAGCTACCCTCTTTGAATGCCTTGTTTGGGGTTGAGACCCATCATCAGTTTCTGCAGTCCTTTTTGCTGGAGTTATATTTTTTGGAACAGTGTCCTCGGATATCTTGTAAGAAGACCGTGTACGAGGTCTTTGCTTTGCTTCTTGACCTGCAGCGTTTTTCTTTACAGCAGAAGAACCATCTGAATCCACTAAAAGCTTCCTCTGTTTTCCATCCTTATCGTCATCCTCCGAGGTTGCCTCTTCCTTTTCAGCAGCAGATTCTGATTTTTCAACAGGAGTTCCAGATTTTGGTAAATGTAAGCATAATGCAAAATAGTTGCTTATCTACATTTAGGTCTTCTCATCGGGGTACTAAAGTAAGGCCAATCTAAAGTGATTTCCTTCACATGATAATGGTTTAAATTCTATAAAACAAGGCTAGAAATTAAGCTGTTTGATGTGAAAATTACCACAAAGAATTTTACAAATACAAAACTTAATAAATTAGCAGAGGAGAAACTTCATAATATTTATATCAAAAAAAGAAGATATTATCTACGAGAAAATATCATTATTTTTTGCTCCCTATTTATTTATTTACGCTTAGCAATTAAAAACTATGTTTATGTAAACTTTCAAAATCTTATACTTTTTATTTTTAGAAAAATGATAAAAGAAATAAAGATAAAATTTTTAAAGATCCATGGCGAAACAATATTTCACATGCAAAGACAACAAGAGTGATGCTTTGTACCATCTGATTTCTGAAGGGCTTTGTTCTGGTTTTCATCTGAATCTTCATCGTCAGAAGAACTTCCTTTTCCCTTTTCCTCTCCAGATTTTGAATTCTTTTCTATTTCCACCGACTGTTCTGGCTCTGAGTTTTCTTCTTCCCCATGAGATTCAGAATCTGGTCCATCATTTTTCTCCACCAAAAGCTTCCTCTTCTTAGTTTTCTCCTTTTGCATTCCTTCATCTGAGGATGGACTTCGTTTTTCTTCCTCATGAAATTCAGAATCTGATCCATCCTTTTTCTCCACCAAGAGCAGCTTCTTCTTAGTTTTCTCCTTTTGCATTCCTTCATCTGTGGATGGACTTCTTTCTTCTTCCTCATGAAATTCAGAATCTGATCCATCATTTTTCTCCACCAAGAGCTTCTTCTTAGTTTTCTCCTTTTGCGTTCTTTCATCTGAGGATGGACTTCGTTCTTCTTCCTCATGAAATCCAGAATCTGATCCATCATTTTTCTCCACCAAGAGCTTCTTCTTAGTCTTCTCCTTTTGCGTTCCTTCATCTGAGGATGGACTTCGTTCTTCTTYCTCATGAAATCCAGAATCTGATCCATCATTTTTCTCCACCAAAAGCTTCTTCTTCCCAGTTTTCTCCTCTTGCATTCCTTCATCTGAGGATGGATTTCGTTCTTCTTCCTCATCGTACTCTGGCTCTAGTTCATCCTCTCTTGGGCTATCAATTAAAGGCAAAAACACCGTCTTCTTTGGAAGCACTCCATTACCGTCTTCAAATTCCGATTCTTTCGCAGCCACAGCAGATTTTGGCGCAGAAGAAGAGTTCTTTCTTTTCTGCTTCGGCGAATTTGAATCCAAATGAAATCCTACAGTGTCTTTCCCCATTGTAGCCTTAAAACAACAAATCAATGACAGGAACGCACTTGAAGCCTCTGGTTTTCACTCAGCAGAAAAGCAAAACAGTACCCCTTCTCTCTCTCTCTCTCTCGATTTGGTTGATAATAAGTTCGACTGACGAGAGAGTACGGGCTATATAGGAATTATAATGGCGGGGAAGATGAAAAGACCCTTCATTGGGAAGAGAAAGTAATGATGATCGAAATTTCACAGCCCACGATGGACCTTCGGTTCCTAATTCCAGTCATATACTAAAGTATTTCAAATTAGGCTAAACATTTTTTTTGGCCCCTTTTTCACCAATCAAATCCAATAAAAAGTTACTATCATCGACTGTATAGACAGATTATTTACTAAAAATTCATTAACCAAAACTACTCAATCCTTTATCAACTCTTGTATCAAAATTAAGGAAAACATCACTGAGAAAAACTGACATCGATATTTAATGAGGAATCCATCCATTCCGTAATCATCTGTAATTGGTTAATAGTCAAGCTGAGTACTCCCCTCATTTTAAATTAACTCTTATTTTGAATAAAATTACATATATTAAAAACGTATTAATTCTTATAAATTTTTAAATAAAATAATATTTTTAATTTTTTTAATTTCTTATAAATATTTAATATTTTGATTAATATATGTGTCCAACACATTAAAAATGATATTCTAAAGTTAAAAAAGACTAATCAATTAAGAGTAAAATATGAAAAAATATTTAATACATTCTTAATTTCTTATAAATAATAAGTAATTTGAAAAAAAATATATATAAAAGTGTATTTATTTTGAAATAAGTGGAGTACATAAATAATCGTACATTACCTTAAATCTGCTATATATTAATCGATAATGTTACATTAAATTTTCATAAATTAATTAATATTAAAATCATAATTGTTTTATTAATTTAAAGAGTTATTATTTAATCAATAAATTAATTAATTTATCGAATATATTTACAAGTTCAAAAAAATGCTCATCTAATCAATTAAAATTTTATTTTATTTTATAAAAGTATAATTATTCTATTAGTAAAAGGCCGTCTAAAGAAAATAAAGTAATTATTATATACGATGATTTGCAAATATAATTAGTGTCTACCTATTGAAATATTAGTAAAATAGATATAAATTACAGATTAAATTATTCGAATGAAATAATATAAGTTTATAGTCTTGAAGTTTAGAAGACTTGTTCCTAACACCATTGGAAATTACGCTAATGATAGATTAGCTTTGGAATCTCTTATGCKGAAGGAAACACTCAAACCATCAATGGATCCTTATAATTTCTTATTGCCTTTCCTTAAAATAAAAAAGAAAAGAAATCTTGTTAACATAAGAGAAATCAAGCCTCCAACTTTTAAATGAAATAAGGAGAATAAAAGAGGAAATTCAGGTAGGTTTAAATTTATAAAACCAAACAATAATGGGCTAACAATTTAAGAAAATATGATATATTAGTTATATTACATTCTTAATTTATAATATGAATGAGATCAAAGGATTACGTAAGGTTTTCAATAAAAAAAATCTTACTATTTTATCAAAATTAGTAATTTAGCAAATTAGTCCAACTCAGTGCCAAGAAAAATTATTATTTGATACATATTATTAATTTATCAGGAATTAATATATAGAGATTTTAGTATATATAAATTAATATTTATTGTGGATCAATGATAATTCGGGAATAAAAATTTCAAAACACCCGTCGTGGTTTTGGAGGGAATTAGTTTCTTCTTCTATTGTCATTATTCCCTCCAACTTTAATTTTCTCTTAAACTATGAAAAGTATGTTCCAATTAATTATGTATGACTACAGAAAAAATATGGAAACTTGTTTCAATTGCATTTTCCTTCCCAATATGAAATCCAGTTTTTTATCAAGATTTGCAAGATAGTCAGATTATTCAATTGCATCTATAATCACTTAATCAACTCGGAATTGACTATTACATCTACATAGTCCTCTATTATCTATTGTCAAATCAATATCAATCAATTGAAGGTCATATTCATGCACATAACATAGAGGCAATAGAGATGAATCAATCAAGCAATATAAGGATTAAGAAACAACCAATCAGCTGCGCCAATAGATGAAGGAATTCAACAATATGATAATTTAGGAAACAAAGACCAATTAATTGAAGGTTCTGGATATCCCCTTGAAAGAGTGGATGAAGATAAGCAGCAGATTGAGGAAGAAGATAATGATGAAGTATCAGGAGTTGGTCAATTTCATATTTTTTGCTTGCATTGACAGGCTTCTTGAATCATATCTCTTGTATGCTAGAAAAAGAGCTCTAGTGTGGCTAAAAATTCAGCTGCAAAGGACGATAACGGCATGAGGAGATATCAGACAAGACTACAAAAAGAATGAATTACCCTATACGATAAAGTGCGATTTTAAAAGATAACGATATGTGGGAGGTGTCAAAATGACATATTGAACATAATCATCATTTGAGTTCTATGGCATGGCTCATGTGTGCGCGCAGAAATGCAAGTGCAACAATTAAACGAAAGCTCAAAGCAAAGGGCATTGTTGGAATAAGGTCATGCAAATACGTGAGACTCTTGGAAGTTAGCTTGGGAGTCGGAGCAATTGTCTTGTTTTGGCAAAAGATTGTCTGAACTTTATTGAAAAGACAAGAAGGTTAAGACTCAAAGATGATAATGCAGATTGCATAAACAGGATGTTCTTGCGAATGCAACAAAAGAATAATGACYTTTTCATATGATTGGAACGGCTGAAGAAGGGAGGCTACGTAGGTGACAATACAATAACTAATTCTTTGAAATTTTATTGCCCAGCTAACTTAAGTTTTAAAAGAAAAATATTATATTTTTAGAAATGTCCTTGGTGAAGAAACAAAAGGCCTTTGAACAGAAGAAGATTAAAGAAGTGAAAAGGTGGTAGGATGTATGATACATTGTATAAGATATTTTTTGTATTATCATTTAATGGACGCGGTTTGAAACCTCTCGAGAATCCGGTAAACCTAAGGACCTGTTTGTGGGAACGAAAATAAATGGCATATATTGGACATGATAAAGTTGAAGGATCACTTCCATATCCCAAACCATTCTATATTATATCTTTTTTCACAACTGTAGTGAAGGACAAACCTACTCATATAGCTTCTACAAAGTTTTGAGATATATTGCGCACTTATTTCAATATTTATATATTACTCTTAATAAAAAGAGTATTTAGTTGCTTATATTTACATATAATTTGTTTAACCCTTTAAATCTACAAAATATATCTAGCATAATATATATTCTTTTAGGATATTAATCCAATAAGGAATGGAGGTGACAAAATATTATCTAATTCTTTAAAATTTTGGTGCTCAGTTTACATAAATTTCTAAAGAAAAATTTAGTTTTAATAAATGTTGTGGTGAAGAAACAAAAGGGTTTTGATCAAATAAAGATTAAAGATGCAAAAAAGAGGTAGGATGTATGAAATACTGTGTAAGATATTTTGTATTTTATATTTTAATAGAAGCATTTTGAAACCTCTCTAGAGTCAGGTAATTCTAACGACCTTTGTGTTGAAATGAAAAGAAATGGTACACTTTAGACTCGACAAAGCTGGTGGACCACTTCCATATCCCAATTCTTACATATGCTTAGTCTGAACATTAGTTTTCGAGAAATATTTGTGAAATTCGAACGACTGTTGCAAACATTGGAAATGTCTACTTCACTAAGAGGATTTTAAAAGTTCATGTTTGCATCATAGACAGATCTCTAATTTGTATTTTATGAAAACTATTTTATGCTTCTCCATATTATATCTTTATTCTCAATTGTGGTAAAGGACAAACATCCTCATACAGTTTCCATAAAATGTTGGGTTAYACTCATGGGCTTGCACTTATTTTTACATTTATATATTAATCTTAATAAAAAAAGGTATTTTATTGTTCCAATATTTATATATAACTGGTTTAACACTTTAAATCTTCAAAATATGTCTCGTACAATATTCATTTAAGATATTAGGCCAATAAAGTGTGGGGTGATTTTTGTTGCTTAGTTCACAATAGTTTCAAAATAATTTTTTTTTCCTTTTTTAGAGATGTCCTTGGTGATGAAACAAAAGGTGTTGATCAGATAAAGATTAAAGAAGCACAAAGGAGGTAGGGTATATTATATATTGTATAAGATATTTTGTATCTTATCACACTTAATGGATGCGGTTTGAAACCTCTCACGGGTATGGTAATCCTGACGAACTATCTGACAGAACAAAAATAAATGGCACACTTTTAACTTGATAAAGTTGAAGGATCACTTCCATATCCCAAATCTTTCCATATTACATCTCTTTTCAAAATTATGGTTAAGGACAAACCTACTCATTTAACTTCTATATAAAGTGCTGGGATATATTGTGCACGGGCATAAACTCATTTCAATATTCTTTTATTAGTCTTAATGAGCAGGGTATTCTGTTACTTTGATATTTACATATAATTTGTTTAACTCTTTAAATCTAAAAAATGTTTCTAGCATATAATCTTTTAGGATATTAGTCCAATGAAAAATGGAATTATCTACCGTGCGTAGGTTACAAAATATTATCTAATTCTTTGGTATTTTGTTGCTCAATTTATRTAAGTTTTTAAAGAAAAATATAAGTTTTTTAGAAATGTCCTTGGTGAAGAAACAAATTTCTTTGACCAGATGAAGCTTAAAGAAGTGAAAAAGATGCAGGATGTATGAAATATTATGTAAAATATTTTTTATTTTATCTTTTAATTAAAGCGTTTTAAAACCTCTTTGTCTTACAATGAAAATAAATGGAAAACTTTGGACTTTACAAATTTGACAGACCACGTCCATATCCAAATTCTTAAATTAGCTTTGGTTTGAACCTCAGTTTTCAAGAAATTTCTTAAAATTCTAAAGATTGTTGCAAACATTGAAAATGTCTACTTCACTAACAGGATTTAGAAATTCATATTTGCATCATAAACTGTGTTTGTATTTCTAAAAATTATTTTATGGTTCTCCATATTATATTTCTATTCTCAATTGTGGTGAAGGACAAGATACTAATATAGCTTCTATAAATTGTCGGGATACATTGAGCTCAGACTTGCGCATATTTTAATATTTATATATTTGTTTTAATAAAAGAAGTACTCAGTCTCTTTGATATTTACATATAATTGGTTTAACCCTTTAGATCTACAAAACGTGTCTAGCATAATATATTTTTTTAGGATGTCAGGCCAATAAGGATGGAAYGATCTAGAGTACGAAGGTGACCAAATATTATCCAATTTTGTGAAATTTTATTGCTTAGTATAGATAAGTTTTTAAAGAAAAATATAACTTTTTGGTGATGACCTTGATCAAGAAACAAGAGTTCTTTGGCTAGACGAAGATCAAATAAGCAAAAAATAAGGTATGATGTAAGATATATTGTATAAGAAATTGTTGTATTTGATCGTTAATAGAAGAGTTTTGAAACCTCTCTAGAGTCTAGCAATCAAGCTGTACTGTGTGCTAGAATTAAAAAAAATTGCATCCTATGGACTTGATAAAGCTGAAGGACCACTTCCATATCCCACTTCTCACATATACTTGTCCAAACCTTAACTTTCGGGAAAAAGTTATGCAATTCTGAAGACCATTACAAACATTGGACGAATGATAAAAGTTCATATTTTGCACCATAGACAAATCCCTTGTATATATTTTCAAAAACTATTACAGGCTTCCCCATATTACATTTCTTTTCTCAATTGTGGTGAACGACACATATACTCATATGGCTTCTATAAAGTGCAAGGATATATTGTGCATAGGCTTGCACTTATTTTAATAATTTATAAATTAGTCCTAATTAGTAAGAGCATTGAGTTGCTTTGATATTTACATATAATTGGATTAACCCTTTAGATCTAAAAAATATGTCTAGCACAATATAGTAATTTAGGATATTAGGCCAATAAGGAATGAAATTATCTAATGTACTTAGGTGCCAGAATATTATCTAATTATTTGAAATTTTGTTGCTCAGTTTACATAAGTTTGGAAAGAAATATATAGATTTTAGAAATGTCCTAAGGTGAAGAGACAAAAGGTCTTTAACTAAACAAAGATCAAAGAATGATATGCAGTATACGATATTTTTGTATTTTATCTTTTAGTAAGAGCATTTTGAAACCTCCGTAGAGACGGATAACCTTGACAAAGTTGAAGGACCACTTCCATATCCCATTTCTTACATATCCTTGCTTTAAACATCTGTTATCAAGAAAAAATTGTGAAATTCTCAAGACCGATGCAGACGTTGGAAATGCCCACTTCACTAAGAGAATCTTAAATTTCATATTTATACCATAGAAAAATCTTTAGTATGTATTTGTGAGAACTATTATATATTTCTCCATATTACATCACTTTTCACAATTGCGGTGAACGACAAGCCTACTCATATAGCTTCTAAAATGCTTTGGGATATAATGTGCACGAGCATGCACTTATTTTGATGTTGATATATTATTCATAATAAAGAGAATATTAAGTTGATTTGATATTTACATATGATTGGTTTAACCCATTAAGTATGCAAAATATGTCGAGCACAACATATTCACGATATTAGACCAATAAGAAATGTAACGATCTCCTATACCTAGGTGAAATATTTGTTACTTAGTTTACATAAGTTTCTAAAGAATAAAATAGTTCTTTTAGAATTCTCCTTGGTGAAGAAACAAAGAAGCGAAAAGGAGGTAAGATGTACTATCTTGTATAAGATATTTTCTATTTTATCTTTTAATGGAAGCATTTTTGAAACCCCTCTAGAGTCAGAATGAAAATAAAGGGCAAACTTTAGACTTGACAAAGCTGAAAGGACAACTTCCATATTTCATCTCTTACRAATGCTTGGTCTTATCTTTAGTTTGCGAGAAAAAAAAATTGTGAAATTCTGATGACTGTTGCAAACTTTGCAAATGTCTATGTTACTAAGAACATCTTAAAAGTTCATATTTGTATCATAGACAAATCTCTATTATGTATTTCTGGAAAGTATTATATGCTTATACATATTACATATCAAGTGAAGGACAAAAATACTGATATAGCTTGCAAGGAAATATCACGCATGGGCTTGCACCTATGTTACTATTTMTAAATTATTCTTAATAGCAAGAGTATTCAATTGCTTTGTTATTGACATGTAATTAGTTTAACCATTCAAATCTACAAAATAAGTCTAGTACAATATATTTTTTTAGGATATTAGGCCAATAAGGAATAGAATGATCTAGAGTACACAGGTGGGAATATATTAACTAATTCTTTGAAATTTTGTTGCTCAGTTTACATAAGATTTTATAAAATAAAATATAGTTTTTTTAAAAAATGTCCTCAGTGATGAAACAAAAGGTCTTTGACCAGACAAAGATTAAAGAAGCAAAATGGTTTTAGGATGTATGATATATTGTGTTTTATCTAATTGTTTGAATTTTTTTTGGCTCAGTTTACAAAATTTTCTAAAAAAATATAGTTTTATTGAAATGTCCTTGCTGAATAGAAAATTGTTCTTTGACCAGACAAAGACTGAAGAATGAGCATCGTATAATATATTTTATATTTTATCTTTTAATGAAATCATTTCAAAACTTCTCTAGAGGCTGGTAATCCTGATGACCTTCATGCTGGAATAAATATAAATGGCACACTTTGGACTTGACAAAGTTGAAACACCACTTTCATATCCCATTTCTTACATATGCTTGCTTTGAACCTCAATTTCAAGAAAAAATTGTGAAATTCTTGAGACTATTGCAGACACCTCATCATTCGGAGCTCATTCCTATTCATTTCATTGACCTAGGGAGAATGTTTACTTCACTAGGAGAATCTTAAAAATTAATATTTACGCCATAGACAAAGCAATAGTATGTATTTTTCGAGAACTATTATATGCTTCTTCATATTATATCTCTTTTCACAATTGCGGTGAAGGACAAGCTTACTCATATAGCTTCTAAAAAGTTTTGGGAATATTGCACATGAGTATGCACTTATTTTATTCTTCATATATGAGTCATAATAAAAAGATTATTTAGTTGATTTGATGATTACATATAGTTGGTTTAACCCATTACGTTTGCAAAATGTTTTGAGCACAATATATTCTTTTACAATATTAGGCCAATAAGCAATGGAATGGTACACTGTAAGTAGGTGACAATATATTAAATAATTCTTTAAAATTTTATTGCTTAGTTTAAATAATTTTCTAAAGAAAAAAGTTGTGTTTTAGAAATCTCCTTGATGAAGAAACAAAAGTTGTTGGACCAGTTGAAGATTAAAGAAGTGAAAAGGAGGTAGGATGTATGATTTCGTATAATATATTTTATATTTTATCTTTTAATGGAAGCATTTTGAAACGTCTCTAGAGTTTGGTAATCCTTATGACTTGTGTGTGGCAATGAAAATAAACGGCACACTTTGTACTTGACGAACTTCGATTTCTCATATGACATATATTTGCACCTRMGTTTGCAAGAAAAAAGATTGTGAAATTCYGAAGATTATTGTAGACATTGGAAATGTCTCCTTCACTAAGAGAATTTTAAAAATTCATATTTGGACTATAGACAAATTCATAATATGTATTTTCAAAAAATATTATATGCTTCTCCATATTACATTTGTTTTCACAAATAATGGCGAAGGACAAAGTTACTGATATTGCTTGTATAAAGTGCTTGGATTTACTGCACACAAGCATGCACATATTTTAATATTCATATGTTGTCTTAATAAAAAATTATTTAGTTGATTTGATATTTACGTATAATTATTTTTACCCATTAAATTTGGCAAATAAGTTGAGCACAATTTATTCTTTAAGGATATTAAGCCAATAAGGACTGGAATGATCAATAATATACATAGCTGACAATATATTAATTAAATCTTCGAAATTTTATTGCTGAGTTTACATAAGTTTTAGAAAAAAAAAATATAGTTTTTCTAAGAAATGTTCTTGGTGAAGAAACAAAAATTCTTTGACTTGACGAAGATTAAAGAAGTCGAAAGGAGGTATGATGTATAATATATTGTATAAGATATTTTTATTTTATATTCTGATTTAATAGATGTGGTTTGAAACCTCTCCAGCGTCTGGTAGTCCTAACGACTCGTGTGCCAAAATGATAATAAATGGCATACTTTGGACTTGACAAAGTTTAAGGACCACTTCAATATCCCAAATCTTTCCCTATTACATCTCTTTCACAATTATGGTGAAGAACGAACCTACTCAAATAGCTCCTATAAAATGCTAGGATATATTATGCATGGGCATACACTTATTTTAATATTTATACTTTAGTCTTAATAAAAAGAGTATTCATTTTCTTTGATATTTACATACAATTGGTTTAACCCCTTAAATCTAAAAAATATGTSTAGCACAATATAATATTTTAGGATATTAGGCCGATACGGAATGGAATGGTCTACTATACGTAGGTGACAAAATATTATGTAATTATTTGAGATTTTGTTGCTCGGTTTACATAAGTTTCTAAAGAAAAATATATATTTTTTAGAARTGTTCTTGGTGAGGAAACAACAGGTCTTTGACCAGACTAACATTGAGAAGCGAAAGGAGGTAGGATGTATGATATATTGTGTAAGACATTTTGTATTTTATCTTGTAGTGGAAACATTTTGAAACCTCTTTGGAGTCCGGTAATACTGATGATCTGTGTGCTGAAATGAAAATAAGTGGCACACTATTAGACTTGACAAAGCTAGATGACCACTTCTATATCCTATTTCTTACATATTACTTGGTCTTAACCTCAGATTTTGAGAAAAAATTGTGTAATTCTGTTGACTGTTACAAACATTGGAAATGTCTACTTTGCTATGAAAAACTTAAAAGTTTATATTTGCAACATAGACAAATCCTAGTATTTATTCCAGAAACTATTATATGCTTATCCAAATGTCATCTCTTTTCTCAATTATGTTGGAAATGTCTACTTTACTATGAAAAACTTAAAAGTTTATATTTGCAACATAGACAAATCCTAGTATTTATTCCGAAAACTATTATATGCTTATCCAAATGTCATCTCTTTTCTCAATTGTGGTGAAGGACAAACATACTCATAGAGCTTCTATAAAGTATAAGGATATATTGCTCATTAGCCTACACTTATTTTAATATTTATTAATTATTTTTAATAGCCAAAGTATTCAGTTGCTTTCATATTTACATATAATTAGTCTAACCCTTGACGTCTACAAAATATATCTAACAAAATGAATTCTTTTTGGATATTAGGCCAATAAGGTATGAAATTTTATACTCTACATAGGTGAAAAAATATTATATAATTCTTTGAAATTTTGTTGCTCAGTTTATATAAGTTTCTAAAGAAAAATATAGTCTTTTAGAAATGTCCWTGGTTAATAGACAAAATATTTATGACCAGACAAAGAATAAAGAATGATATATTATATAAGATATTTTGTATTTTATCTTTTAATGGAAGCGTTTCAAAAATCTCTTGAGTCTGGTAATCCTGATGACTTGTGTTCCAAAATGAATATAAATGGCACACTTTGGACTTGATAAAACTGGAGGACTACTTCCATATTCCATTTCTTACAKATGCTTGSTAACCTTAGTTTTCAAGAAAATTTGTGAAATTCTGAAGACTGTAGTGGACATTGAAAACGTCTACTTCACTAACAGAAGCTCAAAAATTCATATTTGCATCATAGACAAATCCTAAGTATGAATTTTGAAGAACTATTATATGCTTCTCCACATTACATCTCTTTTCACAATTGCGGCGAAGCACAAACCTACTCATAGAGCTTCTGTAATGTGATTGGATATTTATTGTTAGGGTTGAGTGCCTAACTACAATCAACTCTTATTTTGACAGTAACAAAATATTCAAATACACTAACAAGCTTTGTGAAGTTTGATCTTATACTTAGGAAGTTCATCAATGAGATTATACAATGAAACGAACTTCAACAAATACAAATTCATAAGGAGAAGTTAGAAGTCATCAAGTCGAATGCACATTGAAGATTCAACAACTTTTGAAGATAATTAGTTTAGTCACAATTAGTTAAGTTTTAGAGCTTTTATTCATCATTGTGACTAATGCCTTTGAGATTTTATTTTAAGGTTATAAAGCTCATAAAAATGTTATCAAAAWTTTTTTAAATCATCTTTATATCTTAAACAAATTTTAAAATACACTAGCCTCACATATAACTTCTCTTCTAGCCTTAAATATTTCATATTTACCATTTTGGTGGCCAAGGATGCAAGCCACGGATGGAATGAACGTCACTAGGCTTCATCCGGAGCCACAGATGGTACCACAGATGTAAGAGATGCCTCCGTCCATAGGTGGCAAGGGTTAAAAAACCCCATAAATGGTACCAAGGATGCAGGACGCATCCGTGCAGTCGAGATTTTTGAAAAATAGCAGCTAACGAATAGTTCAATGTCTAATAGCATCTAACGGATAGTTCAATGGCTGTTTCACAATACACATTTTTACACTATATATGCTTATTTTTCAAGCAAAAAAAAAAAAAAAAAGAAGAAGGGGAAAGTGAGCTATCAAAGCAAGAGCAATATGTCTGACATTTTCATCTTATGAACATCTTCTGTTAAGAAAATTCATTGAGTTCGTCAAGATTTACACATTGAGCTTTATTCCACTTATCCAAATTATCTCAAAGGTTGATTAGAGCTTCAATATGTATTATCCATCTTGAGGTGATTTATTGATTGATTATCATTTCTGAAGTTTGTTGAGAGGTTATTTGTGTAAAACCCTAGGTTGGGTGCACCTCACTTGTGTTGAAAATAGTTTCGGCTATGTGATACCTACCTAATTGTGTAAACTTCGTGTGGTTACAAAAATTTAGCAGAGTTTGTAAAACCTGGGGGGTCCTAGGTAGAGGATGTAGACTTTGTGAAGGTGAACTGCTATAAATCTTTGTCTATTGTCTCTTGCCATCTTTTTACACTATATTGCATATCTTTAACTTGAAATTCACTTTCCTATTAATCTTATAACTTGTTTAAACCCTTCTTGGATAGTGAATCTACACATCATAGTTTAGTGAAAGCTTCCATCTTGTTACATTTTACTTATTCTCATTATCTCCTTAAATTATCTTTATCATAAAGATTTTGTAACACCCCGAATTTTACTTTTATGAATTTTTGTTTGATTTTATGTAGAGCTGTGTGCCAACTAGGGTTGGACGTTTTATATGTGGTTAATATTTTTAAATCTTACGTTTAATAGGTGCGAAAATATTGTTCGTGTCGAATAAGAATTTTCGTTGGTTAATGGCTTGACTCGTGGGCCTATTTGTTGTTAGTCGRAAGTTGGGCTTTTTATCGAAAGGAAGCYCGTTATGTTAAATTTATGGATTTTGGGTTAAATTTGGATGGGAAGGACCGACAGGTTTGGATTACGGCCCAAAATATTAAAAAAAAGAAAGAAAAGAAAAGAAAAGAAAATATATAAGAAAATAAAAAGAGAAGAAAAGAAAAAGAAAAACCCTAGAAAACTATCTTCTCTTTCCTACCGCCGTCGCCGCCGCAGCGCCGCCACTCTCCCTCTGCTGTTGAGAATCCATTTATCTCCTTCTCCTTCCTGCAGCCGCTGCTGCCAGCGCCGCCACTCTCCCTTCACTGTTGAGAAACCATTCATCTCCTTCTCCTTCCTGCCATCACTGCTGCCACTGCCATTCTCCTTCTACCCGACCCGACACTGCTCATCGTGGTCTTCCCTTTCGCTTCCGCAGCACTCATCGTCAGAGCCCGATTTTCGAAGCAACGATCAGATCTGATATCAGATCCAGTCACTCGGAGATACGCGGCGATGTAACCCATTTTTGGCTGCTGCTCGCCATCGCCTCTGGTCAATCGCGTCACGCAGGAGACGCGCGATCTGCGTCCACCGAAACCTTCTGCTGCGACAGCCACTGCTCGCTGATTCCCCCTACCGAAACAGACCCCTTGCTGCCGACCCTCGCTGCTCGGTGCAACCAGAGGCGCCGCAACGTACTCCATCTGCTCGACGAATTTCCCTCAAAAACAAAAGCTAAACGTGACAGATTGGCCGCCGTTTTGGTCTCTGATCTCCCGCCGCTATCTTCTTCTCCTTCTCTGCTCAACATTTTTCCTAATCGACAGAAACATGATCCCTTGCTGCTGGCCGTCACTCTGCCCTCGTCCTTGCTGTTCGTGTCGCCGGTAGTCCCTCGCCGATTTCAGAGTCGCCGAAAGTCGACTAGGAATAGAGTGGCCGTTGACTGAATTGTTTGGCCAGGAGCAGGGCTCGGCACTCAGTAGTGCCAGATCCAACCTGGTGCCCAGCAGCACCAGGCGTCCAGCAAGCACAGGAGCCCAGCGCGTGACGACGAGGCGCCCAGCGCCCGACGTCCAGGCGCTCGACGCTCAGGCGCACCGACGCCCAGACGCCCAGGACCATTGTACACGCCCCTTGAACGCACGTTCGAAAATTCATTACCGCTCCCGCAACATCYGAATATCGTGAATTTAAGGTGAAACGCTAACATTTAATATTGAAATTGTATGACTTGTAATAAATATAACTTGACGTGAAATCATGGGGAACGTAGTTAGGTAGGTTTATACCCGAGCTAAGGAGTCGGATCGTACCCTTAAAACTTAATATGCAATAGTATGAGAACTAAATGGGATTTATAAACTTATAAAGGACATTGTTGGATTAACCGCATAATACTTAWGTTGAAACGATCGAAATTAAGTAGACTTTCTTCTGTAATCAACTAGGTTATTTCGAGGGCTTACGTTGAGATCGATTGGAGAAGTCCACTTCCAACTTAAGTAAGAATCCGTTTACGTACGGACTTCGGGTAAGTAATCCTCTCATTCATATCATTATAAATAAATGAATTTGAATGCTTTTAATTGTTGGAATATGTGTTGTATGAAATTTTATGTTGATGTGTGGAATTGTGATGAAAGTTGAATTGTTCATATTTAGTAGTACTTTATGTTGAAGAATGCTGTTGTGTTTTCATATCATGTACTATTTATTGAACGTTATATTTTATAATATTGAATGCGTTCCATGTCATAAGCATGTAGCTAGAAGTTTACATCACATTTGGCATGAGCCGTTCACGCATTTAGGAAGTGAACGGTTAGAAAATGAAATTTTGAAAGAAAAGGTTAAAGTTTTGGAAATGTTAAAGTTTTAAGAAATGAGTGTAATAYTAGCCACAAAAGGTGTGAGTGGGAAATGGGGCGCGGGGGACCAGCGCACCCGACCCTACCCTCTTTGAGGGTAGGTATGAAGTTAAAAGAATGAAATTTAACCGCTTTGCGATTCTACTGGTAGGAATGGAATCGGGTTCCAAATAAGATGGCGCACTGCATAGCTATATGGCTAGGCTTTACACTCTGGTAAGCTGGCGAATGAAAGGAAATGGAAAGTTTTACAGTAAGTGAATTTTGAAGGAAAGTTGTAAAGGAATTTTGAAAAGAGAATGTTTCGGAAAGTTTTTCCTTTAAAAAGGTGAAACCTTAAAGTTTCATGATATGTAGGACATGTTCATGCATTCATGCATGAGATTACTTACTGGGCTTTTTAGCTCATTYRTTTCCCTCATGTTTCATTGCAGATAATATGTAAACAAATGGGGTGAGGAGGTCGCTTATGGGCGAGCTACGATACCCGAGAATTGGTTTTCGAATTTATTTATGAAATAAGATGAATATTTCTGAATGTTTTAAATTATTGAAGTTTCTTTGTGATTTTTGTTTTTGAATGGTTTAGAAAGGCTTCCGCTATCTTCATTTTGAATAAATGTTCAGTTTTAAATGATAGTTGGTTATTTGCGAATGGAATGACGTAACATTCACGAGTTAGGATAAGGTTCCTAATCTGGGAGTGTTACACTTAGTCTTTTATTCATTCTGGAACAAAATATGATGATAGGGCAAACAATAATCTAATAAAATCCATCAAATCAATCAAAGAACAAGAAGATAGAGTTATTTACATGTTCAACTCGATAGCACATCCAAAATTCCATTAGATAACAAGAGAATTAAAGTGTTAATAATATCCGTCCATTTGAAAAGTTGAGTGAGTGAGAATAGCCAAAATTTAGTGCCTAGTAAAGGCTTGATAAATGTTTAGGAAACTATGAATACTTCACTAACACTAAAAGCGTACAGAAATGAAAATCCACCCCAAAGGTTTGTAATCATCTCCACCTCTCCACTAATTGAGATAACCAAAATCATCAAAGGTCAAGTAGGACCTTTAAGCTTGTAATGTAGGGCTAATGTATAGATAAGACAAATGAAGGATATGGAAATGGAAAAGGTAAGAGTTGCAATAATCAAGAATGAAACCTTATAACTTCATTTTCTTCTTTCAAATTTCTTCACCACATCTTCCTTTCTTAATTATTTATCAAAAACTACCAAAAGCCACAACTTCCTTTTTTTCATGCCTTCTTTTCTTTTCTTTCCTTTCTCCTTTCTTCATTAATCTTCATTTTGAAGATTCATAACATTTTCATCAAGAGAGTATGAGGTTCATGCTTTCGCCTATCAAGAACTCATTTCTTTCACAATTTCCTAAACAACTTAACCCCTTAATTTCATCAATCTCCAACATTCATCTTCTCAACATGCACTCAATAGAATTCATTCAATCCCAAAAACAAGAGATGATGCAATAATTTTCTCACAATGGAAAAGGAAAAATATAGGCAAATCTAACAAAATAAGTTATAAAAGTGTGTATCAATGAACAATAAATATTCATAGGCTCAAAAAGTGAACTAAGGATGTAGTATAGAACGGGGAAGCTTGAAAGGCTCAACAACTCAAAGACTATATGTCAATAGCAGTCTTTCTATTTTGCCTTGAGGAGTAACAAAAATAAATTCTAGAGTGGGCATTAAATGAATCATCATAATTAGCGCACTAGTGTGTCAAGCAATAACCATTCACAAAATAAAGGCTACTCGTGCTAGAAAGAAAAAAAGTAGGATAGATCAAATTAATACTAAAATCTTCAAGCCAAACAAAATTCTCTCTCATTTGTGTTTTAAATCAAAACATGTAAATAAATCACATAGAAAGCTCAAATTGTTTGAAAATTTTGGGGAAAAACAATAAAGGCACACAAATGCAATAAAAGCAAACAAAGAAGAATCAATTCTTCCAACTTCACTTAGAACTTAACATTATCCTCAATGTTAATCAAAGAACCAAAAAGTAAGGTGAAAGAGGCTTCCCTTGTTGTAAATGTGTTGTCCCCTTTGGAATTCGACAATGATTGTGGTAAACTCCTATAAACACAATAACTAGAAATCAAAATAAAAGAGAAATGAATTAGTAATGAAAAAAAAAATGGAGAATCAAAAAAAGTGAGAAGAAGGAAAAGAGTTCTAATTTATAGTCTCTAGCTCGACTTCCCTTTTCATCATGCCAAAGTAGAATCAGGGGGTTTCCTTTCCTCATTCCCTGAAGTGGGTTGTAGTTTTTGCTCAAAGAGAGGTGGTATCATTTTATCAAGCAAGGAATCTACACAAGAAGGACAAATTGGAACTTTTTTTTCGCCCAAATGTTTTCCTCTTTCCTCTAGACTTTCTAATACATTGTTTCTTAACCTTAAGATCTAACGGAGGGCTTTCAACACTAGGTTTGGGTTTGCCCCTTTTTCTCAAATTATACAAATGCAAACCCCCTAGTGTGCTCTACATGCTTAGCTTCAAGGAATTGGACAACCTTGGATAAATCTTGGTAGGGGTGTTTAGGCATCTTGAAAATGCCACACTCATCCACAACTCTTAAGATTAGCCCACCCTTCTCTACATCAATTAAATTTTCTTTTATGGCTAGGAAAGGTCTCTGTAATAGTAAAGCCATCACTAATCTTCTTCCATATCCAAAATCACAAAASCTACTGAGAAGATGAATTTTTCAACCTTGACCAATACATCCTCCACTACCCCAATAAGGTACCTAATAGGTCTATCTACTAATTAGAGGGTCATGTTTGTAGGTTTAACATCTCCTAATCCCAAACGATGAAGGATGGATGAAGACATCAAATTTATGCTAGCCTCAAGATCACAAAACAGATTATCAAAAAATAACTCACCAATATGGCAAGGAATAATGAATTCTCCCAGATCTTTAAGCTTAGGTAGGAATTTATTTTGAACAACCGTGGAGCATTTCTTACTCAAGCAAATAGCTTCAGAATCAAGCAATTTTCTCTTATTTGACAAAATGTCCTTCAATAATTTTGCATAGTTTGGCATTTGAGAAATAGCCTCAACAAAAGGAAGGTTTATCTCTAATTTTTTTCGTATATCCAGAAACTTCTTAAATTGATTATTCTCCTTAGAATGTTTGATAACTAGGGGAAAATGTAAAGATTTGTAATCTATTTCCTCACTATCCATTTTACTTTACTCCTCTTTTCTTTTTCAAGCTTTGATGCATACTAGGTACCTTAATCATCTCACCCAAATCATTGCCCTTAGAGGGTTCTTTTTCTTTTGAAGTACTTCCTAAGTCACCCTTAGAATCCTTTATCACTCTCCCACTTCTTAGAAATATGGCATTGCACTCATTGGGTTACTAGGTATGGAGCCTTGAACTTTGATCATGGAGTTTAACCTATTACAAAGAAATCATCTTCTTAAATAGCCTTAACCAACACAAAAATTTTAGCCTAAGAAACTCATGAAATCCACCATAGAAAGCATAATAAACATGTTACAACCAAAGATTAGAGAAGAAAGAACAGATGAATAAATCCTTAAGCAATGTTGATTGAATACAAGTCTTCAAGCTGTACATGGATTCCTCCAAGTTCCTCTCAAGAAGACTATTCTAAAACTATGAAAAAATAGGGTTTCAAGCCACCAAAAGTCTCTAAAATCGGCCATGAGATGCACTATTTATAGTAGAACACAAAAAACCCTAAAAATGGTCCCACCGGTGCCTGATTGGGCTCAAACGGGCATCAATTTAGTTCTGGAAAATTAGAGCAACATTTTGATATTGAAACTGGACTGGTTCAAGCCTAAATCAGTGCCTAATGTAAATTCCTCTATGTTCATTGTTTGACCTCTTTAAGCTCTTCTATAACTAATTTGTGACCCTTTCCTTGTATTTAAGATGAAAATCTAGAAATTAATTATTTCAAACCGAAATTAGTGTAATACAAGGTAAATTATATAAGGAAACTCGACAAGAAATGACTGAAGTAAARGATAAACTTCAAGTAAAATGTGACTATATCAAGATTGTTAGAAGTAATCCATGATAGTACAAACAAGGTTAAGGAATCTACGATAGGAAAGTTAGTGAGAGATTATGAACTCTTTAAGATGAATCCAAATGAGACCATTTCCGACATGTTCACTAGATTTACCAACATCATAAATGGACTTTAGGCTTGTGATAAAACCTATAYTCCTGAGGAGCAAAACAACAGGATTCTTTATGCTTTACCTAAATAATGGCAACCTAAGACCTTAGTGATTGAAGAAACTAAGGATCTAGAGAGCTTGCCAGTTGAAGAACTCATAGGATCTCCACTCACTCATGAGATGATATTGAAGAGATTTAATAATCAGGAAGAGGAGGAAAAAAAAGACTAGYGGTGYAGCCATTACGATTAATGAGAAGGATATCAACACTAGTGATGAAGATAGTTATGATGATGAAGAGATGGCCATGATTTTGAGGAAATTTAGGAAAACCATTAGGAAAGGAAACTTTAGAAAGAGCAAGTGTATCAAAAACCCCTACACTAACTCTTCTCCATGGCTGTGTAATGAATGCAAGGGAGATGATCATATTGTGGCGAATTGTCCAAAAGCAAAGGAAGGAAATCAAGAAAAGAAGCCAAATAAATAGGCTAAATTCAAGAAAGGCAAAGGCTTCATTGGTGCATGGGATGAAGAAAACCAAGATGAGGATGACAACTAATGATGAAAAAGCAAACATTTGCTTTATGGCTATTGGAGATGAGGTAACCACTTCAATATCCTCTTTGAACTTATTTGATGAATTTAATGTTGATGATGGTCCAAATGGATTACTTGTTGAGATGTTTGAGGAAATGAAAAAGATGTCTAGAAGGAACAAAGACATGAACATGAAAATTGAGCAATTGATGAATGACAATGTTTCTTTGAGAAAAGAAAATAGTGACTAGGTTATTTCTTTGAATAGCATGAAATGTGATAGAAAAATTCAAATTGGMCAAATTGATAAATTATCTTTGGAAACAAAGGATTGCCTAAGAAAATCAAAAGTTTTGATACTATTTTTATTAAGCATGAGATTTTGAAAAAGAAGCTGAATGAGTTAAATGCCTGCATTTTGAAGTTTACAAATGGTCAAAACAATTCGGATAAATTTCTTGGTCAATGTTCKCCTTATGATAGAAATGACATAGGTTACACAGACACACTCAGCATGCATCAAACTTCTTTGTGAGAGCTTCTATATCTTATATGCCTAATGTGTGTTTACTTATTGTGGAAGGTGGGTATAATGTCACGAAAGTTCTTTGTGAAAATAAAATTTTAAAATAGATCAAAATCCATTTGGAGAATTTAGGAAAATCTTGCTACCCCTAAAAGATCCGAAACTATGTGGGTACCAAAGTTCTTATCTTAATTTTTTTTGTAGGTTTTCAAGAAGTCAAACCTTAAAGGGACTAAATGATTCCTTAGTAGTGGACACATGATGGGAGATGCTTCACTTTTTATGGATGTGCAACCCTTGAATGAAGGTTTTGTGACCTTTGGTGATAAGAATAAAGAGAGAATTCTTGGAGTAGGCAATATTGGTAAAAACCACTCTCCACTTATTAAACAAGTTATTCTTATTGATGGTTAAACTTATAATTTTCTAAGCRTAGTCAACTTTGTGATAATGGTTATTATGTGAAATTTGAAACARACGTGTGTTCGATTCTTGAAAATTTGAGTAATGATGTTATTTTTGTTGCTAGAAGAGTAGGAAATGTCTATGTCATGTATTTTGATGATCTTATTTGCCAAAATGTAAAATGTGTTGTTGTGAATAAAGATGATGGCTATCTTTGACACAAACTAGGGATGTGAGTACGGATCGCTTGAAAGATTTGTCCAAACATGATTTAGTGAGAGGTTTACCAAAAATTAAATTTGAAAATATCTGTCTCCGCGATTTTCATTAAGAAAAACAAATCAAAAGTTCTTTCAAACCCAAGAAAATTGTTTCTACTTGCAAACCACTAGAATTAGTATATATGGATCTTTTTGGACCTATGAGAACCACTAGTTTGGGATGAAAGACACGTGCTTTTGTTATTTTTGATGATTTTTCTAGATTTACATGGGTTTTGTATCTTGTACAAAAAGATGAAGCTATCAAAGAATTAAAAAATCTCTTTAGAAAATTGCAAAACTCCCTTGATTGTAAATTGATTACTATGCGAAGTGATAATGAAGGGATTTTTCAAACAAAAGTTTTACAAATTTATGTGATGAATGTGGTATTACTCACAACTTTTCATCCACCAAAACTCCTCAACAAAATGGGGTAGTTGAACAAAAAAATTGTACATTACAAAAAATGGCTAGATATATGTTTTGTGAAAATAATTTGCCGAAGTATTTTCGAGTCAAAACTAAAAATACTACTTGTTATGTTATGAATCTTTTTTTTTAAGACCTATTATTAGGCAGATGAATTGATGTTTGGTAGAATCCCCTCTATTTCTTATTTTAAGGTTTTTGGTTGTAAATGATTTGTTTTGAATGATAGAGATTCTTGGTAAATTTGACAAAAAACCCGATGAAGGTATTGTTTTGATTATTTTTCAAACAAAAAGGCATATAGAGTTTATAACAAAAAAGCCCTTGTTGTTGAAGAATCTATGCATATGTTGTATTTGATGAATTTAACATATTTGAAAACAAAAGAGATGAAGAAGATGATGCAGGGACTTCTAAAGACATATTGAACATCATCAAAACTAATGGTTGGACAACGATACTCAAGAGCAAAATGCACAAAATCCAACTATGGGAAAGGACAAAGAGAATGGTGAGAAGGATGGAAATGAAGAGAAATTTTGCCTAAGGAATGGAAGTATGTACCTGATCACCCTAAATATAATATTATTGGAAATCCATCTCAAGGTGTTAGAACTAGGAAATTCTTTGTTTACAACTTTGCCTCACTTTTTAAAATTGAAGCTAGCACGATTGTTGATGCCTTATGTGATAATTTTTAGATAGTTGCTATGCAAGAGGAATTGAATCAAATTGAAAGGATCAAAGTGTGGATACTAATTCCTAGACCTCTTGATCACACCATTGTAGGAACTAAATGGGTGTTTAGAGACAAACTTTGAAAATGGTGTTATTATTAGAAACAAGGCTAGACTTGTTGTTAAGGGATTCAAGAGGAGGGAACTGATTATGATGAGTACCATAGCTAGACTTGAATCTATTCACATGCTACTTGCTTTTGCTTGTTAAAAAAAGTTTAAATTGTTGCAAATGGATGTTAAAAGTGCTTTCTTGGATGGCTTTTTAGTGAAGAAGTTTATGTGGAACAACCCGTCGGTTTTATTCATGAGAAATTTCCAAACCATATTTTTAAATTCCAAGAGCTTTATATGGTTTAAAACAAGCTCCTAGAGCATGGTATGAAACGCTTAGTGGATTTTTGTTAGAAAAAGGCTTTTCGAGAGGAAATGTTGACACTACCTTGTTCATCAAAACAAATGACCAAAGTTGTAACACCCCCAGATTTAGGAACCGTCCTAAACTGAGAATGCTACGCCATTCCGTTTCACAATTACAACTATCTATTTAAAATTCAACAATCTCCAAAAGAGTCAAAAATAAATCTTAACAAACCCTCACCCTTTCAGCAATCATTCAAAAGAGAAATGCAGCGGAAGTCTTTTTAAACCATTCAGAAATAAAACTCACAATTTTACTTCAAGAATTTAAAACACTCAAAAACAATTGATCTCATTTCATAATTAACACAAAACCAATTCCCCGGGTATCCAAGCTAGCCCACAAGCATCCTCCTCGTCCCATCTGRTTAYATATCATCTGCAAGGAAAACATAAGCAATAGGAATGAGCTAAAAAGCCCAGTAAGTAATCTCATGCATGAATGTATGAACATGTCCTACATGTGAAAATTCAAGTTCCTCTTTTTTAATGAAAAACTTCCCAAAAACATTCCCTTTTCAAAACTCATTACAAACATTCGCTTCAAAATTCTCTTACAATAAAAACTTTCCATTTCCATTCGTTCGTTCGCGAGCTCACTAGAGTGTAACGCCTAGCCACTAAGCTCGCAGTGGGCCATTCTTATTTGGAACCCGATTCCATTCCTATCGGTAGAACTGCAAAGCGGTCAACATTTCAAAAAAAAGTTTTCATTCCAATAAACATTCCATTTATACCTACCCTCCAAGAGGGTAGGGTCGGGTGCGCCGGTCCCCCACGCCCCATTTCCCACTCACATCTTTCGTGGCTAGTATTACACTCCTTTCTTAAAAATATTAACATTTCCAAAACTTTAACGTTTTCTTTCAAAATTCCATTTTCTAACCGTTCACTCCCTGAATGCGTGAACGGCACATGCCAAATGAGATGTAAACTTCTAACTACATGCTCATGACATGAATCGCATATAACTTACATAAAATAACGTTCGATAAATAATACATTATATGAAATTACAACAGCATTCTTAAACGTAAAATATTACTAACCACAAACAATTCAACTTTCGTYACAATTCAACATATCAACATAATAATTCCACACAACACATTCCAACAATTAAAAGTAGTCACTCCACATGTCAACATAAAAATTCCACATAACACATATTCCAATAATTAAAAGCATTCGCATTCATTTATTTAAAAATGATATGAATGAGAGGATTACTTACATAAATCTCAGATTAATTAATAATCACACACATATAATTAATAATCACACACATATGTTTATGAGATGAGAGGGTTACTTACCCGAAGTCCTGTATGTAAACGATTTCTTACTTAAGTTGGAAGTGGACTTCTCCAATCGATCTCAACGTAAGCCTTCGAAATAACCTAGTTGATCAGCAAACTGCGTCTACTTTAGTTTCGATCCATTTCAACTAAGTATATCGCGGTTTAATCCAACAGTGTCCTTTCATAAGTTATAAGCTCCTCCTCTCATTTAGGTTTGCTCATAATTTCGCCATATTAAGTTTTTAGGGTACAATCCGATCTTAGCTCGGGTAATAAACTACAATACTTACGTCTCCGCATGAATTCACGTCAAGGTTATTTATTGACAAGTCATAAGCAATTCTCATATTCTCAAATGTTAAAGCAATTTTACGCTAAATTCAGCGATATTCGGATGTTTGCTGAAAGGGCGGTAATCGGATGTCGCGGAAAGCGTGCGTTTCAAAGAGGACGTGGCACAATGGCCGAGGGCGTTTGGGCGTCGGGCGCTTGGGCGTGCCCGCGCGGCTTGGCGTCGGGCAGCTGGGGCGCCTGGGCGGCCGCGCTCTGGCGCCTGGGCGTCACTGCACTGGACGGCTGGGCTGCTGCGCTGGGCGCCTGGCTTGCTCACTGGACGGCCTGGGCGTCACGCTGGCGCGCCTGCGTGCTGCGCGCACCAGGTTTGCTCTGGCACAACTGAGTGCGCGAGCCCTGTTTCTTGGCAGCACAATTCGGCGAGCAGGGCCAATCTGTTCTGGTCGACATCCCGGCGACTCTTGAAACCGGCTAGGGCTCACGCGACACGAACAGCCAAGGACGAGGGCAGAGTGACGCGCCCAGCAGCCGCAAGGGATCATCGCTTCTGTGCGAGGAGGCAAACAATGTTGAGGGCAGCAGAAGGAGAAAAAGATAGCGGCGGCAGATCAGAGACCGAAACGGCGGCCAA
>MEJB01000016.1:812472-854835 GCA_001752375.1 Rhazya stricta
CAGATGACGAGATACGCGAATACGGCGGCGGCAGATCAGAGACGAAAACGGCGGCCAATCTGTCACGTTTAGCTTCTGTTCTTTCAGGAAATTTTCGAGCGATTGGAGGCCGGGCGCGACGGCTTCTGGTTGCGCCTGAGCAAGCGAGGTCAGTTCGGATCTGGAGTGGTTGGGTTCGACGCTGCGGAGTCCCCGAGAGCGAGAGGGAATCGGAGAAGAGACAAGCGGGGGCTCTCCCGTTTAAAGCAGCGAACCGCGCTGGCGAGTGGTCCGAATCGCGAAGAACCGTGGCAGCGAGTGGGGCACTTCAAGCGGCGGTCCGGGAGGAAAGGAAAGGAGAAGGAGAAGCTCGCGCAAACACGACGGAGCAGGCGTCGGATCCGCAGGGGGACGAGAGTTGTGGGAGCGCAGGGTGGCGCGGCGCAGTAAAGGAGAAGAAGATAACTGGTGGGAGAGTGGCGGCCTGGCGGCAGGAAGGAGAAGGAGATAAATGGTGGGAGAGTGGCGGCGCGGCGGCGGCGGCGGGGGCAGGAAGGAGGAGAAGGAGATAGTTCTAGGGTTTTCCTTTTTCTTTTCTTTTCATTTTCTTTCTTTTTATTTTCTTATATATTTTCTTTTCTTTTCCCTTTTTTTTAAATTTATATTTTCGGCCGTAATCTAAACCCGTCGAGCCTTCCCATTCAAATCTAACCTAAATTTCGTAAATTAATATAACGGATTTCCTTTCGATAAAAAGCTCAACTTTCGACTAACAAATAAATAGGCCTACGAGTCGAGTCTTTAGCCATATGCTAATTCTTATTTGACACGAAAATATTTTCGCACCTATTAAACCCGAAATTTAAAAGAAATATTAATCATATAAAATGTCCAATCCTAGTTGGCACCCAAATTTCACGTAAAGTTTAACAAATTTAATAAAGGAAAAATTCGGGGTGTTACAAAAGTGATATTTTACTTATGCAAATTTATGTGGATGCTATTATCTTCGGTGCTACAAAAGATTGTTTATGTAGAGAATTCTTTGAAATTATGCAAAATGAATTTGAAATGAGCATGATGGGTGAACTTAATTTCTTCTTGGATTTACAAATTAAACAAACCAYTGAAGGTATTTTATAAATCAATCCAAGTATGCCAGAGAATTGCTTAAGAGATTCCATATGCTTGATTATTAGAACTCCTTGCAACACCACTTTGAAGCTAGATAAATATGATAAGGGTAAATCTATAAATGAATCTCTTTATAGGGGCATGATTGGTATTTTACTATATTTGAYACTACTAGACCCGATATTATGTTTGTCGTGTGCTTATGTGCTAGATTTTAATCTTGTCCTAGAGGATCTCATCTTTGTGTTGTTAAACATATTCTCAGATACTTCAATGGTACTTTTGATTTGGTACTTTTGATTTTGGTTTGTGGTGTCCTAGAACCAAGATTTTAGAGGTAATAGGATCCACTGATGCCAACTACGCTGGATGTAAGGTTGAATGCAATAKTACTAGTGGTAATTGTCAATTCTTAGTTCACTATCTCGTTTCTTGGTATAGTAAGAAGCAAGCATATACCTCTCTTTATACAGTGAAAGCCGAATATATAGCTGCGGGTAGTTGTTGTGCTCAAATCCTTTGGATGAAACCTACCTTTTTTTACTTTGGCTTGCAATTCAAGGATATACCTATTCTTTGTGATAACACTAGTACTGTCAATCTCACCAAAAATTGTATCCAACTTCTCGTACCAAATACATTGGAATCAAACATCATTTTCTTAGAGATCACGTGGCTAACAGAGATATTCACTTGGAATTCATTATCACTAGTGATCGTAGATAATATCCCCATTTTGACCCGTAGTTTTTGCTCAATTTTAACTAGTTCCTTATGATTTTATGCTCTTAACCATGGTTTTTGACCTCCATTCTACTATCTCTTTTGATAATATAATTGAGAATGCAAAAGTAACTGTTCTGGACCTAAAAAGCTTGATTTTTAAGGAAGTTTTGTGGGATAATGAAAATGCTACAACATTCATAATTCCTAGGAACAAGTCTAAAGAGCATCACAAATTCCTTGCATTCAATGAAGAAGCTGAGTGAGAACGACGTAAAGGGAGCTATTTGTGTTTATTTTTGAACTTTATCCGAAATGGCCAGACAAGGGAAAAGTATTAAGGACCACATTACATAAAATGTATGCTACAAGATGAATGTCTACTGATTCAATACTAAAGTGTAAGAGAGAATGGCTATAGCAATTGCCAACTCAACAACATTTCATGCTTTATATAAGGAACAAGACTTCAAGAAGAGAGCAGTTAGTTTTTAATTTTAGAATTAGTTTTCTGATTATAATCTAGGGTTCTCTTCAACAGAAGGAACTACYTTAGATATGCTTCATTTTAGTTGTAACTTAGAGCTCAGAAAAGGGATGAAAGCCACCTATCTTATAGTGTAATCTTTCTTCATTTCTATTGAAAAACTTCCTCACATATTAACGTAAGTAATTCTAAGTTTTGGTTCGTGATTTTTGAATCTCTCATTCTTCTAAAATGCTGTTGTTTTATCAGCTCATTTAAGGGTAGAAAGCTTGAAAAAGCTAAATACCCAAGATTAGGATTGTTTAAGTTTATATCAAGTGCAAACCTTTGAGATGTTAAGGGAATCAGACTATAGTTTAGGACACCATAAGTTCAATCTAACCCTTTTTGGAACTTAATTGAACAAAGAAAGTAAGTATCATGCCATAAACATATGGTTTGTGTACTAAGTGATATCTACAAAAGAGTTGCTAAGGGTTAAAGGAATAATAGTCTCTAAGCCTTTAATGACTTATTGCTACAACATTCTTGTACGTGGCTAAGATAAGGACAATTCACTCACCAACAAACGATCCTACAACATTATGGAATTGTTGGGATGATTAGCATAGAAATGTGGTCAGGTCTCCATATATATGCTACTTTTACACTTCGAATGGCTTCATGTAAGACTTATATGAGATTGATCAATAGTGCTATAGCATCTAGAACAGACTCTAACTTCTAAATGTTGCCACTAACTTTTTACAGCCTTCTATCTTACTTTCATTTGCATTTACTTTAGTCATTTTATATATTTACTCGCTTTCAGTCATTTACTTTTCAATTATCCCATTAACTGATCCATCTATTGCTACAGCATTTTTATCGCTTTTACATAAAGTGTACATAATTTTCCTTTCATTTAACTATCCTCGTGGGATCAACAATCTTTTCACTCTTACTACTTCTAGGCCATGTGTACTTGTGCTTGTGTTAGTTTAATCAGAAACAGATTAGACACCATCAAGTTTCTGGTGTCATTGCAGGGGATAGGCACAAAGGAGGCCAAACTATGTAAAATTTCTTACTTTAACATTTGTTAATCTTTTTCAATTGTAATTTATAACCAGGAATGCTAGTTTATGAGAACTAGAGAGAAGCTAGATTGGAAATTCCTAAAGCATCTGTCCTTGACAAGGACCCTGAGGAAATCATCAAAAAGGAAGAAAAAAAAGTTTAAGGATAGTTGCCCATCAAGTAAATGGAGCARAATAGTGTAGTAATAACCAGGGGCTACGAGAATATGCTATATCAGTTTTGATGATATAAATCCAGGCATTGTGAGACCCAAAATTCAAGCTCAACAGTTTGAACTTAAACTAGTCATGTTCCAAATGCTATAGACGGTTGGGCAGTTTTACAGAATGGCCATTGAAGACCCCCATATGCGTTTAAGATTGTTTATGGAAGTGAGTGACTCCTTCCAACTTAAAGGCGTTTGAAAAGAAACACTAAGAATAAAATTGTTCCCTTTTTCACTAAGGGATAGAGCAAGGGAATGACTAAACTCTTTGCCTCCAAATTCTGTAAAATTCTCTAAAATCTTAGATTGACCTGGCAGAAATTATTTTTATAAAATACTTCCTATTGACAAAGAATGCAAAGCTAAGAAATAGGATCACCTTTTTTTCCAGCAACGTAGTGATGAAACCTTGTAAGAAACATGGAAAAATTCAAGGAATTATTTAGAAAATGCCCATGCCATGGCATCTAACATTGGATTCAAATGGAGACCTTTTATAATAGACTCAATGTTCAAACAAGAATAGTAGTTGCTGCTTAATCAAATGGAGCATTGCTGTCAAAGTCATACATGAAGCCTTTAATAAGTTGGAGTTAATAGCAAGCAACAACTACCAGTGGACAACAACTATAATGGAGACAACAAAGAGAGTCCAAGGAGTCCATGAAGTTGATGCTGCCATAGCAATCTCAGGGGAAATAGCATCTTTGACCAATATGCTGGAAAACATGAAGCTGCCCACTGTGCAACAACACAACAACAATTCACKATCTATTGTGTGTACTGTGAAGACCCATACATTTTTGATAACTGCCCATSTAATCCAGAATCTCCRTGCTACATTGGAAATTTCAAGAAAGGAAATAATCATTTCTCAAATACCYACAACCCTGGATGGATGAAGCATCCAAATTTCTCATGGGTCAATCAAGGAGGAAATGCACATCAAATCAACATCACAGACCATTTTACCATCCTAGATTTCTTCAACAAAACCAATATCAAATACTAGTACACTAGGAATAACCAAACTGGGTGGATGCAAAGAATACATGTCCAGAACTGTTGCCCTCATTTAGAAGCAAGCTACATTACTTAGGAAATTGGGAAATCAGGTAGGCTAGATTGCTTCAGCATTGAGTACCAGATAGCAGGGCACTTTACCTTCTGATACAGAAAATATCAAAAGAGATAGAAAGGAGCATTGTAAGGCTATAACCCTCAAAAGTGGAAGAGAATTGAAAGATTCAATGACTACTAAGGATAAAAAGGGGTACAACTACTAAAAAAGATAGCAGCACTGAAGTCAATCAAGAATCAGTTCCATGACCACCAAAAGGGTCTAATGCTGTAGCAAATTGACCAAACAACATTCATGATAAACCAACACCACCACCATTTCCTCAAAGGCTCATTGCAAGGTAACAAGATAAGTAATTCAGTAAAATTTTTGAGATCCTTAAACAACTGCACATCAACATACCATTGGTCGAAGCATTGAGCAAATGCCTAATTATATCAAATTCATGAAGGAGATTTTATTAAAGAAAAGGAGGTTGACCAAAGAATGCACATCGATTTTGCAGAACAAATTACCTCCAAAACTAGAGGATCTCGAGAGCTTCACTATACCATGTTCAATTTGAGAATTCCAACTGTGGTAGAGCATTGTGTGATYTTAGGGTAGGTATTAACCTCATGCCAATGTCCATTTTCAAACAAGTCATGATTGAARAGGCAAGACCAACCATGATCACTTTACAATCGGTAGATCGTACCTATGTACACCTTGAAGGAAACAGTGATGATGTCTTGGTCCAAGTTGAAAAGTTAATTTGTCTAGTTGATTTCATAATTTAGGATTATGAAGCCAACAAAGACATGCCAATGATTTTGGGGAGACCCTTCATTGCTATAGTGAGGATTGTTATTGATGTCCAGAAAGGGGAACTAATAATAAGGATCGATGATCAACGAGTCACCTTCAACATCTTCAATGCACTGAATTTCCCGGATGAGCAAAAAGAGTTTTCCATACTGAAGGAGGCTGAACCAACAGATGCCAAACATATTGAAGAATGGTATCTTTGTGTACTCAAATGATGATTAAGATGATTATGATGAAAGTGAATGTCCAGATAACGTTGCAGCATTAGCATGGATTAACTCCCAACAAACCTTTGAAGGAGTTGGTTGAGGATTTAAATCATTGGACTTACCTCAGGGGAGTGTTCAACTACTCAAACCATCTTTGGAAATCTACCAGCAGTGGAAGAAAAGGCATTACCATCGCATTTGAAGTATGCCTATTTGGGAGAAGAAAACAGTTACCAGTTATCATTGCTTCAGCATTAGACCTGCAAAAGGAGGATAAGTTGTTGGCTGTTCTAAGGCATCATAAGATGGTTTTTAGATGGATAATGATGGATATAAAGGGAATAAGCCCTACTGTATCTATGCACAAAATCAATTTGGAGGAATGTTGTAGCAAATCTGTGGAACTTCAAAGGTGACTCAACCTAATTATGAGAGAAGTTATGAAGAAGGAAATCATCAAATAGTTAGATACCAGAATAATTTATGCAATTTTAGATAACCAATGGGTGAGCCCAGTCAATGTGTTCCAAAAATGAAAGGCGGGATAGTGGTAAGGAACGAAAAAAATGAATTGATTCTAATAAGAATCGTGATTAGTTAGATAGCATGCATGGACTGTCAGAAGCTCAACAAAGCTACAAAGAAGGATCATCTCTCTCTTTCTTTCATAGACCAGATTCTAGACAGACTTTCAGGAATAGATTATTAATGCTTCTTTGATGGGTACTTAGGTACAACCAGATTGCTATAGCACCAGAAGTCTAGGAGAAAACCACATTTACTTGTCCTTAGGGATCGTTTGCATTTGAAAGGATGCCTTAGGTCTCTGTAATGCTACAACAATATTTCAAAGGTGCATGGTGGCAATCTTTATAGATATGGTTGAGAAGACTTYGGAAGTCTTTATTGCCAATTTCTATGTTTTTGGTGAAAATTTGATGAAAGCTTGGATAATCTGGAAAAAGTATTGATAAGATGTGAGGAAACCAACTTGTTATTGAACAAGGAAAAATGCCACTTCATGGTTCAAGAGGGCATTGTATTGGGACATCGGATTTGAAAGGAACGAAAGAAGTTGAAAAGGCAAAAATTGAAGTCATTATAAAGAGTCGGAAGTTTTCTTGGACATGCCGATTTTTATAGAAGATTCATCGAAGACTTCTCAAATATTTCAAAGCCTTTATGCTCCTTGCTATATCATAACATTCTATCCAATTTTGATGATTGTTGTAGCAAAGCCTTTGAACAACTCAAATAAGCATTGGTTTCAACCCCTATTATAACAAAAACTAGATTGGACATTACCATTTGACTTGATATGCGATGCCAGTGATTATGCAGTAGGAGTAGTACTTGGGCAAAGGAAAAAGAAGTTGTTTCATCCTATTTGCTATACAAGCAAAGCCCTTAATAAATCACAACAAAACTACACAACCACTGAAAAGGAATTGATTGCGGTAGTATTTACCTTTTAAAAATTTTGAGCTTATTTGGTAAGAACAAAGGTGATTGTATTTAATGACCACTCAGCAATCAAATACATGATTTCAAAGAAGGATACTAAACCAAGGTTGATAAAGTGGATATTATTGCTACAAGAGTTCAATTTGGAGATCAAGGACAATAAAAAGAACTGAGAACTAGGCAACTGATAACTCGTCCAAAATAGAAAAAGGGAGAAAAGGATCCCCACAGTAGGTTGCTAAATCATTCCCTGATAAACAAATTCTGGCCATTTCACATGCTACAGCAGCATGGTATGCTGACATATTCAACTATCTACTTAGTGGGATAAAACCTCATGGACTAAGCAAGCAACAAATAAAGAAATTCATGCATGATGTGATGTATTTCTCTTGGGATGAACCATTTCAGTACAAGCTTTATGAAAATCAAATTTTGAGGAGATGTGTTGTTGATGAGGAAGTTCAGAGTATGCTACAACATTGTCATACATCACCATATGAAGGACACTTTGGAGGAACTCAAACTACTGCTGAGGTAGTTCAAATAGGTTATTGTTGACCTTTATTGTTTAAGGATGCTTATGAGTTTGTTAAGTTATGTGATAGATGCCAACGAGTAGGAAATATTTTCCAAAGACATGAAATACCATTGAATAACATTTTGGAAGTCAAGCTTTTTTGATGTTTGGGGAATAGACTTTGTAGGGCCATTTCCTAGCTCTTTTGGAAATACCTATACCTTGGTTACTATAGATTATGTGTCCAAGTGGACCGAAGCTATAGCATTACCCACTAATGGTGCTAAATTAGTTGTCAAATTCCTTCAAAAGAGCATTTTTACAAGATTTGGTATACTAAGAGCTTTGATCAGTGATGAAGGAACGCAAATCTACAGTAAGGTGATAGAGAAAGTTCTTGAAAGATATGGGGTGAGAGATAACATTGCTACAATATATCATCCCCAGACCAGCAGTCGGGCAGAAGTCTTGAAGAGGGAGATCAAAAGAATATTGGAGAAAATTAGAAGTCCAAACATGAAGCATTGGTCCTTAAGATTTGATGAAGGATTATGGGCA
Organism: Rhazya stricta; assembly: GCA_001752375.1. Classification (NCBI taxonomy): domain Eukaryota; kingdom Viridiplantae; phylum Streptophyta; class Magnoliopsida; order Gentianales; family Apocynaceae; genus Rhazya; species Rhazya stricta. The sequence continues at coordinate 820,720 of MEJB01000016.1, forward strand.
TATACAACAACTTTCAATATACCATTGGAGATGTCCCCTTTCGGATTGATCTATGGAAAATCTTGCCACTTGGCATTTGAACTGGAACACAAGGCACAATGGGCAATCAAGGCATTGAATCTCGATTTAAAAACAAGCTGGTTAACACAGAATGCTATGTCTTAATGAGATGGATGGATTCAGAAATGCTGYATATGAAAATGCAAGAATATATAAAGAGAAGACCAAGAGATGGCACGATCAGAAGATTTTGAAAAGGGAATTCCATAAAGGTCAGTAGGCTTTGCTATTTAACTCAAGGTTAAAGTTATTTCTTGGAAAATTGAAATCTCGATTGTCGGGACCTTTTGAGGTCATCAAAGTGCATCGTTATGGAGCAGTAGACTTGAAGGATGATAGGAATGGAGGAACATTTCAATTCAACGAGTAGAGCTAAAGCATTGTCAAATCGAAGAGYAAAAGGAAGARGATTTCCTTAGCACTTTGCMATGCATTGTGATGCTACARCAAAGTCTACCTGAGGACTGTAAACTAAGAATAAAAGAGAGGCAACCCTTGATTTAYATTTTATTTTAGTTAGCTTATTTATTTCTTTTTATTTTGGTTTTAACCCACTCTTAAAATCACTAATTTCTAAAGAGTAGGATGCCACTACACCTATTTAATTGTCTTTTGCAGGAAAAAGAAGGCATAGAAAAAGATAACACGATTATGAAAGGCTGAGAAGATGCTACGTCATTGGAAGCTTTAATTCAGCAAAAAGATGAACAAGTGGTATCATCTCATTCATTATTAGTAGCGGAAGCCTAGAATAGCACGTAATCCAACTATTGCAATTCTCATGACTCAAAAGCCATGATGAAATTAGAAAAATGAAGGCAATTCTTGGAGATTGAACTATCAAGACCAATAACATAGGCAATAATTGAGTTTGAATAAAAAACAAATCAGTCAAAAGATTTCCTAAACAGCAAAGCAAATAGAGAGAAAAATTTTCAACAATGGTGAGAAAGCTCATTACCACTCCAAAAAAACTTGCACCAGTGCCAAGGTTCGCTGTAAAAGAGGCTAAAAAGAGTTTTGATGACGTCTTCAAGAAGAAGACGTTACCACTAGAGAAAAGTTTCATTTTTGCAAAGGATGCGGCAAAACTCATTGGCAGTGTGAAGAAAGGTATAGCCCACCACAAGTGGGAGGACTTTTCTTAGCACCCTGAAGACCCAGTCATGGTAAGGGAGTTCTATGCTAGCCTTAGAGATTTGAAGGGAGCCACAGTCATGGTGAGAGGAGCAATAGTTAATCTTGGGTTAAAGGTTATCACAAAGCTTATGGGCTCCTTGATGGCAAATCTGAGCACMAAAAATTTATTCTTGAGGCTRATGATGASAAGAATGARGAAATTGTCAAAACCCTAACTGTGAAAGAGACGGAATGAAGCATCTCATCCACTGAGGCCAGGATGATTCTTAGGTCCTCACTTATTTTGTTAGCAAAAATATGGTATCATTTTCTTAAATCTCGCCTCATCCCCACTGGCCATGATTACACTACCTCACATGAAAGAATGATGTTGTTGTACTCTATTCTTACTTGACGTTTTACAAATGTTGGTTGAATTGTGTATGTTGAGATTCGTACATGCACTAAAAGAGAGAAGGAAAACTCTCATAACTCTATTATGTCAACAAGGTAGAGTTTTGGTAAGCCAAAATGAAGAGACAATATACATCACCCATTAACGAACAGGCTATAGCAAGAATCTACAAGGAGATTAGGGAAACATCTGCCCTAGCCACTAGGAAACACAAAGCCACCATTGTTGAGTTGATGCTTGAAGAGCAATGTGAGAAGGAGTCAGGGGTTGAGAAAGTGAGAAGGAGGAATCTAAGAAGGAAGAGGATAGGGAAAAGAAGGAGAATGATGATGAGGTCATGTAGATTGAGGATGATGAACCAATAACCTAACAAATTAGATTAGATCTGGGAATTAGGACAATTAAGGTGCGATTAATTTAGCTCATTATATGAATGATTCATATCAATACTCTAACCAACCTCTTTTATCGCATTAGATATTTTTGGATTTGGGCAATTGAATTTCATAATTGGAACYTTTTAGATTACTTATTCATTTCTAGTTATTAGTCTAATTCAATCACATTTGATAGCTTTAAATTAGAGAAACTTGGTAATTTTGGTACTTGATTAGAAATCCTTGTAGGATCAATCTTGACTTACTTGCTATATTCTTTTTGACACTAGTATACTTGCTAGGATTAGAATGCATCAAGTTTGTAAGCATCAAGGTTTTGGCGCCATTGTCGGGGATTTTTTTTTTTTTTTGGATATCATACAATTGTTGAATTTCCTTGAGATTAGACCATTTTCTTTATTTTTATTTGTTCTTATTTGTTTGGTATTTTGCTCTGAATTATGTGATTTCATTATCTTGATGTGCACAATATCTTAGAACATTTCTTTCGAGACAAATGCCAAGGGTCTTGATACTATTCTTACGAGGCAATAGGAAACACATTGGAGAGGGAAAGACCAAGGTAGGAGAAAGTCAAATGGTTGATTTGGAGGATAATAGTCAAACTAAGGAGAAGGAATTGGAATTTGATATGTCTAAGAATATGGATTATCAAGAGAATGAGGATAGGGTTAAAACACTTAGGGATTACGCCATTGCAACTGTGGAAAGGGCACATTCCCCCATCATTAGATCTAGACTAGCTGTGAACAACTTTGGGATCAGACCCACGATTATTCAAATGATCCAACAAAGTGTGCAACTCTATAGTTTTTCTAGTGAGGACCATAATGCTCACATCTCTAACTTCTTAGATATTTGTGATACTTTCAAGCAAAATGGTGTTAGTGGTAATGCCATTAGGCTGAGATTCTTCCCCGTCATGCTTAAGGATAAAGCCAAAACTTGGCTAAACTCTCTCTCATCTACTTCCATCACTACATTGGAACAATTAGCCTCCACCTTCCTCCACAAATACCTCCCACCTTCCAAAGCTATGAAGTTCAGGAATGAAATCACAAATTTTGTCTAAGATAGTGGGGAGTTTTAAAGTGAGGCTTTGGCGAGATATAAAGATTTTTTGAGAAGGCGTCCTCGCAATTTCTTGCCCTTGTGGATGCAAATCCTAATCTTTACATTGGGATGAGTGGGGCATCTAGGCTTATGATAGATGCCGTTAGTGGGGGAAGTATAATGTCGAAGACACCTAAAGAGGCTTGGGATTTATTTGGGGAGATGGCCTTAGTGAGCTTCCAATGGCCTAATGAGAGGAATAATAATGCTAGGAGAGGTGGTGTGATGCAATTGGAAGCCACACAAACCATTCTCTCCAAATTAGCTCTCATTTCAAAAAATTAGGTATAGGAGGTAGAATTACTCGTGAACATTGTGGTGGTACATGTGAGAGTATTAGTTGCCCACAAAACCACTACCCTTACTCTAATTTCCCTCCAAACTCCCAGGAGGATGCCTACTATGTAGGCCCTAATGTTAGACCTAATTATGCCTACTCAAATATCTACAACACTGGGTGGATGAATCACTCCAACTTCTCTTGGAACCCAAATACAAGCTCTAGTTCCAATGCCAATGTTAGGCCACCTCAACCTCAATCTTTGAGTTTCCCTCCTCAAGATAAGGTTTCCAATTTAAAAGCCTTGGTTGGTAAATTCAACAATAGTGCGGAAACTAGGTTTCAGAACCAAAAGGCTTCTATTAAGAATCTTGAGAATCAAGTAGGGCAATAGGCTAATTTGCTTAGCCAAAGAGTTCAAGGCTCCTTACCTAGTAACACCAAAATTCAATTCCAAGAAGTGTAATGCCATATCTTTCCGATGTGTGAAAGTGATAGAGGATCCTAAGGGTGATTCAGCAAGTGCTTCAAAATCTTTCAGAAATGGAAAGTGATAGAGGATCCTACRGGTGATTCAAAAAGTGCTTTGAAAGAAAACGACCTTCTAAGGTTATTGATTTGGGTGAGATGATTAAGGAACCCAGTGTTGCAACTAAGCTTGAAAAAGAAAAAAAGGGTAAAGGTGAAATGGATAGTGAGGAAATAGATTACAAATGTTTACCATCCCCTAGTTTTTGAGCCTTCTAAAAACAATCATCATTTATGAAGTTTTTTGTGAGATTGAGAAAATTAGAGATAAATTTCCTCTTTGTTGAGGCCATTGCTTAAATGCCAAAATAGGAAAAAAAAAATTTGAAGAAACCTTTGTCTAATAAGAGAAAATTAGTTGATTATGAAACTATTTGCTTGAATGAGAAATGCTCTGCTGTTGTTCAAAATAAACTCCCACATAAGTTTAAAGATCCAGGAAAATTCATTATCCTTTGTCATATTGGTGAGTTGTTTTTTGATAATGTGTTTTGTGATCTTGGGCTAGCATATAGTTGATACTTTCATCCATTCTTCGGTGTTTGGGGTTAGGAGATGTTAAACCTACAAACTTGACCCCCCAATTAGTTGATAGGTCTATTAGGTATCTCATGGGGGTAGTGGACGATCTATTGGTCAAGGTTGACAAATTCCTCTTCCTGGTATTAGATATGGAAGATGATCATGCGATGCCTTCATTGTTAGGGAGACCTTTCCTAGCCACTAGCAAAACTCTAATTGATGTGGAGAAGGGTGAGCAAATCTTATGAGTTGGGGATGAGCGTGCTATTTTCAAGATGGCTGCCAAGATCTAACCTTGCTGTCAAATTCCTTGAAGCTAAGCATATAAAACACACTAGGGGTTTGCATTTGTAGAATTTGAACAAAAAGGACATAAATCCGAACCTAGTTTGAAAGCCCTCCTTTAGATCTTAAGGTTAAGAAACAAAGGATTAGGAAGTCTAGTGGAAAGAGGAWAAAGTTTGATGAAAAAGTTTGACTTCCTACTTCTTGTTTGTTCCCTTACTTGATAAGATGAAATCACATGTCTTTGAGAAAAAAACTTGCAAAATTACTTTGGGGAATGAGGAATGAAAGCCTCCCAATCCTGCTTTGGCATGATGAAATAAAAGAAATTAAGCTAGAGACTATAAATTAGATCTTCTTTCGTTATTTTCACTTTTTATATTCATTTGTTTTTTTTTGTCATTTTTAATGCACTTCTCTTGTATTAATTTTTAGTTATTGCTTTTTTAGGAGATTACCACATCTTGATCAAATTCCATAAGAGGCAACATCATTTACAACAAGAGAAGTCTCTTTCACCTTACTTTTGTGGTTCTTTGATTAACATTGAGGACAATGTTAAGTTCTAAGTAGGGGGTCGAAGAATGGATTTTTTTTTTTTGTTTGCTTTTATTGCATTTGTGTGCCTTTATTGTTTCTTCCCTAGATTTTTCATTTTTTAGCGTTTGACTCATTTACATGTTTTAATGATATAACACAAATGAGAGACCATTTTGTTTTGCTTTGAACATTTTAGTATTAATATGATCAATCCAACTTTTCAGCTTTCAAGCACGAGCAGCCTTTATCATGTGAATAATTATTTCTTGGCACAATCGTGGGGTAATTACGATGATTCATTTAGCACAACCACTCTAGCATTTATTTTTCTAACTCCTYGAGGAGAAATAGAAAGATGGTCGTTATTGATATAGGAATGAAAGTCTTAGGTCTTCTTTGAGTCGTTTGAGCCTTTCAAGCTTACCCATTCTATATAATATCCTTAGTTCACTTTTTGAGCCTATGAATAATTATTTTTCTTTGTTACACCCTTCTAAAGCGTATCTTGAAAGAATTGCATACACTTTGCCTTTTCCATTGTAAGAGCACTGATGCATCTTCTCTTATTTTTGGGATTGAGTGGAGTTCATCGAGTGCATGTTGAGAAGATGAAGTTAGGGGTTGATGAATGGAGTTAAGGGGTTAAAGTTGTTGAAAACTTTTGAAAGAAAATGGGTTTTTGAGAGGTGAAAGCATGAACCTCGTATTGTCTTGATGAAAATGTTATAAATCTTCAACATGAAGATAAATCATCAAAAGAGAAAGAAAAGAAAAAGAATGATTGAAAATAGAATAGAAGTTGTGGCTTTTGTTAGTTGTTGATAAACAGTTAAGAAAAGAATATGTGGTGAAGAAATTTGAAAGAAGAAAAGGAAGTCATAAGGTTTCATTCTTTATCATTGCAACACTCCTTTATTCTTGTCATTTTCCTTGTCCTTCATTTGACTTACCTATATATTAGTCCTACATTACAAGCCCAAAAGTCCTACTTGAACATTGTTCTTTTTGGTTATCTCTATTAGTAGAGAAGTGGTGATGATTACAAAACTTATTGAATGGATTTCCATTTCTTTACTGTTTTAGTGTTGGTGAAGCATTCATAATTTCCTAAATGTTTTCCAAGTCTTTACTAGGCACTTCATTTTGGCTATTCTCACTCACTCACTATTCCAAATGGTTGGATCTTATTAAAACTTTAGTTCTATTGTTTTCTAATGGATTTTTGAATGTGCTATTGAGTTGAACATGTCAATAACTCTATCTTCTTGTTCTTTGGATTATTGTTCGCCTTATTGCCATATTTTGTTTGAGGACGAACAAAAAGCTAAGTAGGGGGTAGTTGATATAGTTACATTTTACATTGTACTTATCCTTTACTTAAGTCATTTCTTCTCGAGTTTTATGTGTTTAACCTTATAGTTACACAAAAGTTTGGTTTGAAATGTTTATGTAGAAGATTTTTATCTCAAAGACAAGAAAAGGGGAAAAACTTCTTGAAAAGAAGGGCTTAAAGAGACCGCACAATGATTTTAGAGAAGTTCGGGTTTAAGGAGCAATTTCTGGAAGTTGAAAACCTAAAAAATTTGGCTAAGTTTTGAAGTCTTTTTCCAGAACCAATCAGGTCCATGATTCACCAATTAGAACCATGATTTTCACCAATCATGCGCCAATTTGATGCCAATATTTGCCTTGTTTTTCCAAAGCCAAACCAGCGTCAGCTTAGTCCAAATCAAGTGCTGATTTACCCAAAATCATGCGCCAGTCAGGTGGTTTTTATGGTTTTATGATGTCTCCTATAAATAGTGCATTTTATTTCCAATTTTAGAGACTTTTGGTGACTTGGAACACTATTTTCTCATAGTTTGTTCTTGAGAGGAATTTGGAGGAGGCCATTGTAAAGCTTGAAGACTTGTATTCAACCAAGATTGCTCAAAGATTTTCTCATGAAATAAATTCGTTCTTCTCCAACATTTGTGTTATAACATGTTTATTATACTTTCTATGGTGGATTTCATGAGTTTCTTAGGCTAAACCTTTTGTGTTGGTTAGGGCTATTTGATAAAAGATGAATTCTTTGTAATAGGTTAAACTCTATTGTAGCTTTGTTGTTGATTTCTGATCTAGCTGAATTGTTTATTACCGTCATTGATTTCTTGTTGCTTTCTATGGATTAGTTACCTACAAATCAATTTAATTGATTTCATAATTAATTAAGAAGGACTGAGAGGTCAATGAATTGATTATGACTTAGGCAATGATAATCCATTAGTTTTAAATCGAATAGAGAAAAAATTGGTTTCTTTTGGGTGGTTTCAGATAGTAATAACAATGGTTAGTGAAACCGGGGAATTTTTTAGATTATTAATGCAATTTCGATTAAGCTACTTGACCATAGGGATATGACTTTAGTTAATTGGAATTAGAGTTTTATATCAATGGATTGGGTAAAACCTAAATTAGGAATTCTATCATTAACAATTAAATTAGATTTCGAAATTAGGGTAATTAAGGTGCGATTATTTTAGCTCATTATATAAATGATTCAGATCAATACCCTAACATCCTCTTTTATCACATGAGATCCTTTTGGATTTCGGCAATTGTACTTCATAATTGAACCCTTCAGATTACTTGTTCATATCTAGTTATTAGTCTAATTCAATCACATTTGATAGCTTTAAATTAGGAAAATTCGGTAATTTTAGTACTTAGAAACTGTTGTGGGATCGACCTTAACTCACWTTCTATRCAGTTTTTGACACTAGCATTGCTARGATGAGATTGTGTAAAGTTTGTGAGCATCATCTTCCAAGCTATTGGGGATCGACATCTTCTCCTGGAGGGTGCCATTCTGATTGACGATTGATAGCTTTTATTATAGGTGAATTCTGCGAGTGCTAGATTATCTGTCCATTTGTTCCCAAAGTCTATAAGCACACTCATAGCATATCCTCTAGAATTTGTATAGGTCTTTCTAACCGTCCGTCAGTTTGAGGATGGGTGATAGTGYTGAAACTTAACGTAGTACCCATTGTAATACCCCCAGATTAGGAACTGTTCTAAGTTGAGAATATTACATTACCTTACTCATAGAACAATTACTACTATACAAAATAAAAGAAGTCTTAACCCTTGTTAAAGATTTTATAAAAATTTCAGCAGAGTTTCCTTTGAAATCTCAATAATTACCCCTTGCATACACTCAAAAAAAGTTCTCAATATTCTCAACACCCATTCACCACATATTCTCCAATCCAATTAAACATCCACCGTAAAATATGCTCCAAATATTCAAATAGGAATTTGAAGAAACCAAAAGAACTTAAAACACAATCAACTAAACCAAATAAGAAATAGTTAACTACTATTTTAATCCTTAAAATTTATTTATAACATGCTTCAGGGTATCTTGGTTTTCCCACAAGCGACATCTTCGCACCATCTGGCTACATATCATCTGAAATRCAAACGAGAGAAAAGAAATGAGCCAAAAAGCCCAGTAAGTAACCTCAATGCATGAATGCATCAACCTGTCCTACATGTCATGAAATTATAAAATTTCGCCTTTAAATAAAACTACTTTCCTAGCATTCCTTTTTCAAAATCTCATTACAAAACATTTCCTTCAAAATTCACTTGCACCAAAACATTCCATTTCCTTTCATTCGTGAGCTCACTAGAGTATAACGCCTAGCCATTAGGCTTGCAGTGGGCCATTTTTATTTGAAACCCAATTACATTCTTCATCTCCCCGAGGTGAATCATGTCCTACCCTCCCCGAGAGTAAGGTCGGGTGCGTCGATSTCCCATGCCCCATTCCCCACTCACATCCTTCACGACTAGGTTTACACTCCTTTCCAAAAACTTTAGCATTTTCCTTTAAAATTTCATTTCCTAAACCATTCATCTTCTAAGTGTGTGAATGGCTCATGTCAAATGTGATGTAGAATTCTAAGTGTGTGAATAGCGCATGCCGAATGTGATGCAGAATTCTAACTACATGCTCATGACATGAAACACATACAACCTTATACAATATAACATTGGACAAATAGTACAAGATATGAAACATAATAGCATTGTCATTTGACATAAAAGTGCTACAGGATATGAACACATTGACATTCCTCACAATTACACACATCAACATACAATCTCGTACACAACATATTAGAGCAATTAAAAGTGTTAAATTATATTCATTTATAACGTTAATGAGATGGGAGGATTACTTACATAAATCTCAGATTAAATAACAATCACACACATACGTTAATGAGAATGTGCGAGTTTACTTACCCGAAGTCCTTTACGTTAAAGGTTTCTTATTTAAATCTTGAAGTGAAATCCTTCGATCATTTTTAATGTTAGGGCACTCGAATCAACCTATTTGTGATTACAGAAAGAAAGTCTATTCAGTTCAATTGTCCCAACTTAGATATTCACTGTTCATTCCAAGAACGTCATTTGTCAATTATTAATCCATACTTAACCCTCACATTATCAATTATCACGTCTTTTAAGGATACAATTTAAACTCCTTCGTTCGGGTATTAAAATTAATTTATGTTCTCTCACAATTTTACTTTATATTGTAATTTTATAAGTCATAAATTTCAATATTAATTATTAATATTTTYACCTTTTAAGTCACAAAGTCCAAGAGTCTCGRGAATGGTTTTGGTTCTCGGGTGTCTGGACGCCTGGGCGTCGGGCKTCTGGGCATTAGGGCCCCTGGGCGTTGGGCACTAGGCGCCTGGGCCCTTGCTAGGCGCCGGGGGCTTACTGGGCACTAGGCGCCCGCTGGTCTAGCGCTGGCACCTGGGCGCAGAGTTCCTGGGTGCCTTTTGGGCATCTCTGTTCTGGAAGCTGGCAAATTGCTAGCCAGGACCAATTGTTCGGTGAGCTCCGATGAGTGTTGGCATCTACTGACTATGGTGATCGAATCTGGGTAGAGCGACGGTCGGCAAGGAGCTGGCTGGCCGTGCGACAGAGCACCCGAGCGGCGGCACGACGCGTACAGATCTGGTCAAGGAAGAACAGATTTGGACGGGCTACGCTACGTCGAGCGGCCGGGCGCTGTCCATCCTCCGTCGTGGCGAAACCACAAAGTAAGAAAGAAGAAGACGAAGAAGAAGAAGATGGAGGCAGAGCTCGGCGGACAGCTTGGTCCGAAATGGTTGTGGCTAACTCCGGTAGATGCGGATCGCGCGCCTCTGGAGTGCAGCAACCCGCCGCGACGTAACAAGAAGGCGGCGAGCAGCAGCCGAGGACAGATGACGGTTGTGAATTGGCAAGCAAATTTGGAAGCTAACAGCTCTAGTCGCGCAGATCTAGGTAAACCAATGAGCACCAAGCGAGTAACGCTGGTTGCAGGAAATCGACGACCAACAAGCGAGCAATCGAAGCACTGGCAACTCCGATCTGGATGAACTTGGCAAGCAGATTTGGTCAACTATGCGTGCAGGGGACGCACAGATCTGATGACTGAACCAGACCGCAAGGGAGGAAGAAAGTGGTGACAAACGAATCTGGGCGACGACAGACTGSGACCGAGTAGTAGTTTTTGTTCTTCTCGTCGAAGGAAGAMGAACGATAGTCTGCGGCAAAGGTGAACGCGCAGCGTCGGGTAGGGGAAGAAGAAGGTAACGCTGGCGGGAGGGTTTTGAGAAAAGGGTGGCGGCGGCTGAGATGAAGAAGACTTAAGGCTAGGGTTTGGGGCGGTAGCGGTGGCATGATGAGGGAGAAGAAGAAGGAGATTCTAGGGTTTTTAGGATTTTCTTTTCTTTTTCTTTTTTTAACTTAGGCCATAACCTAAATTCTTCGGGCCTTCCCATCTGTAATTAACCCCAATCCATTAAATTAAATTCTACGGGCTTTTCTTTCGATAAAAATCTAATTTTCTGAAGGAAAACGAATAAGCCCAACGAGTCGAGCCTCTAACAACCAAGGGTCCTAATCCGACAAACACGATAATTTCGCGTTTATTAAATGTACAATTAAACAATAACCACATAGAACGTTATCCAACCCTATTTGGCATGCAAATTGATACAATCAAATAAAAAAATCCATAAAAGAAATCTCGGGTATTACAATACCCTAACCTATAAAATAAATTTCGTCCTCGAAATTAGAGTTCACTAAACAGTTGTGGATGCTTAATATGCATCTCATTTTTTTCTTTCCTATGTTGCCTCTTAAGGAGCCATATCAATAGTAGCCTGATCACAGATCAATCTTAGAAAAATATCTAGCACTTGAAGTTGATCAATGAATCATCAATCYTAGACAATAGGTGCCTATTCGTTATYGTCACCTCGTCCAATTCTATATAATCTATACATAACCTCATAGATCCATCATTCTGCTTCACGAACAACACATGTGCAACCCATGGTGAAACTAGGTACGTGGTCGTTAATTCCATTAGTAGGACTAGTTTTCCAACTAAACCTCAAAAATATTCTTGAAATATTAAAAGAACACTAGATACCCAGTGGTATTTTTACTTTTCTTGCAATAAATTACATTTTGGCCTTTTATAATTCTAGATGGTCCATAAAYCCTATTTTATATATTGATAAGCTTACATACATCATCACTTCTTAAATTATGCTAGATCAAACCTACCATATTTGTTCCTATGAATTCTATTTCCATTCCTCAAAACATCTTAATCTCCTCAATTACAATTAAAATCAGATCAACCTCTTAAGAAGAAATTTTAACAATCTCCAAACAAAACAGAAATACAACACAATAATCTTCTCATCAAAGCCAAAACCATCAAAAGTCAAAATCGAAACCTTATAGTCCGAAATCAATCACAAATTTGTTCTTAATTCCTTTAGCATCTCGGAATCAAAACCACATATCATTTACCTCTCCTTATGGAAAAATACTTTATTTAAAAAACTACCCCAACCAAAGTTAAACCTATTCAAATCCATCAAAAACTCCTTGAGCATTGTCAAAAGAAATTCAATACATTAATTATCAAAAATTATCCATCAAACCTAACCAATCACCTTATAATTGTTCAACACCTACATATCAAGATAGTCTCACATCTTAAGCATTCAAAAAAATACTTTAAATAGATTGAGTATCTCAATTCCTAACAAAAGATTTCTTTCAGACACTTTATTCTACAACACCTTAARTATCAGCTTCCTAGCAAAAGATTTCCTTCGAAGACTTTATTCTACAAACACCTTTTCCTAATTTGGCATCAAATTTATATTCGTTACACTTTTAATTTTATCTCGTGTATAGGTAAGAAACGACATTTACGATCTCATTTAGGTAAGTACAAATGGAACGTAATGCCTCTTGTCTAAATGAATCTTCAAGTTCCAACATTATACATCCTCCCCCATTCAAAGCAAAATCAAGACATACCACAATACTTACATTCAACTCATTTGAGAATTTACATCAAAATAGAAACTTAACACTTAACATCCAACTCATTCGAGAATTTAAATCAAAATACAAACTTACCAGATGCTCCAGGAAAGGAAGCTTGTGGCATGGCTTGATATCCATATACTTTTTAAAAATTCATAAATYGCTTTCTCATGGTGTCTACAGAATCGTTTTTAAAATCCTAAGTTATGATACCATAACTATAACACCTCCAGATTAGGAACTGTCCTAAGTTGAGAATATTACATTACCTTACTCATAGAACAATTACTGCTATAGGAAATAAAAGAAGTCTTAACCCTTGTCAAAGATTTTATAAAAATTTCGGCATAGTTTCCTCTGAAATCTCAATAATTACCCCCTGTATACACTCAGAAAAAGTTCTCAATATTCTCAACACCCGTTCACCACATATTCTCCAATCCAATTAAACATCCACCGTAAAATATGCTCCAACAAATTTCTTACCAACCCAACAATTATTCAAATAGGAATTTGAAGAAACCAAAAGAACTTAAAACACAATCAACTAAACCAAATAAGAAATAGTTAACTACTATCTTAATCCTTAAAATTTATTTATAACTTGCTTCAGGGTATCTTGATTTGCCCACAAGCGACCTCCTCGCACCATCTAGCTGCAYATTATCTGAAATGCAAATGAGAGAAAAGAAATGAGCTAAAAAGCCCAATAAGTAACCTCAATGCATGAATGCATCAACMTGTCCTACATGTCATGAAATTATAAAATTTCGCCTTTAAATAAAAACTATTTTCCAAACATTCCTTTTTCAAAATCTCATTACAAAACATTTCCTTCAAAATTCACTTACAGCAAAACCATTCCATTTGCTTTCATTCGTGAGCTCACTAAAGTGTACCGCCTAGCCATTAGGCTTGCAGTGGGCCATTTTTATTTGGAAACCGATGACATTCTTYACCTCCCCGAGGTGAATCATGTCTTACCCTCCTTGAGAGTAAGGTCGGGTGCACCGATCCCCCACGCCCCATTTCCCACTCACATCCTTCACGGYTAGGTTTACACTCCTTTCCAAAAACTTTAGCATTTTCCTTTAAAATTTCATTTCCTAAACCATTCACCTTCTAAGTGTGTGAATGGCTCATGCCAATTGTGATGTAGAATTCTAACTACATGCTCATGACATGAAACACATACAACCTTATATAATATAACATTGGACAAATAGTATAAGATATGAAACATAATAGCATATCATTTGACATAAAAGTGCTACAGGATATGAACACATTAACATTTCTCACAATTACACGCATCAACATACAATCTCGTACACAACATATTAGAGCAATTAAAAGTGTTAAATTACATTCATTTATAACGTTAATGAGATGGGAGGATTACTTACATAAATCTCAGATTAAATAACAATCACACACATACGTTAATGAGAATGTGAGAGTTTACTTACTCAAAGTCCTTTACGTTAAAGGTTTCTTATTTAAATCTCCAAGTGAAATCCTTCGACCATTCTCAATATTAGGGCACTCGAATCAACCTATTTGTGATTACAGAAAGAAAGTCTATTTAGTTCAATCGTTCCAATTTAGATATTCAAGGTTCATTCCAAGAATGTCATTTGTCAATTATTAATCCATACTTGATCCCCGCATTACCAATTATCACGTCTTTTAAGGATAAAATTTAAACTTCTTCGTTCGGGTATTAAACTTAATTTATGTTCTCCCAATATTTTACTTTATAATGTAATTTTATAAGCCATAAATTTCAATATTACTTATTAATATTTTCACCTTTTAAGTTACAAAGTCCAAGAGTCTCGGGAATGGTTTTGGGTTCTCGGGTGTCTGGACGCCTGGGTGTCGGGTGCCTGGGCATTGGGCACTGGGTGCCTGGGCGCAGGCGCCCGCTGGTCTAGCGCTGGCACCTAGGCGCAGAGCGCCAGGGTGCCTTCTAGGCATCTCTGTTTTGGAAGCTGGCAAATCGCCAGCCAGGACTAGTTTTCCGGCAAGCTCCGGCGAGTGTTGGCACTGACTATGGTGATCGAATTTGGGCAGAGCGATGACCGGCAAAGAGCTAGCTGGCCGTGCAGCAGAGCACCCAAGTGGTGGCACGACGCGCACAGATCTGGTCAAGGAAGAGCAGATCTGGACGGGCTCCGCTGCTTCGAGCGGCCGAGCACTGTCCGTCCTCCGTCATGGCAAAACCACAAAGCAGGGAAGAAGAAGAAGAAGAAGAAGATGGAGGTAGAGCTGGGCAGACCACTTGGTTCGGAATGGCAATGGCTAACTCCGATCGAAGTGTATCGGGCGCCTCGGGAGTGCAGCAACCCGCCACGGCTTAACAAGAAGGCGGCGAGCAGCAGCCGAGGATGGATGATGGTTACGAACTGGCAGGAAAATCTGGAAGCCAGCAGCTCCAGCCACGCAGATTTGGGTAAACCAAAGGAGCACCAAGCGAGTAATGCTGGTTGCAGGAAATCGACAACCAACAAGCCAGCAATCAAAGCACTGGCAACTCCGATCTGGATGAACTTGGCAAGCAGATCTGGTCGAATACGCATGCAGGGGACCCGCAGATCTGGTGACTAAACCAGATCATGAGGGAGGACGAAAGTGGCGACAAACGAACCTGGGCAACGACATACTGCGACCAAGTAGCAGTTTCTGTTCTTGTCATCGAAGGAAGACGAACGACAGTCTGCGGCAAAGGTGAACGCGTAGCGTTGGGTATGGGAAGAAGAAGGTAATGTTGGCAGGAGGGTTTTGAGAAAGGGGTGGCGGTGGCTAAGATGAAGAAGACTTAGAGTTAGTGTTTTGGGCGGCGGCAGCGACATGATGAGGAAGAAGAAGAAGGAGACTCTAGTTTTTTAGGTTGTTCTTCTTTTTTTTTTTTTTTAACTTGGGCCGTAACCTAAATCCTTCGGGCCTTCCCATCAGTAATTAACCGCAATCCATTAAATTAAATTCTACGGGCTTTTCTTTTGATAAAAATCTAGTTTTTCAAATGAAAACGAATAAGCCCAACGAGTCGAGCCTCTAACCACCGAAGGTCCTAATCCGACAAACACGATAATTTTGCACTTATTAAATGTAAAATTAAACAATAACCACATAGAACGTTAACCAACCCTAGTTGGCACGCAAATTCACATAATCAAATAAAAAAATCCATAAAAAAAATCTCGGGTATTACACCCATCACCTTTTGAAACTTACGCCAAAATAGCCAAGTTTATCTTGGGTCTCTGTTCGACACTGTGCTCGTGGGTATGCCATCCACTCTCACAATCTCTTGCACATAAACTTTGGCTAACTTTACCGACGGTCTTTATGTTAATCGAAAACAAATGGGCTGACTTGGTTAAGCAATCCACTATTACCCAGATGATGTTTTTATTCCTTCAAGTGTTGTGCAGACCCATCACAAAATCTGTTGTTATGCATTCCTATTTCCAACTTYGGSACGGGTAAGGGTTGAATAAATCTTTCCGATCATTGGTTTTCTGCTTTTACTTTTTGGCATGTCAAGCATGTAAACACGTATTGCATAATCTCTCTTTTCATATTGTTCCACTAGATGTGTTGCTTAAGATCCCAGTACATCTTATTGCTTCAAGGATGGTCATGTACCGACTTTGATGAGCTTGGTCTAGGATGCCTTTCTTCAATCGGCATGATCTAGTACAACATACTTTGTTTCGAAAATGCATCACTCCGTYATCAATCTTGAAGTCAGGCAATCTTTCGGATTGCATTTTCTCCTTTAGTTTTCGTACTCCTTCATCCTGCTCTTGAACTTTCTTAATTTGTTCTCAGATTGGAAGTTATGCTAATATTAGCCAAAAGAATCAGCTTATTTCTTACCTCCGCGTCAGACATTATTGCTTGCTCTAACACTTTTACTTGCTGGAGGCGTATTATTGACAGTGTCACCTTTCTACTCAAGGCATCTGTGACTACATTTGCCTTTCCTGTGTGGTAGTTAATTAGACATAGTTATTCTTCGAGGAATTCAATCCATCTTCTTTGCCTCATGCTCAAATACTTCTAGGAGAATAAGTATTTGAGGCTCTTATGATCTGTGTATATCTCGTACTCTACTCCATGCAAATAATGCCTCCACTTCTTTCGGGCAAATACGATGGCAACCAGTTTTAGGTCATGGGTAGGATAATTAAACCTCATGCTATTTCAGTTTGCATGATGAATAGGCCACCACTCGACCTTATTGCATTAATACTGCTCCTAGTCCTTTGCTGAATGTCTCGGTATATAATGCATATTTCTTTCCTAGCTTTGGAAGTACCAACATAGACGCTGATGCCAATTGTTTCTTCAATTCTGAATAACTGTGTTCACATTTTTCATCCCACTTGAATGGCATGTTCTTCCAAGTTAAATTGATCAGAGGGCTGGCGATCTTGGAGAAATCTTGGACGAACTGCATATAATATCTCACTAAGCCAAAAAAACTCCTTATCATGGTAGGAGCCTCGAGTCATTTCCAATTCGTCACCGTCTTTATTTTTGATGGGTCCACTACTAGCCCATCTTGTGAGACTATGTTCCCCAAGAAAAAAACCTCATGGATCCAGAACTGACACTTACTAAATTTGGCATATAGTCAATGCTCCCTCAATTTCCATAACACCAGGTCCAAATGCCTCTCATGATTTTCTTGGGTCTTGGAGTAGATCAAAAAATATCATCAATGAATATAACCATGAACTCGTCTAGGAAGGGTTGAAAAATCCTATGCATGAGGTCTATAAAGATTGCTGGGACATTAGTTAGCCTGAATGGCATCACTACAAACTAAAAATGTCCTTACCTAGTGTTGAATGCAGCTTTGGGGATATTTTCCTCGAAGATTCTGTCTTGATAACGTCCTGCCTTAAGTCTAATTTCGAGAAATATCCCAAGCCTTGAAGTTGATCGAAGACCTCATCGATGAGGGGCAACGGATATTTATTCTTAATGGTCAAATTATTTAGGCCTCGGTAGTCTATGCACAACCTCAAGGTATTGTCCCTTTCCTTAACAAACAATAATGGATTGCCCTAATATGAAACACTATGTCTAATGCTCTAGTAATTGTTGTAACTACTCTTTCAATTCCTTTAGTTTGGCAAGTGACATCCAAGTCACAGAGTCTTGGATATCGATTCCGCCTGTAGATCAAGTCGATYCTAAACTCTACATCCCTATCACGAGGTAGTGAAGTCAACCCAAAGGTAGTACGTGAACATATCCTTTTTCCGCTGGCAATTTTTATAACTCTTCAATATTTGATAATGGGTTTATCAAGCACGCTAGACATCTTTGGCAGCCCTTGCTCAAACGTTTTCTAGCTTTAACACCCAGAGATCAAAGAACTTATAGTAGTGGCTTGATTCTAATGAAATTCTGCTATCTTTCTCGGTGTCATGAACTTGACCACTCTGTTTCTACAATCGAGTTGGGCTCTATGTCAGTAACCAATCCATACCCATAATGACATCATAATCCTTAAATGATAGTATTACCAAATCCCCAAGTAGTACGGTATTACCCACAAAAGTTTCACAATCAGCATACTATACCATCAATGATGTTTCACCAATAGGTGTACTTACATGAACAAAAGAATGGGTAGATCCTCGGTTTATCAATACCCTAGCTAAGTGAGAGAAAATTTAGAGCGTACCTTCAACTACAATGACATTCGCATCTATGTCCACCTTTTCCATAGCGAATACCCTAGCCTTAATTGGTGGCTTATTGAGCCTGGTTCCAATAGGCACTCGAATTTCGAACAGCGTGAAGCAACTTTCTTCCACCCTTACCCCTAACGAATTTTGATAGTCTTTAGCTTGATGTCTCGCGATACCATATAGAAAACAAAGGTTATTCTTTTAGTGGCATTCTTTTTTTGTGTTCCTCGATTTTTTACAGTGGTCACATACGGCGTTTGTCTACCTATTCCTTGCAGCTGCAATTTTTCCTCTATTCTGTTTCTTATTTGACCCTGACCATTTGCATCAGATAGAGCATTTGAATGCTTGACTCCTCAGCACCTTGTTTTCTCATCTTAGCTATAGAGCCTGATCGCTATGTTCCGTGCATGTAGTGGCCTTGATCACGGCTTCATAGGTGGTGGGAGGATACGAGGCTAATGCCCGCTATAATTTAGGTTGAAGGCCCTTGACGACTGCCTGGTCTTGTTCTATTTTATGTCAATTAGACACAGGTAGTACTTAGGCTATCTTCGAAAATCAATTGGTACTAAGATACAGACATGGAACCTTGCTGAAGGGTCTAGAATTGGTCCTCCCTTTGCTTTTGAATCCAAATCATGGAAAACATTTTGTTTAGAATGCTTCTAAGAAATTTTCCCCACGTTTTGGAATTCCCTACTCTTKTCCATGCCTCACTAGTCCARACCCACAATTCTATAGCTGGACCTCGGAGCCGAAAGGYAGTATATGCTGCCTTTTGCTCGTCAAGGTATTGAAGGGTCTGGTATATATTATTCAGATGTTCTAACCACCTTTCAGCTTTACCTTCTTGTTTAGCCTCACCAAAGTATTTTGGTTGTCAGAACTTTGGAAACCTTTCTAAGGCTTCGTCATCATCTTGGTTTCCCAATTGACAAGAGCTTCCACCTTATAGGGCTCGTTCAATTGCGCTACTAATCGATTTAGAGTGCAAGCTATAGCTGTGTCTGATTGTGGTGCCAGTGTCTATTCAGGTGTTCGAATTTCAGCCTCTAGGTGGCATGATTTCTAGAGGCCTGGTGTTGAGATGCACTCCTTATTCTTCTCGGCATCTTTACTGCCATCATACAAGTTATGTTTAACACATCAAATTTCTTACATTCTAAAATTCTTAAACGAGTGTTCTTAGTCAATAAGGTTAGATACTTAATATTGATAATAAACTTGCTAAGCTTAAACACACACAAGACTAAGTTGAATTTCTCAATATCATGTGGAAGATCCTACTTCCCTTCAGTTCCAAAAACATGGTTACAATCTAAAATAGAAAAATAAAGCAACGCTAACAAACGTTTCCAAACCATACCAAAATTGGAAAAGCATAAACAAATACATATATCAAACAATGCCTAAATCCTATCCCTAAAGTTTTCCCTTAGGGCAGGGTACAAGCTAGGCAAATAAAATTGAACAATTCTTAAGTCGAAGGGCGTGACTGCAAAGGTCCAGCTCCTTGATCACCCTAGAATGGCCATTAGGAGGGCTCAGTGGAGTCGGTCAAAGGTGACTAGTGATATCAAAGGAAAGAATAAGCCAGAAAGCTGACTCAACCGTGAGATTAGGCCGATTAGGTCAACCGTGAAACTCATGCCGAACAAGTCGTGTCGAGGAATCTGGTGGTGGAAGGGAGGTGGTCGATGGGTTAGACCCAACTTCCTCTCCTTCTGTCCTCTCATATCGTCTCAGCATATTGATTGCCTCCCGATTACTAAAACAGAGGCGTTGGTCACTCCTCTTCCAACTCTTGTCGCTTCTTGTGACCTTCAGTGAGAAAAATACTCCTGTGAGGAGCTTTCTTTCAACAATGATTGCTTCTCACTTTCTAGGGACTCTAACTTAGAGCCCTGAAAGGTAACCACTGCCTCTAATTCCTAAATCTTGGCTAATAAGGCACTAGTGCTGGATGCTTAGGCATCCTACACAAGACCGGGATTAGTCTAAATAAAAATAATATCATTGCTTAAAGATCCTAATATAATTTCAGACTTGAATGCTCACGCAATTCCTATAGATCATAACCTAAGTTTTGATACCTACTATGRTGACCCATCCTTCCCTAGGTTCCACTAGGAAGGAGTGAGCGTCGCCTATCTGTTAACAGTCGAGTAATCAAATAATCAAGTGACTAAAACCAATAATATAAATTATGCAACTTAAAAATCCAAAGCAAAAACAAACCCGAATAATTTACAGTCTAAAATATCAAAAGTACATCTTCCAAAATCTAACTTGCATATTTATAAAAACTATTTCAGCATCCCGAGCTGCACAAGATATATTCCCACGATTCCCTGCTAAGCTTTGAACCTCTTGCTAGCTCTAGTAATCTATACATGTCACTAAAACATGTGAGAAAAATAGTGAACGAGGTTCAGCAAGTCCTGAGGTTACACGAGTCCTAAGGTTGCGCCATGTGTAAGTTACAAAACGTTTAAGTGTGCAGAACTTATTTAAATGGATAATCGCACATAATAATCAATATGTGAAAGACTTGGTAAGTGCATCAAAATATTTAGTGCTGAAAGTGTATTATAAATCAGAGTAGTAAATAATCAAAATTATACGAAAGCTTGGAAAGTGATCCAAGAATCTATAAAAATGGTTTTCGGTATAAAAAGCTATAACTATCACAAAGTGGGGTGATACTCAACGTAGAATTTTTCCAATTACCACATGTCTGATTTGTTGAGATCAAATTACCAACCTTAACACCTAAATTTTTTGCATGCGAGTTTCAACTACTCACATGACAATCACAAAAGTATCGTTAGCTAGGGTACATTGGTCCACCAGGGCCAAACCTCTTGACTGGGGGCATGAGCATCCGTTCACAAATCTACTGTCGGTCGACGTATTCCCGGTCCACCACAACATATCACTACTGAAGGCCATATGGCTATCTCGAGGACTGAAACTACTCGATTCGAGAGGTCCTTATACTGGTGACCAGTCAAGCACCGTATTTTGCTCGTGTGGTTAGCCTCTTGAGACAAGCAGTAGTGTACTCCCCTTTCACAATGTGATTCACAAACACAATTTCAMAAGTTCATAACTACAATTTTCACAATCAAATCCGAGCCACAATTTCAAATCAAGAGTCTTTTGTGAATTTCGAAAGTCATGGAAAATCGATATTTTGTGTCAAACATGCATACTTGAAAGTAAACAATTTTGAAATCATAGAAAATTATCATGATAAATAGGTAATTTCGTAAAAAGCATTGTACAAGCGTTTTCAAAAACTTATCATTGAAAACGTCTACTCACCATGAGAATCTTAAAATTTCATATTTGCATCATAAACAAATCCTAAGTATGAATTTCAAGGAACTATTATTACTTCTCTATATTACATCTCTTTTCACAATTGTGGCGAAGCATAAACCTACTCATATAGCTTCTATAAAGTGATCGGATATTTATTTATATATTTATTTATTTATATATTAGTCATAATAAAAAGAGTATTTAGTTGATTTGATATATACATATAATTGGTTTAACACATTAAATTTGTAACATATGTCGAGCATAATAATTCTTTTAGGATATTAGGCCAATAAGGAATGAAATGATCTACTGTAGGTGAAAATACTGTAACTAATTCTTTAAAATTTTGTTCCTCACCTTAGAAAAGTTTCTAAAGAAAAATATTAATTTTTTAAGAAATATCCTTGCTAAATAAACAAAAGCTTTCGACCACAAAAATATTAAAGAAGCGAAATGGAGGTAGAATGTATGATATACTATTTAGGATATTTTGTATTTTATCTTTTAATGGAAGCATTTAGAAACCTCTCTGGAGTCTTGTAATCCTGACTACCTATGTGCCAAAATGAAAATAAATGGCACACTTCAGACTTGACAAAGCTGATGGACCCTGCCATAACCCAATTCATACATATGCTTGCTCTTAACCTCAGTTTTCAAGAAACATTTGTGAAATTCTGAAGATTGTTGCAGACATTGGAAATTTCTTCTTTGTTATGAGAATAAAGAATTCATATTTGCATCATAAACAAATCCACATTATGTATTTTTGAGAACATTTATATGTGTCTCCATATTATATCTATTTTTACAATTGCGCTGAAGGACAAACCTACTCATATGACTTCTATAATGTGTTGGGATATAATGTGCACAAGAATGCACTTATATTAATATTTGTATATTAGTCATAATAAAAAGGTGRGTATTTAGTTGATTTGATAGTTACATATAATTTGTTTAACCCTTAAAATCTGCAAAATATGTCGAGCACAATATATTCTTTTACAATATTAGGCCAATAAGCATGGAATGATATACCACACTTAGGTATTAACTAATTCAATGAAATTTTGCTGCTAAGTTTACAGAAGTTTCCGAAGAAAAATATAGTTTTCTAAGAATTATCATTGGTGAATAAACAAAAGGTCTTTGACCAGGTGAAGATTATAGAAGCGAAATCGAGGTAGGATATATGATATATTGTATATGATATTTTGTATTTTATCTTGTAATGGAAACATTTAAAAACCTCTCTAGAGTCTTCTAATCCTGATGACCTATGTGCCGAAATGAAAATAAATGGCACAATTTGGACTTGACAAAGCTAAAGGGCCACACCCATATTCCAATTCTTACATATGCTTGCTCTTTAACTTTAGTTTTCAAGCAAAATTTGTGAAATTTTGAAGACTGTTTCAGACAAGGGGAATGTCTACTTCACTAAGAGAATCTTAAAAATTTATATTTGCACTAAAAACAAATCCATAGTATATATTTCTGAGAACTATTACATGCTTCTCCATGTTACATCTCATTTAATTGCGTTGAAGGACAAACCTACACATACAGCTTCAATAAAGTGCGGGGATATATTGCGCACGAGAATACACTTATTTTAATATTTATATATTAGTGGTAATAAAAATGGTATTCGATTGATTTGACATTTGCATATAATTAGTTTAGCATGTTAAATCTGCAAAATATGTTGAGCATATTATATTCTTTTACAATATTTGGCCTATAAGGAATGAAATGATCTATTGTACGTAGGTAACAATATATTTACTAATTCTTTGAAAAGTGTTGCTCAGTTTACATATGTTTCCATTTGTTTCGTTTCTTTATTGTTCATATAGTTTTTTAAGAAATCTCCTTGGTAAAAAAAACAAATGGTCTTTGGCCATATGAACAATAAAGAAATATTTTTGAAATTCTAGAGGCTATTACAGACATTGGAAATGTCTTCTTCACTAAGAAAATCTTAAAAATTTATATTTAAACTATAGGCAAATCCATAGTATGTGTTTTTGAGAACTATTATATGCTTCTCCATTTTACATCTCATTTTGCAGTGAAGGACAAACCTACACATATATTTATATAAAATGCTGGGATATAGTGCGCAGAAGCATGTACTTTTAATATTTTGATGTTAGTCAAAATATAAACTGTATTTTTATTTATTTGATATWTACATATAATTGTTAGGCCATTAAATCTGCAAATTTTGTCGAGCACATTATATTCTTTTAAAATTTTTGACCGATGAGGAATGGAATATTCTATTTTACGTAGGTGACAATATATTTACTTATTACTTTTGTTGCTCAGCTTAAAAAAGTTTTCATTGAAAAATAGATTTCTTTTTTTTTAAGAAATCTCCTTGGTAAAGAAACAAAAGGTCTTTGACCAGACGAAGATTAAAGAAATGAAAGGAGGTAGGATGTATGATATTGTATAAGATATCTTGTATTTTTCTTTTATTAATGGAAGGATTTTAAAATGTCTTTAGATTCTTATAATCCTAACCACCCGTGTGTTGGAATGAAAATAAATGCCACACTTTGTACTTGACAAAGCTGAAGTATCACATCCATGTCCCAAATCTTACGTATGCTGGCACAGAACATCAATTTGCAAGAAAAATTTGTGAAATTTTGAAGGCTATTACAAACATTGGAAATGTCTTCTTCACTAAGAGAATCTTAAAAATAAAAAATTGCACCACAGACAAATTCGTAATTTGTACTTATGAGAACTATTATATGATTGTCCATATTACATCTCATTCCTTAATTGCGGTGAAGGACAAATCAACAGATATAGCTTCTATAAACTACTTGAATATATTGCGCATGACCATGCACTTGTTTTAATATTTAAATATTATTCATAATGAAACGGGTATTCTGTTGATTTGATATTTACATATAATTAGTTTAGCCCATTAAATYTGCAAAATTTGTCGAGCACATTATATTCTTTTACAAAATTTGGCCRATAAGGAGTTGAATGATCTACTCTACGTAGGTGACAATGTATTTTCTAATTATTTGAAATTTTATTGCTCAGTTTAAATTGGTTTTCAAAGAAAACTATAATTTATTTTGGAAATCTCATTGGTAAAGAAACCGATGATCTTTCACCAGACAAAGATTAAAGAAACAAAAAATGAGGTAGGATGCATGATATTGAATAAGCTATTTTGTATTTTTTTCTTTTATTATCAAAAGTGTTTAGAAATTTCTCTAGATTCTTATAATCCTGACCATCTATGTGTTGTAATGAAAATAAATGCAACATATTGTACTTGACAAAGCTGAAGCATCACTTCCATGTCCCAAATCCTTCATATCCTTTCACAAAGACAAATCTGTAGTACATATTTTCGAGAACTATTATATGTTTCTYCAWATTACATCTCATTTCTTAATTGCGGTGAAGGGCAAACCAAAACTTATGGCTTCTATAAAGTGTTGGAAAATATTGCGCACATGCATACACTTATTTTAATATTTAATTATTTGTCATAATAAAAAGGGTAACGTTGATTTGATATTTACATATAACTGATTTTGTCCATTAAATCTGCAAACTATATTGGGCACATTATATTCTTTAACGATATTTGGCAGATATGGAAGGGAATGATCTACTGGATGTAGGTGACAATATATTTAGTAATTCTTTGTAATTTTATTGCTCAGTTTACATAAGTTTAAAAAATAAAATATAATTTTTTAGGAATCTCCTTGGTAAAGAAACAAATAGTGTTGGACCAGATGAAGATTATAAAAACGAAAATGAGGAAGGATGTATGATAGTGTATGAGATTTTTTTTATTATTTCTTTTAATAATGGAAGCATTTTGAAATGTCTCTAGTGTCTTATGATCCTGGCCACTTATGTTTCGAATGAAAATAAATGCAAAACTTCATATTTGAGAAAGCTGAACGACCACTTCCATATCCCAAATCTTACATATTAAATTATATTATTTTTATAATTTATAATTAATTCTAATAAAATAATATAGTAATAAAATAACAATATTATATATCTATCTATAAACAATATAAATATAGAAATGTTTTATCCAATTGTTCATTCCTAGGAAGAGGAAGAAGCAGACAAAGCCAAGGCCTCCGCTTTCCTTCCCGAATTGAGCAAATTGCATGTAGAGATTCGTAGGGGCTTATAGTTTATTCATTAAAACGTACCACTCATAATGGTGATATTGTAGGTTTGAGCCCTACTAAGCCTACTGTCCCCTTGGTGTGGGGTCGAAGAGGATGCATTCATTTTTATTTATTCTTTTTGCTGTTTGGATCGAACAACCCACCTATGGGGAGTTGTGGCCTACATAACCTACTTCCGGTGGCAAGGGAACAAGGTATGAGATCACTGTAGTTCGATTAACTTGTAATAAGAGAGTGAATCTCTCTGAGCACTACTAGTTTTGTCTTACACAGAACCTCCATTTGCAAGAAGAAATTGAGAAATTCTGAAGGCAATTATAGACATTGGAAATGTATCCATAGTATATACTTCCCAGAACTATTATATGCTACTCCATACTACACATAATTTCTTAACTGCTATGAAGGATAAATCTTTAGATATAGCTTCTATAAAGTGCTCAGATATATTACACACGAGCATGCACCTATTTTTATRTTTATATATTAATCATAATAAAAATTGTATTATGTTCATTTTATATTTATATGTCAAGCGCATTATATTCTTCTATGATTTTTGGTCGATAAGGAATGGAATGATCTACCGTACATAGGTGACAATATATTTACCAAGTCTTTAAAATTTTATGGCTCTCTTTACATAAGTTTCCAAAGAAAAAATTATAGTTTTTTTTAGAAATCTCTTTGGTAAAGAAAGAAATGGTCTTCGACCAGACAAAGATTAAAGAAACAAAAAGTAGGTAGGATGTATGATATTGTATAAGATGTTTTGTATTTCTTCTTTCATTAATAGAAGTGCTTTGAAATATCACTAGATTCTTGTAATCCTGACCACCTGTGTATCGGAATAAAAATAAATGCAACACTTTGTACTTGACAAAGTTGAAGCACCACTTCCATATTCCAAATCTTACATATGCTTGCACAGAACCTTCAATTGCAAGAAAATATTATGAAATTTTGAAGGCAATTACAGACATTAAAAATGTCTTCTTCACCAAGAGAATCTTAAAAATGTTTTGAAATAACTAGATTCCTATAATCCTGACCACCTGTGTGTCTAATTAAAAATAAATGACTTTGCACGTGACAAAGCTGAAGCACCACAATATCCTAAATCTTACATATGCTTGCACCGAACCTCAATTTGCAAGAAAATTTTGTGAAAATAAGAAGTCTGTTACAAACATTGGAAATGCCTTCTTCACTAAGAGAATCTCAAAAATTCATGTTTGCACTAAAGACGAATCCATAGTATTCGAAAACTATTATATGTTTCTCCACCTTACATCTCATTTCTTAATTGCAGTGAAGGACAAACCTACACATATAGCATATATAAAGTGCTGGGATATATTGCGCACCTGCATGCACTTATTTTAATATTTATATATTAGTCATAATAAAAATGGTATTATGTCAATTTAGTATTTACATATAATTGGTTTAGCCTGTTAAATCTTAAAAAAAATGTTGCTCAAATTATATTCTTTTATGATATTTGGCTAATAAGGAACTGAATGATCTGTAGTACATAAGTGACAATATATTTACTAATTTTTTAAAAGCTTATTGCTCAGTTTACATAAGTTTCCAAAGAAAGCCATAGCATTTTTTAGAAATCTCTTTGCTAAAGAAACAAATGGCCTGTGACCTAATGAAGATTAAAGAAACACTAAGGAGGTAGGATGTTTGATATTGTTTAAAATAGTTTATATTTCTTTATTAATTGAAACATTTTGAAATTTCTCTTGATTCTCCATTGTATGTATTTTCGAGAAATTTTATATGCTTCTCCATATAACATCTCTATTGGTGTGCTAAAAGTGCCTAGCTAAATTGGCTATCCTAATCGTGGCGTRCTAAGCTTTTCAACTCAATGAGGCCTGAGTTCCTACTAGCTAGCCGTCCAATCGACTCATTGGATTCGTAGCAATCTCTTTTTTGAGCGTGGAGTTCTTAAGTTAGCTTTAGTAAGCCCTCATAATGTGTGCAAGTCAACTATTTGACYAGATGTAAGACAGTTTGCTTGCTATGACTAAGATAACAACCGATTAAGCTTAGAAAGGTGAGCAAGAAAACTGAATACTGATGCAAGCTAAGCTTAGTGTATATATATATATATATTAACACTACTAGCTGAAAATAAAATAGATTGCAGCTAAATTAGATATGCTAAGATGAACGTATAAAAATAGCAAGAAAAGCAATAAAATTAAACAATAAAAATACGAAGTACAATTGTAAATTATGCTAAAAAGGAGTAACTGCGCCTAATATAAGATAAGGCTGAGAGGTTGAGCAAACTGATAATTTACGCTATTAATGGAGTAAAAACTAAAGCTTAAAGAACTACAAAGAAACAATAAGTACAAATAAAATATTGCCAAAATGGCTAAGCAAAAGTATAAAGAAAGCTAGAGAAATAAAGCAGTTTAGAGAAGCTATGCTAAAGAAAGCTATAAGAAAGCACATAAAAAATCAAAGCAACTTAGGAAATAAAGAAAACTATCATTAACATGTAAGAAACATAACGACACCAAGATATATAACTAAAAAGCTGGAAATAAGTAGGAAATTTTCTATAAAGCTAGATAAAAATAGCTAAAACATAACTTAAAGATAAAAATAAAGATAATATGCTTGATTTCTGGATTGATGGAGGTGCCTTTGTAATACTCGAGATTTTTTTTTATGGATTCTTGCTTGATCGTATGAAATTTGCATGCCAACTAGGGGGGTTGGATAATTTTCTATGTGGTTAATGTTTTAATCGTATATTAATAAGTGCGAAATTATCGTGTAGGACCCTTGGTTGGTTAGAGGCTTGACTTGTTGGGTTTATTCGTTTTCATTCGAAAAACTAGATTTCTATCGAAAGAAAACCCGTTGAATTTAATTTAATGAATTGGATTAGTTACGGATGGGAAGGCTCGAAAAATTTGAGTTGAGGCCCAAGTTAAAAAAAGAAAAAAGAAAAAACCTAAAAACCCTAAGTTTTCTTCTTCCTCTCCAATACCGCCGTTGCCCAAACCCCAACCCACCCTGCCCGCCGCTACCGCTTCTCCCTCTGCCTAACCTGACACCGCTCGTCGTGGTCTTTCCTTGCTCCTTCTCYTCTCTCCCTCTTCTCTTCCCTTCTCCCACTGCCGACACTTGAAGTGGCCGCTGCTCGTCGCTGCTTGCGATTGGCAGGCCGCTCATCGCGTGCCAGATTCCCTGCCAGATCCGTCCTTCCTACACCTGTGCTCGAAGGACGCCGCTCGCAGCATGCATCGCCAGTGCTCGATTCTTGGAGCCGCGACCAGATTTTGAAGCCGCTCGCGACACGAACGGACACTACTCAATCGGAGTCTTCCTGGCTGCCCATATCTGTCTTCCTTTACCCTCGATCCTTGCTAGCTCGCGCTCAGATCGATCGGGTCTAAAGTCGACGCTAGCATGAAGCCCCCAGATCCGCATGTCGTGCCACTGCTCGGATGTTCTGCCGCATAGCTAGCCATTCTGTCTTGCCTCTCGCCGGTCATTGCTCAGCCAGATCTGCATTCATCTTCTTCTTCTCCTTCTTCTCTACTCATTAGTTTCGCCAGGACAGAGGAAGGACTGTGCTCAGCCACTCGACGCAGCGGAGCCCATCCGGATCTATTCTTCCTTGACCAGATCTGTGTGCGTCTTGCCGCCACTTGGGTGCTCTGCCACACGGCTAGCCAGCTCCTTGCCGGCCGTCGCTCTGCTCAGATTCGATCATCATCGTCAGTATATTTCAACCACTTGCCAGAAAATTGAACCCTTGCTGGCTGTTTGCCAACTTCTGGAAACAGCAAGCACTCAGGTGCTCCGCACCCAGGTGCCAGTGCCAGTGCAAGTGGGCGCCCAGTGCCTAGACGCCCAGGTGCCGAGGCCCAGACACCTAGGCTGTTGCTCGTGCCGCTTGAGCACACACCCGAGGACCCATAACCACTCCCGAGACACCTGGATTTTGTGAACTTAAAAAGTGAAAACATTATTAATTAATATTGAAATTTATGACCAATGAAATTATATCCTAAAGTAAAATTGTAAGAGAACATAAATTAAGTTTAATACCCGAACGAAGGAGTTTAAATTGTACCCTTAAAAAGACGTGATAATTGGTAATGTGGGAACTAAGAATGGATTAATAATTGGCAAATGACATTGTTGGAATAAACACTGAATATCTAAGTTAGGACAGTTGTACTAAATGGACTTTCTTTCTATAATCAAAATTAAGTCGTTTCGAGTGCCTTTACATTGAGAACAGTCGAAGGATTTCATTTTGCGACTTAAATAAGAACCCTTTAATGTAAAGGACTCTGGGTAAGTAAACTCTCACATTCCATTAATGCATATATGCTTCTAAATTCCTTCGTGGTGAAGTGGATGTGTTGTCTATGAGTTTTATGTAAGTGAATTCTCACATTCTCATAAACATATATGTATTGTAGTTATAATTGCTCTTACGTGAATTGAATGCGTATTGAGTTTGAGTTCTATGCAAGTAAATTCTCACATCTCATTAATGTTTATGAATGAATGTAATTGAACTCTTTTGGATAGTCTATGTGTTGTGTATGGGATTTTATTATGAGGTGTTAATTGTGTGAAATATTACATGTGTTTCATATCCTGTATTACTTTTATGTCAAATGATACATTATATACAATTGTATGCATTTCATGTCATGGGCACGTAGTTAGGGATTCTATATCATTTCTGACATGTGCCATTCACACATTCAGAAAGTGAAAGGTTTAGGAAATGGAATTTTAAAGAAAAATGTTAAAGTTTTGAAAAAGGGGTGTAAAACTAAACCATGAAAGATGTGAGTGGGAAATGGGCTATGGGGGACTGGCGCACCCGACCCTACCCTCTTGGAGGGTAGGGAAGAATGTAATGTGCACCTCTTTGGAGGTGAAAAGATGAAAGGAAAAGTAAAGGAATGTTAACCACTTTGCGGTACTACCGGTAGGAATGTAATCGGGTTCCCAATATCTATGGCCCACTATAGAGCTTAGTGGCTAGGCRTTACTCTCTAGTGAGCTCACGAAAACAATGGAATGAAAGATTTTACAAAGCTCTTGCATTTTGAAAGGAAAGCTTTTATGAGAAAGTTTATGAAATGGACATGTTTTAGAAAGCTTTCAATGAGAAAGGTGAAGTTTTATAACTCATGACATGTAGGGTATGTTCATGCATTCATGCATGAGATTTAYTTACTGGGCTTTATAGCTCATTCCATTTCTTTCATTTTGCATTTCARGTGATGTGTAGCCAAATGGTGCGAGAGGTCGCTTGTAGGCAAATCATGATACCCTGAAGTTAATGTAAATGAAGGTTATGGATTAAGATGGCTGTTGACTAGAATGATTTTTTTTTTATTATTAAGTATTTCTTATGTGTTTTAAATTCTGTTGGGTTTTCGTAAATTCGTGTCAGTGAGTAAATGGTGACATTCTCGGGTTAGGATAAGGTTCCTAATCTAGGGGTGTTACAGCCTTTATCTTCTTTCATCTTCTCTTATTTATACTCGGCTGAGATGTTCTTGCTAGCTCGGGGTCAAAGGAAGCTGAGAATAGTAACCCACTTTCCCACTTCTACATGTCCTTCTTGGAGCATGTCCCCTTTTTTTATTAGCAAGCAGCATGTTTTAGCTTTCTTTAGCCAGATGGTTCTCTGTCTTATTCAGCTGACAACCGATTCACCTATTACCTCTGTCGTTTCGGCTATCCCTTTTTGCTTGACAACTGATCCTTGAATTTTTGTGTAACATCCCCAGATTAGGAACCGTCCTAAGCTGAGAATGCTTCGTCATTCTACTTGAAAATAAACATCTATCTATTTAAAACCTAACATTTATTCAAAAATAAATACAGCGAAAGACTTTTTAAACTATTCAACAACAAAATCACAAAAACTTCAAGGATTTAAAAACATTCAGAAATGTTAATCTTATTACATACATAAGTTAAAAACCAATTCTCAAGTATCAAAGTTCACCCACAAGCGACCTCCTCTCCCCATCTGGTCACATCTCATCGGCAATGAAATGTAAGGAGCAGGAATGAGCTAAAAAGCCCAGTAAGTAACCTCATGCATGAATGCATGAACATGTCCTACATATGAAATTTTAAAGTTTCGCCTTTCAAGTGAAAAACTTTTCAAAACATTCTCTTTTCAAATTTTCTTACAAACATTCCCTTCAAAATTCACTTACAATAAAAACTTTCCATTTACTTTCATTCGTGAGCTCCCTAGAGTGTAACGCCTAGCCACTAAGCTTGTAGTGGGCCATTCTTATTTGGAACCCGATTCCATTCCTACCGGTAGAACCGCAAAACGGTTAACATTAAAAAAAAAGTTTTCTTTCCATTCTTACCTGCCCTCTAAGAGAGTAGGGTCGGGGCGTCGGTCCCCCACGCCCCATTTCCCACTCACATCTTTCGTGGCCAGGTTTACACTCCTTTCCGAAAATTTTAATATTTCCAAAACTTTATCCTTTTCCTTTAAAATTCTATTTTCTAACCCTTCACTTTCTAAGTGCGCGAACGGCTCATGCCAAATGTGATATAGAATTCTAACTATATGCTCATGATATGAAAGGCATACAACCTTATGTAATGTAAAGTTCAATAGATAGCACATGATATGAAAGYACAATAGCATATTCTTTAACATAAGGTACTACTAGATACGAACAAATCAACATTCTTCACAATTACACACATCAACATAGAATTTTATACAAAATATATCAAAGCAATTAAGAGCGTTCAATTTCATTCATTTTTAATGTTAATGAATGAAAGGATTACTTACCCGGAGTCCTTTATGTAAACAGGTTCTTACTTAAGATGGAGATTCCCGAATGTGCGTTTCGAGCGACGCGCACAATGGCCCTAGGCGTCTGGGCGTCGATGGGCCTGGGCATCGTGCACTAGGCGCCCGTGAGGCGGGCACTGGGTGCTTGTGCAGAGTGCTATGCGCTTGATCACGCACTGGATCGAGCACTACTATGCCGGGCCTTGTTCTTGGCCAAAAATAATGCCTCAGCCGACCACTTCCGGCGATTGGCTGACGGCAAGGAACAACCGGCGATGTGGCAGCAAGAACAGAGGGCCAAATCGACGGCCAACTGTAAGGGTTCAGCKTCAGTTTTGAGGGGGAAAATTCGTTCAGCAGAGGGACAAAACACAACAGCGGCTCTGGTTACGCCGGCAGAGCGATGGTCAGCAGCAAGAGATCAGGTTTCTATCAAAAAGGCAAACGTTCAATTAAGGGAGAAAAATGTAATGGCTGCTCTGGTTGAGCCGAACAGTAGATGGGTAACGATGACAGGTCCGGCGACGGTGTCGCACGGATCTGGTTGCTACCACAGAGAGGACTACAGCGGCGGCAAATCTGGCGATGATCGCTCAGATCGAATGTGATGTAGAATTCTAACTACATGCCCATGACATGAAATGCATACAACCTTCTATAGTATAACATTCAACAAATAGAACAAGATATGAAATAAAATAGCATATCAATTGACATAAAAGTGCTACAAGATATACACACATTAACATTGCACTCAATTATACACACATCATTATACAATCCCATAAGCAACATATTCGAGCAACCAAAACAGTTCAATTACATTCATTCATCATGTTAATGAGATGGGAGGATTACTTACCTAGAGTCTTGTATGTAAACAGGTTCTTACTTAAGTTGCGAAGTGGACTCATTCAATCGATCTCAACGTAAGGCCTCGAAATGACCTAGTTGATTACAGAAGGAGGTCTATTTAGTTTGATCGTCTCAACTTAGGTATTATGTATTTAATCCAAAAATGTCCTTTATTAACTTATAAATTCATATTTACTTCTCATATTATCGAATATTACGTTTTAAGGTTACAATTCAACTCCGTAACTTGGGTATAAACCTAAGCTATACTTTTCCTTCAATTCACTTCAGGCGTAATTATGTGCAAATTATACAATCTCAATATTAAGTATTAGCGTTTTTACCTTAAAATTCACGATATCCAAATGTTTTAGGAATGGCAATAGGTCCTTGGGCGTGTGCTCAAGCGACGCGCACATTAGCGTCTGGGCGCCTGGGCGTCGGTGCACCTTGCACTGGCACTGGCACTGGCACTTGGGCTCACAGCATTCG
>MEJB01000016.1:855323-881293 GCA_001752375.1 Rhazya stricta
ACGATCTGACCAAACAACAACTGTGGACCAGCAGATCTGGACTGCAATGAGGGTCACATGCTTCGTCGAGCAATCGGAGCAAAAAGAACTTCGGCCCAGTCACGTTGCAGAAGAATCGTGAGGGTGGCATGCTAGTGGTGGCTACAAGGGTGCCGTGCAACAGCGAGCAGAGATGCGGAGAGACGAGCGGTTGGTAGAAGGAGAAGGAGGCAGCGGCAGTTCTAGACGGCGGCGGTGAGAAGAGAAGAAGAATGAGGCGGCGGATAGGGTTTGGGCGGCGGCGGCGGCGGGGGGGAGGAAGAAGATGTGAATTTCTTTAGGGTTTTTCTTTTTCTTTCTTTTTATTTTCTTTTATATTTTCTTTTCTTTTTTTTTTAATATTTTGGGCTGTAATCTAAACCCGTCGGGCCTTCCCATCCAAATTTAACTCAAAATTCGTAAATTTAACATAACGGGTTTCCTTTCGATAAAAAGCCCAACTTCCGACTAACAACAAATAGGCCCATGAGTTGAGTCTTTAACCAACGAAAATTCTTATTCGACACGRACAATATTTCCGCACCTATTAAACGTACGATTTAAAAATATTAACCACATATAAAACGTCCAACCCTAGTTGGCACACAGCTCCACGTAAAATCAAACAAAAATTCATAAAAGTAAAATGCAAYGTGTTACATTTGAATAGCTATCCGTTCGATCGACTCGCCGAATCYGTAGCAACCTCTTTTTTTAGTGTAGGGTTCTTGCAGTAGCTTTAGTAAGCCCTCACAAAGTGTGYAAGTCTACTATTCATAAGGTGTAAGATCATTTGCTTGCTACAGCTAAGATAACAATCGATTAAGCTGAAGAGGATGAGCACGAAAACTGAATACTTATGCAAGTTAAGCCAAGTGAAAAGACTATATATATATTAACACTACTAGCCGAAAATAAAGTAGTTTGTAGCTAAACTAGATATTCTAAGATGAAAGTATAAAGACAACAAGAAAAGYAATAAAATTAAACAATATAAATACAAAATAAAATTATAAATTAATGCTAAAGAACTATAAAGAAACAAACAAGTACACATAAAGCATTGCAAAAATGCAAAGGAAACAAAACAACTATACAAAACTGTAAAGAAAGCTGGATAAATGAAGCAGTTTAGAGAAGCTATGCTAAAGAAAGCTATAAGAAAGCAAATTAAAGAATCAAAGCAACTTAGGAAATAAAGAAAAACATCATTAACATGTAAAAAACTTAATGACGCCTGAATATCTAACTAAAAAGCTAGAAAATAAGCAGCAAATTCCCTATAAAGCTAGCTAAACATTGTTAAAACATAACTTAAAGATGAGAATAAAGATAATATGCTTGATTTCTGGATTGATGGAGGTATGTTTATTTTCTTTCATCTTATAATATATATAGTTGGCTAAGATGTTCTTGCTGGCTTTGGCTAAAGGATGCTAAGAACACCAACCCACTTTCCCCCTTCTGCATGTCCTTCTCATCCCATGTTCCCTTTCTTTGGCTTTTGCAAGCATCATGGTTTCCCACTTTCTTCRCKAGATAGTTCTATCTTTTTCAGCCAATAGCCGATTTGCCTGTTACCTATATCGTTTCAACTATCCCTTTTTGTTCGATGGCTGACCCTTGGTTTTTTGCTTATCTCTTAAGCCTTTAGCCGTCTCGATTATTAGCCATACACCTTCTCAAWGCCATTCTACTGTATTAGTCATTGCTTCTTCCTTAGCCATTTACATCAGCTATTTTTAAGTGTCAACAATCTTATTTCTTAATTGCGGTGAAGGACAAACCTACACATATAGTGTCTATAAAGTGCTAGGATATATTGGGGACATGCATGCACTTATTATAATATTTATATAATAGTGAGAACAAAAAAGGGTGTTATGTTGATTTGATATTTACATATAATTGGTTTAGCCTATTAAATCTGCATAATATGTCGAGCACATTCGTTTACAATATTTAGCCGATAAGGAATGGAATTATCTAGTRTACATAGGTGACAACAGATGTACTAATTTTTTGAAACTTTATTTTTCTTAGACAAGTTTTGAAAGAAAAATATAGATTTTTGGAGATCTCTTTGGTAAAGAACCAAATGGTCTTTGACCAGACAAAGATTAAAGAAACCAAAAGCTAGTAGGATGTATGATATTGTGTAAGATATTTTGTATTTCTTCTTTTATTAATTGAAGGATTTTGAAATGTCTCTTGATTCTTATAATCTTGACCTACGGTGTGTCCAATGAAAATAAATGGCACACTTTGTACGTGACAAAGTTGAAGCACACTTCCATATTCCAAACCTTATCTATGCATGCACAGAACCTTAGTTTGCAAGAAAAATTTGTGAAATTCAAAGGCTATTATAGATATTGGAAAAGTCTTCTTCACTAAGAGAATCTTAAAAATTCATATTTTCACTGTAGACAAATCCATACTAAGTAATTCCGAGAACTATTATATGGTTCTTCATATTACATCTCATTTATTAATTGCAGTGAAGGATAAATCTGCACATATAGCATCTATAAAGTGCTGGRATATACTGCRCATGTACATGCACTTATTTTAATATTTATATATTACTCATAATAAAAAGGATATTATTTTGATTTGATATTTACTTATAATTGGTTTAGCCCATTAAATCAGCAAAATATGTCAAGCACATTATATTCTTTTACGATATTTAAYCGATAAGGAATAGAATTCTAGTGTACGTAGGTAACAATGTATTTGATAATTTTTTGAACTTTTATTGCTCAGTTTACATATGTTTCCAAAGAAAAATATAGATTTTTGAAATCTCTTTGGTAAAGAAATAAATGCTCTTTGACCAGACAAAGATTAAAGAAAGGAAGAGGAGATCGAACGTATGATATTGTAAGAGATATTTTATATTTTTTCTTTTATTATTTGAAGCATTTTGAAATGTCTCTAGATTCTTAAAATCTTGATCACCTATGTGTTCGAATGAAAATAAAGGGCACAATTTGTACTTGACAAAGCTGAAGTACCATTTCCATATCCCAAATCTTATATATGCTTGCACAGAACCTCAACTTGCAAGAAAAAATTGAGAAACTCTGCAGGCTATTGGTGACATTGGAAAAGTCTTGTTCACTAAGAGAATCTTAAAGATTCATATTTTCACCACAAAATTCATAGTATGTATTTCCATATTACATCTAATTTCTTAGTTGCGGCGAAGGATAGGCCTAAACAAATAGCTCCTGTAAAGTGCTGGGATATATTGCGTGCTCGCATGGACTTATTTTAAATTTATATATTTGTCATAATAAAACGGTACTTTTTTGATTTGATATTTATATATAATTGGTTTAGCCCATTGAATCTGCAGACTATGTTGGGCACATTATATTCGTTAACAACATTTGGCAAATATTGAAGGGAATGACCTAATGTACGTAGGTAACAATATGTTTACTTATTCCTTGAAATTTTCTTGCTCAGTTGACATATGTTTTAAAAAATAAATATAATTATTTTACAGATCTCCTTGTTAAACAATAAAATGATCTTGACCAGATGAAGTTATAGAAATGAAAAGAAAGTAGGATGTATGATATTGTACAACATATTTTGTATTTTCTCYTTTATTAATGGAAGCATTTTGGAATGTCTCAATATTCTTGTAATCCTGACCACTTGTTTGTTGAAATAAAAATAAATGCAACACTTTGTACTTAACAAAGCTGAAGCACCACTTTCATATACCAAATCCTACATATGTTTGCACAGAACCTCTGCATGCAAGAAAAATTTGTGAAATTCTGAAGGCTATTACAGATATTGGAAATGTCTTCTTCACTAAGAGATTCTTAATAGTTCATATTTACACCACAGGCAAATCCATACTATGTACTATTGAGAACTATTACATGCTTCTTCATATTACATCTCATTTCTTAATTGCAGTGAAGGACAAATCTAAACATGTAGCATTCATAAAGTGCTGGGATATATTGCACATGTGTATCCACTTATTTTAATAGTTATATATTTCCCATAACAGAAAGGGTGTTTTATTTATTTGATATTTACATAAAATTGGTTTAGCCTATTAAATCTGCAAACCTATGCCTGGCATATTATATTGTTAACCGATAGTTGGCAGATATGGAATGGAATGAGCTATTGTACGTTGGAGACCATATATTTACTAATTCTTCGAAATTTTATTGCTCGGGTTAACATAAGTTTTCAAAATAAAATGTAGTTTTTTTTAGGAATCTCCTTGGTAAAGAAACAAATGGTCTTTGACCAGATGAAGATTATAGAAACTAAAAGGACAAGTAGGATGTATGATATTATACAACATATTATGTATTTTTTCTTTTATTAATGAAAGCATTTTGAAATGTCTCTAGATTCCTATAATCTTGACCACCGCTGTGTGCTATGAAAATAATTCCAAGACACTGTAACATATGCTAAAGCACCACTTCTCTTGCAAGAACATTTTGTGAAATTCTGAAGGCTATAACAGACATAGGAAACATCTTCTTCACTAAGAGAATGTTAAAAGTTAATGCCTGCACCAAAGACAAATCCATTGTATGTATTTTCGAAAACTATTATATGTTTCTCCATATTACATCTCATTTCTTAATTGCAGGAAGGAGAAAGATACACATATAGCTTCTATAAAGTACTGGGATTTATTGCACACAATATTTATATATTAGTCACAATAAAAAGGGTATTATGTTCGTTTGGTATTTCCATATAATTTGTTTAGCCCATTAAATCTACAAAATATGTTGATCATTATATTCATTTACAATATTTAACCAATAAGGAATGGAATGATCTATACATATGTGACAATATATTAACTAATTCTTTGAAATATTATTGGTCAGTTTACTTGAGTTTCCAAAGAAAAATATTGTTTTTGTAGAAATCTCTTTGGTAGAGAAACAAATGGTCTTTGACTAGACAAAGATTATAGAAACGAAAAAGGAGGAAGAATGTATGATATTGTATAGAATATTTTGTATTTTTTTGTTTATTAAAGGAAGAGTTTTGAAACTTTTTTAGATTCCTATAATCCTGACCACCTCTGTATGCAAATGAAAATAATTCCAAGACATTGTAACATATGCTTGCAGAAAACCTCAGTTTGCAAGAAACGTTTGTGAAATTTTGGACGCTATTACAGACAAATTCATAGTATGTACTTCTGAGATCTGTTATATGCTTCTCCATATTACATGACGTTTCTTAGTTGGGGTGAAGGACAAACCTACGTATATTGTATTTATATAAAGTGCTAGGATATATTACGTGTTTATTTTAATATTTATATATTAGTCATAATAAAGAAGGTATTATGTCGATTTGATATTTACATATAATTGGTTTAGCCCATTAAATCTGCAAAATAAGTCGATCACATTATATTCTTTTACGATATTTGGCAATAAGGAATGGAACGAYATACTGTACATAGGTCACAATATATTTACTAATTTTTTGAAATTTTATTCCTCAGTTTACATAAGTTTCCAAATAAAAATTTAGTTTCTTAGAAATTTCTATGGTAAAGAAACAATGGTCTTTGACTAGATGAAGATCGAAGAAATGAAAAGGAGGTAGGATGTACGATATTGTATAAAATATTTTGTATTTCTTCTTTTATTAATTGAAGCGTTTTGAAATGTCTTTAGATTCTCATAATTTTGACCACTTTTGTTCGTAGGAAAATAAATGGCACACTTTGTACTTGACAAAGCTGAAGCACCACTTTGATATACCAAATCTTACATATGCTTGCACAGGACCTCAATTTGAAAGAAAATTTTGTGAAATTCGGAAGACTACTGCAAACATTAGAAATGTCTTCTTCACCAAGAGAATCTTAAAAATTTATATTTTTAACGAAAGACAACTCCATACCATGTACTGTTATATATGTCTCCATATTGTATCTCATTTCCTAATTGCGGTGAAGGACAAACCTTAACATATAGTTTCTGTAGAATGTCGGGATATACTACGCATGAGCATGCACTTATTTTAATATTAATATATTTATCATAATAAAAATGATATTTTGTGGATTTGATATTCACATATAATTGGCTTAGCCCATTAAATCTGTAAAATATATCGATCATATTATATTCTTTTACAATATTTGACCTATAAGGAATAGAATGGTCTACTGTACGTATGTGACAATAAATTTACTATTTCTTTGAAATTTTATTGCTTAGTTTACATGAGTTTTTAAAGAAAAATTTAGCTATTTTAGAAATCTCTTTGGTAAAGAGACAAATGCTATTTCACCCGATGAAGATTAAAGAAACGAAAAGGAGGAAGAATGTATGATATTGTATAAGATATTTTGTATTTTTTCCTTTGATAATTGAAGTATTTTAAATTGTCTCTAGATTCTTATAATCTTGACCACCTCCGTGTCTATCTCAAAATAAATGGCACACTTTGTACTTGACAAAGCTGAAGCACCACTTACATATCCCAAATCTTCCATATGCTTTCACAGAACCTCAGTTTGAAAGAAAAATTTGTGAAATTCCGAAGCCTATTACAGACATTGGGAATGTGTTCTTCACTAGGAGAATCTTAAGAATTCATATTTGCACGATAGAAAAAATCTAGAGTATGTATTTCCGAGAATTGTTATATGCTTCTCCATATTACCTATCATTTCTTAATTGTGGTGAAGGACAAACATTAACATAAAGCTAATGTAAAGTGTTAGGATATTGGGCACGAGCATACACTTATCTTAATATTCATATATTTGTCATAATAAAAAGCAAACTTTGTTGATTTGATATTTACATATAATTGGTTAAGCCCATTGCATCTGCAAAATATGTCCATCGTACTATATTGTTTTACAATATTTGGCCAACAAAAAATGGAATGATGTACTGTATGTATGTGAAAATACATTTACTAATTCTTTAAAATTTTCATTGGTTAGTTTACATGAGTTTCCAGAGAAAAATATTTTTTTTTTTTTTAAGAAATCTCTCTTTGGTAAAGAAACCAATGGTCTTTGACGAGACGAAGATTAAAGAAACGTAAAAGAGGTAGAATGTATGATATTGTATAAGATATTTTATTATTTTTTCTTTTAATTAAGCATTTTAAAATATGTCAAGATTCTTATAATCTTGACCACTTGTATGTCCGTATGAAAATAAATGRCACACTTTGTACTTGTCAAAGCTGAAGCACCATTTCCATATTCCAAATCTTTTATACGCTTGCACAGAATCTCAGTTTGAGATAAAAGTTTGTGAAATTCTGCAGGCTATTACAGACATTGGGAATGCTTCTTCACTAAGAGAATCTTACAAATTCATATTTGCACCACAGACAAATCCATGATATGTATTTTAGAGAACTATTATGTGCTTCTCCATATTACATCTCAGTTCTTAATTGCGGTGAAGGATAATCCTTAAGATATAGATTTTGTAAAGTGCTGGGACATATTGCACATGAGCATACGCTTCTTTTAATAKTTATATATTTTCCATAATAGAAAGGATATTTTGTTAATTTAATAATTACATATAATTTTTTTTAGCCCATTAAATCTGCAAACTATGTAAGGCGCATTTTATTCTTTAATGATATTTTGCAGATATGGAAGGGAATGATCTTTGTACGTAGGTGACAATATATTTATTAATTCTTTGACATTTTGTTGCTCAGTTTACATAAGGTTTCAAATAAAAATACAGTTTTCTTTTATAAATATCTATGGTAAACAAACAAATGGTCTTTGGTCAAACGAAGATTAAGAAAATGAAAAGGAGGTAGGATGTATAATATTGTATAAGTTATTTTATATATTTTTTATGCATTACGTTTTGAAATGTCTCTAGATCCTTATAATCTTGACCATCCATGTATCCGTACGAAAATAAATGCACACTTGACAAAGCTGAAGCACACATATGCTTGCAGATAACATCGTTTTGAAAGAAAACTTTTTTAAAATTTGAGAAGCTATTGCCGACACTGGGAATGTCTTCTTCACTAGGAGAATCTTAAAAATTCATATTTATACAATAGACAAATCCATAGTATGTATTTTCAAGAACTATTATATACTTCTCCATATTATATCTCATTTCTTAATTGTGGTCAAGGACAAACCTTAAGATATAGCTTTTGTAGAGTGTTGGGATATACTACGCATGTGCTTGCACTTACTTTAATATTTATATATTTATCTTAATAAAAAGGGTATTTTGTTGATTTTGTATTTACATATAGTTGGCTTAGTCCATTAATGCAAAATATGTCAATCATATTATATTCCTTTACAATATTTGGACGATAAGGAATGGAATGGTCTACTATACGTATGTGACAATATATTTACTAATTCTCTGAAATTTTATTGTTTAGTTTACATGAGTTTCCAAAGAAAATTTAAATAATTTAGAAAWCTCTTTGGTAAAGAGACAAATGGTATTTCACCAGACAAAGATTAAAGAAACGAAAAGGAGGAAGAATGTACGATATTGTATAAGATATTTTATATTTTTTCCTTTGATGATTGAAGTTTTTTGAATTGTCTCTAGATTCTTATAATCTTGACCATCTTTATGTGCTTATCAAAATAAATGGCACACTTTGTACTTGACAAAGCTGAAGCACCACTTCGGTATCCCAAATCTCACATATGCCTGCACACAACCGTGGTTCGAAATAAAATTTTTTGGAATTCTGAAGGCTATTACAGAGATTGGAAATGTCTTCATCACTAAGAGAATCTTAAAAACTCATATTTGCATGATAGACAAATGCAAGTATGTATTTCTGAGAACTATCATATGCTTCTCCATATTGCATCTCATTTCTTAATTGTAAGGACAAACCTTAACAAGTAGCTTCCGTAAAGTGTTGGGATATATTGCACATGAGCATTCGCTTATTTTAATATTTATATATTTGCCATGATAGAAAGCATATTTTGTTTATTTGATAT
The DNA here is from genome assembly GCA_001752375.1 of Rhazya stricta. Classification (NCBI taxonomy): domain Eukaryota; kingdom Viridiplantae; phylum Streptophyta; class Magnoliopsida; order Gentianales; family Apocynaceae; genus Rhazya; species Rhazya stricta. The sequence goes on from MEJB01000016.1 coordinate 864,349, forward strand.
TTAGATATAACTGATTTAGCTCATTAAATCTGCGAACCATGTCAGGCACATTATATTCTTTAACAATATTTGGCAAATAGGAACGAAATGATCTATCTTACATAGGTGACAATATTTTTATTAATTCTTTAAAATTTTGTTGCTCAGTTTACATAAATTTCCAAATAAAAATATATTTTTCTTAGAAATGTCTATACTAAAGAAACAAATGGTCTTTCACCAAACTAAGATTAAAGAAATGAAAAGGAGGTAGGATGAACGATATTATATAAGATATTTTGTATTTTTTCTTTCATTAAGTGAAGTGTTTGGAAATGTCTCTAGATTCTTATAATCTTGACCACCTATGTGTCCGTGTTAAAATAAATGGCTGATTTTGTAATTGACAAAGCTCAAGCAACACTTTCATATCCCAGATCTTATATATGCTTGCACAAAACCTCAGTTTGAAAGAAACGTTTGTGGAATTCAGGAGGCTATTGCARACAATGGATATATCTTCTACACTGAGAGAATCTTAAAAATATGTATTTGTACCATAGACAAATCCATAGTATGTATTTCCAAGAACTATTATATGCTTCTTCATGTAACATCTCATTTCTTAATTGCAGTGAAGGACAAACCTTAACATATAGCTTTTGTAAAGTGCTAAAATATATTACGCACGAGCATGCACTTATTTTAATATTTATATATTCATCATAATTAAAAAGGTCTTTTGTTGATTTAAGATTTTACATATAAATGGTTTAGCCCTTTAAATCTGCAAACTGTATCGGGCTCATTATATTATTCAAAGATATTTGGCAGATATGGAAGGGAATGATCTACTGCAAATAGGTGACAATATATATACTAATGCTTTGAAATTTTGTTTCTCGATTTAATAACTTTCGAAAATAAAATATACTTTTCTTGAAAAATGTCCCTGGTAAATCAACAAATCGTCTGTGACTGGACGAACGTTATAGAAATGAAAAGGAGGTAGGATGTGTGATATTGATATTTTGTATTTTTTTCTTTTATTAATGGACGCTTTTCGAAATATCTCTAGATTCTTATAATCCTAACCACCTATGTTGGAATGACAATAAATGCAACACGTTGTACTTCACAAAGCTGAAGGATCACTTCGATATCCCAAATCTTACATATGCTTCCACAGAACCTCCTTTTGCAAGAAACAAATTGTGAAATATTGAAGGCTATGACAAACATTGGAAATGTCTTCTTCACTAAGAGAATCTTAAAAATTCATATTTCTTACCATAGATAAATTCATAGGAAGTATTTCTGAGAACTATTATATGGTTCTCTATATTACTCTCATTTCTTAATTGTTGTAAACGACAAACCAACACATATAGTGTCTACAAAGTGCTGGGATATATTGTGCACGTCCATGGATTCATACAAATATTTATATTTTTTTATAAATAAAAAAGATATTTTTTATTTGATATTTACATTAGCCCATTAAATTTGCAAAATATGTCAATCATATTATATTCTTTTACAATATTTGGCTGATAAGGAATGAAATGGTCTACTATAAGTACGTGACAATATATTTACTAATTCTTTGAAATTTTATTGCTGAGTTTACATGAATTTCCAAAGAAAAATACTGTTTTTTCAGAAATCTCTTTGKAACACCCCCAGATTAGGAACCTTATCCTAACCCAGGAATATTACGTCATTCCATTCAGAAATAATCAACCATCATTTAAAACTGAACATTTATTCAAAATGAAGACAGCGGAAGCCTTTGTAAACCATCCAAAAACAAAAATCACAAAGAAACTTCAATAATTTAAAACATTAAGAAATATTCATCTTATTTCATAAATAAATTCGAAAATCAGTTCTCGGGTATYGTAGCTCGCCCACAAGTGACCTTCTCGCCCCATCTGGTTACATATCATCTGCAATGAAACATGAGGGAAAGGAATGAGCTAAAAAGCTCAGTAAGTAACCTCATGCATGAATGCATGCACATGTCCTACATATCATGAAACTTTAAGATTTCGCCTTTTTAAATGAAAAACTTTTCGAAACATTCTCTTTTCAAAATTCCTTTACAACTTTCCTTCAAAATTCATTCACTGTAAAAACTTTCCATTTCCTTTCATTCGTGATCTCACTAGAGTGTAAAGCCTAGCCACATAGCTATGCAGTGGGCCATCTTATTTGGAACCCGATTCCATTCCTACCGGTAGAACCGCAAAGCGGTTAAATTTCATTCTTTTAACTTCATACCTATCCTCAAAGAGGGTAGGGTCGGGTGCGCCGGTCCCTCACGCCCCATTTCCCACTCACACCTTTTGTGGCTAGTATTACACTCCTTTCCRAAAACTTTAMATTTCCAAAACTTTAACCTTTTCCTTTAAAATTTCATTTTTCTAACCATTCACCTTCTAAATACGTGAATGGTTCATGCCAAATGTGATGTAGAAATTCTAACTACATGCTCATGACATGAAGCGCATACAACCTTATGTAATGTAACGTTCAACAAAAAACACAGGATATAAAAACACAATAGCATATTCTTTAACATAAGGTACTACTAGATACGAACAAATCAACATCCTTCACAATTACACACATAAACATAGAATTTCATACAAAACATATTAAAACAATTTAAAGCGTTCAATGTCATTTATTTATAATGTTGATGAATGTGAGGATACTTACCTGGGGTCCTTTACATAAATAGGTTCTTACTTAAGTTGGAAGTGGACTTTTCCAATCGATCTCAACGTAAGCCCTCGAAATAACCTAGTTGATTACAGAAGAGGGCCTACTTAGTTTCGATCGTTTCAACTTAAGTATTATGCGATTAATCCAACAATGTCCGTTATAAGTTTATAAATCCCATTTAGTTCTCATAATATTGCATATTAAGTTTTAAGGGTACAATCCGACTCCTTAACTCGGGTATAAACCTACCTACTACACTCCCCATGAATTCACGTCAAGGTATATTTATTACAAGTCATACAATTTCAATATTAAATTTTAGCGTTTCACCTGAAATTTACGATATTCGGATGTTGCGGGAGCGGTAATGGATTCCCGAACGTGCGTTCAAGAGACGTGTACAATGGTCCTAGGCATCGGTGTGCCTGAGCGTCGGGCGCTTGGACGTCGGGCACTGGGTGCCTGGGCGTCACGCGCTGGGCGCCTGGTGCTGCTGAGCACCAGGTTGGATCTGGCACTACTGAGTGCCGAGCCCTATTCCTGGCCAAACAATTCAGTCGACAGTCACTCTGTTCCTGGTCGACTTCTAGCGACTCTGAAACCGGCGAGGGACTACCAGCGACACGAACAGCAAGGATGAGGGCAGAGTGATGGCCAGCAGCAAGGGATCATTTCTGTCGAGGAGGAAAAATGTTGAGCAGAGAAGGAGAAGAAGATAGCGGCGGCAAATCAGAGACCAAAACGACGACCAATCTGTAAAGTTTAGATTCTGTTTTTTAGCGAGAAATTCGTCGAGCAGAGGGAGTACACCACAGTGGCTCTGGTTGCGCCGAGCGGCGAGGGTCGGCAGCAAGAGGTCGGTTTCGGTAAGGGGAATCGGCGAGCAACGGCTGTTGCAGCAAAAGATTTCGGTGGACGCAGATCGTGTTAGGCCTTGTTTGGTTTTCAGTTTTGTATTTCCTTTCTGTCAATTTTCAGAAATTGTGTATAACAGAAAGCAGAAAGGAAATCAGATTTGGACACCAGAAATTATAGTGGTTCCCTCCAATGTGTAGGAGGTACATCCACTTGCTGCTCGCAAGAAACAATCACTATAATCTCAAAGAAGAATTTTGTGTTTACACCCAACTCCCTCTTCTCTTTTGTCTACCTCTGTTTCTCTCTGTTTGTCACTGTTCTCACAAGCTCACACGTCGCACTGATGCACGCTCACAACATCACGCACAATGGCGGCTCACAGCCAAAGCAAATAAATAGAAAGAAAACTAGGTCAACAATGGTATACATGTGAAAAGTCTAAAATACCCTTASAAGATTAGACTTCACACACAACAATCTCCCACTTGAAGACTAATCTTGCTCACAGATCTTCAAGTTTGCGAGCAGTGGCTTCTATCATCAGTCGAGGAGTCCAACTGAAGTTGTGCATAACTTCAGTTTCTGGTTTGGTAAGACCTTCRTCAACATATCCGCAGGATTCTGACTTCCCGCTATCTTCTCGAGTACTAGCAACTCGTTCTCCAAAGCTGATCTGATGAAGTGGTACCRAAGCTGTATATGCTTCGTCCGAGCATGATAAACAGGGTTCTTCGCCAAGTGAATGGCACTCTGGCTATCACAATAAAGTGTGCTGCCCTTTAGATTTTGGTTCAGTTCCTGAAGAAAAGACTGAAGCCAAATCATCTCCTTTGTTGCCTCTGTCACAGCAACGTACTCAGCCTCGCAACTAGAGAGAGCAACGATCTTCTACAATTTTGAAACCCAAAAATTGCAGTGCCTCCGAATGTGTAGACATAACCGGAGGTGCTCTTGCTGCCATCAATGTCACCACTGTTGGCAGCATCAACAAATCCTTTAAGCCCCGAATCTGACTTTCGAAAACACAAAGCTGAACTTGAGCTTCCCTTGAGATACCTTAAAATCCACTTCACAGCTTCCCAATGTTGCTTACCCGGATTGCTCATAAATCGGCTAACAACTCCCACTGCATGTGCAATGTCGAGCCTCGTGCATACCATGGCGTACATGAGGCTTCTGATAGCCGAAGCGTAAGGAATAGTATCCATGTGCGTCCTCTCCTCCTCGGTCACTGGGGAGTCCTCTTTGGATAACTGAAAATGGCTTCCCAAAGGAGTGCTGACGGACTTGGCGCCTTCCATATTAAACTTCTTGATGACCTTTTTCACATATTCTTCTTGAGAAAGTTTCAACCCCTCCTTACTTCGGATAATTCTCATCCCGAGGATTTGCTTCGCGATGCCGAGATCCTTCATTGCAAACTTCTTTGACAATCTTTTCTTCAACTTCTTGATTTCATGAAAATTTGCTCCCACAATGAGCATGTCATCGACGTAGAGAAGCAAAATCATATACGAACCTTCAAGTCTCTTGAAGTAGCAACAATGATCTGCTTCGCACCTCATGAAATCGGCTTTCTTCATAAAACTGTCAAATTTCTTGTATCATTGCCTCGGAGCTTGTTTCAACCCGTACAAACTCTTTTTCAGTTTGCACACTAACTTCTCTTTGCCTTTGACCTCAAAGCCTTCCGGTTGCTTCATATAGATTTCTTCCTCCAATTCCCCATGAAGAAATGCAGTTTTCGCATCCATTTGCTCAAGATGTAAATTTTCTCTGGCCAYTAAGCTAAGAATAGTTCGGATGGTCACCAACTTGACTACCGGAGAGAAAATCTCGGTGTAGTCAATGCCTTCCTTTTGTTGAAAGCCCTTGACAACCAGCCGCGCTTTGTAGCGCTTGCTTCCATCATACTCTTCCTTTATCCGATAAACCCATTTGTTGCGCAATGCTTTCTTGTCCACCGGGAGCTCGGCTAATTCCCACGTTTGATTTGACAACAACGAGTCCATCTCGTCATTCATCACCAACTCCCACTTGCWGGATTCATCAACTTTCTTTACTTCCTCATAGCATTCGGGCTCTCCTCTGTCAGTGAGTAAAATGTGGTTGAGTGATGGTGAAAGCCTTTGGGTCGGTCTTCCAATACGGGAAGACCGACGTAATTCGATGACTGGTGTTTGCTGACTTAGGCTGTGGTCATCATTTTCATCAGCTTCATTGTCACTTTCTTGCTAATATTCTTCTTGAGCTTCTTGTTCCCTTTCTTCCAAAGCGGCCCGTTTAGACTCATGTGTCGGGAAATCTCTYAGATCAACCATTTCTGAATTTTTGTTCTCCAATACTCGGCTTTCTGGAGTCTCTAGCAGCTTGTCCTTGTAAAATACCTGTTCATTAAAGATGACGTCCCTGCTTCGAATGATCTTCCGGTTTTGGTCATCCCAGAATCGATAACCAAACTCGAAATCACCGTAGCTAATAAAATAACACTTCTTTGATTTTCAATCAAGTTTACTTCTAGACATGTCATCAATATGAACATAAGCCAAACAACCAAATACTTTCAAGAAAGAAAGATTTACCGGCTTTCCTCTCCAAGCCTCTTACGGAATTCTGAAATTTGAAGGAACGGAGGGTCCTCGGTTGATCAAGTATGCTGCAGTGTGAACCGCATCAGCCCAAAATGTCTTTGGTAGCCCCGAGTGCAATCTCATGCTTCTTGCACGCTCGTTCAAAGTCCGATTCATCCTCTCTGCAACTCCATTTTGTTGGGGCGTTCCAGGAATCGTCTTCACCATCTTGATTCCATGTTCTGCACAGAATTTCTTGAAGTTGCTATCCATGTACTCTCCCCCATTGTCAGATCGCAAACTCTTCACTTTCAGGTTTGTCTCGTTCTCAACCAAAGCTTTCGACAACGTTTTTCGACAACGTCAATCACACAACCCCCAGAACTTGTCTGTCAAGGAACGCCCATTTTGCCTCGTCCATTTCCTTTGGTTTCTCACTCAAAGGGAGATGAAGTTTTCTGCCATACAGATAATCTTCTATTTGCATTTTCCAAAATGAAAAATCTGTACCATCGAACTTCCCAATCCCATGTACTGATCCATCATTGAGAGCCATTATTTGATTCCAGCTATAGCAACGTGCCACTGGTCTACTTTCTGTCCACTATTGTCTCCTTTCTCGGACTTCAAGCTCTGCACAGAAACACTGGCCTGGTCCCGAGCGACTCACACGCAAGCCGGGACGTTGACTCCTTCACTTCCCAGATCTCAAGCTACGGCGAAACAGGGTACAGGTTGCTCTGTCTCTGATCTTGTTCTGTTCTGCCGCTGGTCTGATCCCGAGCGACTCACATGAACGGACCGATCTGCCCCTCTGCACAGAAATTACTGCCGCTGGTCTGATCAATCACTAGCCGCTGCGATTCGCTACAGATCAAGGAAGTTCAATCCTGATCTGGACACGTCGCTGCTCAACGCCGAACTCTGGTCGTCGGATCTGCTCGGCTTGGTCGCTGCTTGCTGTGCCGTTTAGATCTCTGCGACCAGTCACCACCAGCGGTTGCTTGAACGTCGTTCAGTTCCTGCAGAGACAGATCTGACCTTTCGCGGCTTCAAAAGACAGCTCAGATACTCGGTGTTGGCTGGGTCGGCAGAAGATCTCAGATTCATCAAGGACAACGGCGACCGGTGAAGTTCTGTTCCTCCTTTCTTCTCTTGTTTCTCACCCTGCTCTGTTCTGTCGCCCTCGATCTGTGCCTTAGATTCCAGATCTCGGATCCAAAACAGATCGAGACAGAGAGATGACTGTAGACTGTGGCTGCCAAACAAGAATTCTGTTTCGCGGCTAGACGGACAGCGGCGAAACAGTGTTTGCTCTGATACCAGTTGTTAGGCCTTGTTTGGTTTTCAGTTTTGTATTTCCTTTCTCAAATTTCAGAAATTGTGTATAACAAAAAGCAGAAAGGAAATCAGATTTGGACACCAGAAATTATAGTGGTTCCCTCCAATGTGTAGGAGGTACATCCACTTGCTGCTCGCAAGAAACAATCACTATAATCTCAAAGAAGAATTTTGTGTTTACACCGAACTCCCTCTTCTTTTTTGTCTACCTCTGTTTCTCTCTGTTTGTCACTGTTCTCATAAGCTCACACGTCGCACTGATKCACGCTCACAACATCACGCACAATGGCGGCTCACAGCCAAAGCAAATAAATAGAAAGAAAACTAGGTCAACAATGGTATACATGTGAAAAGTCTAAAATACCCTTAGAAGATTAGACTTCACACACAACAGATCGCGCGTCTCCTGCGTGACGCGATTGACCAGAGGCGACGGCGAGCAGCGGCCGAAAATGGGTTACATCGCCGCGTATCTCTGAGCAACTGGATCTGATATCAGATCTGATTGTTGCTCCGAAAATAGGGAGCTGACGATGAGTGCTRTGGAAGTGAAAGCGAAGACCACAACGAGCAGTGTCGGGTCAGGTAGAGGGAGAATGGCAATGGCGGCAGCGGTGGCAGGAAGGAGAAGAGATGAACGGTTTCTCAACAGCGAAGGGAGAGTGGCGGCGCTGGCAGCGGCGGCGGCAAGAAGGAGAAGGAGATGAATAGATTCTCAACAGTGGAGGGAGAGTGGCGGCACGGCGGCGGCAGCGGCAGGAAGGAGAAGATAGTTTTCTAGGGTTTTTCTTTTTCTTTTCTTCTCTTTTTCTTTCTTTTTATTTTCTTATATATTTTCTTTTCTTTTTTCTTTCTTTTTTTTATTTTGGGCCGTAATTCAAACCCATCGGGACTTCCCATCCAAATCTAACCTAAAATTTGTAAATTTAATATAACGGGTTTCCTTTCGATAAAAAGTCCAACTTCTGACTAACAAACAAATAGGCCCACGAGTCAAGCCTTTAACCAAACGATAACTCTTATTCGACACGGATAATATTTTCGCACCTATTAAACGTACGATTTAAAAATATTAACCATATATAAAACGTCTAACCCTAGTTGGCACACAGCTCCACGTAAAATCAAACAAAAATTCATAAAAGTAAAATCCGGGGTGTTACACTCTTTGTTAAAGAAACAAATGGTATTTGAGCCGACGAAGCTTAAAGAAACAAAAAGGAGGAAGGATGTACGATATTGTATCAAATATTTTGTATTTTTTCTTTAATRCTTGAGATTTGATTTTTCGTTTTGCAAACTTTATACAATTATATAATTTATATTATAATCTACTAATTACATATATTCATGATTAGTAGTGGTTTAATTATTTTACAGCGGAAGGACTTGGAGGACGTAATGTTCGATGTGCCAATTAGAAATAAATTATTATTTCTCCGAATGATTATTTATATATATATTATTATGCATGTATATTTATTTAAATGTGAAATTTTATTAGTTTAATTTAATTAGTATTTTCTTAGCTAATTAATTTTGGCTTGAGCCTTTAGAGTCTATTCYCTTCTTATTCAAACCTAAAATCAGAATTAGGGTTCGATTTTGGGCCGGACGAAAACTAATAGACCTTGATTTAGTTGGCCTTAGTTAATTAAGGAATAAAAAATGGCCCATGGAAGAAATTCGGCTAGAGTTGAGTTAGTTTATAAAAAATAATAAAAAAAGAAAATAATTAAAGATGAAGATTGCTRRTCATCTTCTTCCCAAAGAAAAACCATAAACCTAAACCCTCTAACCCTAGCCACCAACCACAGCCTCCTCCCTGTCCCTCTGCCCTCACTGCCGACGACTCCTCCCTCTACCCTCCCCATCATCGACCTCTCCTATCTCTTCCCTCTCCTTTCACTCTTCCTTCCTTTGCCTCTCCTCGTCGCTGTTGTGCACCAGATCTACTCCCAGTCGCTGTCGAACTCCTCTGGCCACTACTCGCGATCTGCACGCTGCTCATCGCTCTTGAAGTCTGCACCAGATCCACACCAGCTTCCACCTATTCGCTACTGCGCGCCGATTGCTGTTGCATGGCATAGATGTGATGCAATTTAAAGTAACTAAATTTACGAAGGACTTCAAGTAAGTAAATTCTCACATTCTCATTAATTGTGATGCATATGTATTGTTGTTATAATTAGATTTCTCCTTTTGCGAATTGAATGTGAATTGAATGTGAATTCATAATTGATATTGAAGTATGTAAGTAAATCACCACATTCTCATTAATTATGATACAAGTGTACTAAGTAAATCACCACATTCTCATTAATTATGATACAAGTGTACTATTGTTATGATTGGATCTCTCTATGTAAATTGAATGTGAGTTCATGGTTATAATTGGATTGCTTTTATTTGATATAGTTTATGGTTTTATTTCGAGCATGTGAATTTTTCTACTTTATGACATGAAATTTAGAGTTTTTGCGATCTGTGACATGTGAATTTGTCATGCTCATTATATTTTTCAATGATATTTGGCAGATATGGAAGGGAATGATCTAYTATAAATAGGTGACAATATATATCCTAATTCTTTAAAATTTTGTTGCTCGATTTACATAAGTTTCCAAAATAAAATATAGTTTTTTTAGAAATTTTCTTGGTAAGTCAACAAATGGTCTTTGACCAGACGAACATTATAGAAATAAAAARCAGGTAGGAAGTGTGACATTGATATTTTGTATGCTTTCTTTKATAGGAAGCYATTTGAAATGTCTCTAGATTCTTATAATCYCGACCASTTGTGTCGCAATGACAATAAATGCAACTAGTTGTACTTGACAAAGCTGAAGCATCACTTCCATATCCCAAATCTTACATATGCTTCCACGGAACCCCCGTTTGCAAAAAGTAATTGTGAAATTCTGAAGGCTATTACAGACATTGGAAATGTCTTTTCACTAAGAGAATCTTAAAAATTCATATTTCAACCATATACAAATCCATAGTAAGTATTTTCAAGAACTATTATATGCTTCTCCATATTACATCTCATTTCTTAATTGTGGTGTAGGACAAGCCAAAACGTATATTGTCAACAAAATGCACATCCATGGACTCAATTTTAATATTTATAGATTTGTTAAGTATGTGATAATATATTTACTAATTCTTTGAAATTTTATTGCTCAGTTTACATGAGTTTCCAAAAAAATATAGTTTTTGTTTTTTAGAAATCTCTTTGGTAAAGAAATAAATGGTATTTTTGACCAGACGAAGATTAAAGAAATGAAAAAGAGGAAGGATCTACAATATTGTATTAGATATTTTGTATTTTTTCTTTGTTAATTGAAGCGTATTGAATTGTCTATAGATTCTCATAATCTTGACCACTTGTGTATCCATATTAAAATGAATGACTGGTTTTGTACCTGACAAAGCTAAAGCAACACTTAATATCCAAATCTTACATATGTTTGCACAAAACCTCAGTTTGAAAGAAAATTTTATGAAATTTGGAAAGCTATTATAGACATTGTAAATGTCTTCTTCATTGAAAGAATATTAAAAATTCATATTTTCACCATGGACAAATCCATTGCATGTATTTTCGAGAACTATTTGTAGAAATGGAAATTTTATTAAATTAAATTTCCATAGTCTAATAAAATGATTAAAAGTCAATTTTAAATATTTCTGTTAAATTGAAAAGTATGTGGCATGTCAACCAATGAAATGATAACATGTGTCAAGGATAACAAGGTCCAAACAATGGAAATCAAAGATGGAGGTTGGTGAATCAATTGAAACCGCGCTGCTCCCAAGTGTAACTTCAACCAATCAAATCAATTTGCTTTGTCTAAAAATAGAGGCCAAAGCACAAGAGGAAGAGGTCTATAAATTCATATCAAGGTCCAACATTGAGAGAAGTTTAGAAGAAAGAGCATCAAATCTCTCAAACCCCGAGATTAAGCTATGAAGCCCTCAGCAAATTCTGAAGAGAAGAATCAACGGATCAAGTTCTTACAACGAGAACATTTCAGAAATTGTAATACGCATCTTATCAAAATTATAAGATCAATATACAATTATTTCACATCCCTATTATTTTCTTATTATTTTGTAGACGCGAGATATGTGAAAACAAAATTTGGCACACCCATTGGGACAATTTTTTCTGTTCATCTCTTCCCTTCCAAACAAATCAAGTCAAATTCATCAATGGCCCCCCAAGAACAACACCTCAAAGGCTACCCCTTCCAGGTCTGCAACACGTGATTTGTAAGCCAAATAAGGTAATTCCTGAAAAGGTTGCCAACAAATCAAAGGGATCATACATACCCAAGTACAGATGACCAATTACATTGGGAAAGTTTTTTTTCAAGAACATTAATTGACAATCTTGAAGTTGTCTCGTATTCTGTCACAAATAAAACGGAAGTAAGCAATTCTGGCCCTTCCTCTCCTCCAAAAGATTCAATTCGAGAGGATTGCCTTATGCAAGTCAAGGGATGATCCTCAAATTCAGTCGCATGTATGATGGCCATAATTTTCAACGATAATGATTTGTTGCTGGGTTTAAAACCCCATAACCTACCTCTATTCCTATCAGGCTATGCACAAGAAAAGAAGATAAATCGAATATTGCTAGATGGAGGCTCAGCAGTCAACATCCTTCCACTGTGCATGTTAAAAGAACTCGGGATTTCCTCTGAAGAACTCTCCCAAAGTCACCTCATGATCCAGGGCTTTGATCAAGGAGGTCATAGAGCATTAGGCACCATTCAATTAGATTGACTAATTGATGAGATGTCATCAAGTGTTATATTCCATGGGATCAATTCCAAAACCTCCTATAATATGTTGTTGGGAAGACCTTGGCTTCATGACAATGGAGTTTTACCCTCAACACTCCATCAATGCTTCAAGTACATCGATAATGGTGCTGTGAAGAAGGTAATCACTGAAGACAACCCTTCATGGAGGAGCATATATCGCCAATGCAAAATTTTACCTTGGATGGGAAACATATCATTTAGTGAAAGTCAGATGGCCCAGAGAAACAAATTCATGGTAAAGTTGGTGTCTTTCCCAAATCTYAAACCTTCATTAAAGAAAAACTTCATCATCCTACAAAATTCATGGGCAATGTAGAAAGAAATAAGACAAAAGTGCAGCAGATTTAAGCACCTACAATCCTCCGTTATACTCCAAAGTCAATGAGGAAGGAAGGCCAATCTCCCTTTTCTGAAGTCAAATCTCTACAAGGATTTATTGTGCCCTTGACTAAGATCATGATGCTGAAGCAATCGAAGCCTATTTTGAAGGGTTTTGCATGACCTGAGGTAGGGTCAGTGGCAGAGCATGGTTCATTACCATCCAAAAGAATTGAAGAGGGCTTCGATTCTAATGCATACAAACTCCTAGATAAAGCTGGATATGATTCACGAAATCAAAATACATTGGGAAGACTTATTCCTAAGTCAAAGGGTCATGGCCTGAATGAGACACAAAAGATGCTAAAACAAAATGGGTATTATGTGGAAAGCTCGTGTGCAGGCATCGGATTCAAGCAATCTATACTTGTGCACATAGCAATAAAGYGAGTAACCAATTTCTATACCTCAGTGGAAGATGAATGTWCAGCGTTGGGTCACAAGTCAGCCTTTGATTGATCAGGGGAAGTAAACTCTCGTGCCTCAGTTTTTGAGTGGTTGGGACCCCAAGGAAGAAGATCAAATAGAACGTCTACCTTCAAAAGACTGGAAGTAGACAAAGAATCCAAGACAATTCAGAAGTTGAAAAGCTTTCATATGCAGAGATCGACGCAAACAAATGTTGAAGCAGAATACCTTCTAGGATGAGGAGAAAATGTACCCTTCTCGTGAATTGTGGCAATGTTCTCAAAATAAACTGAAAACCTTAATTCATACAAAGCCAAAGGAGGATGACGAACAAAGTTTTGGCTTGTCTTACCGTATCAGCATTATTGATGAACATAATAAAGAAGAAAAAGCCGAAGAAGCACCTCCTGAACTTAAGAGCTACTATAGATAAGTTGAAAGAAATCACTTGGGCATTGAAGAAGATCGACGCCCAATCTACATAAGGGCTCTTTTATCTCCAAAAGATAGTGAAGTGTATACCTAACTTCTACAGGAGTTCAAGGATGTCTTTGCTTGGACGTATAAAGAAATGCTAGGACTAGACACAAAGATTGCAGTTCATCATCTAGTTATCAAACGAGGGCCAGACCAGTAAAGCAGAGACAAAGGCATTTTAACCCTAACTTGATCCTTCAATTGAAGTAGAAGTCAACAAGCTCATTGAGGCAGGATWCATCCGAAAGGTCAAATACCCYACGTGGATCTCAAGCATTGTGCCTGTAAGAAAGAAGAATGGTTAAATCCGAGTATGTGTTGACTTCAGAAATCTAAATAATTAATGTCTGAAGGATGATTTTCCCTTTCCAAGTCATCGAACTCATGGTCGATGCAACCACTAGATATGAGGTGTTGTCTTTCATGGATGGGTCATCTGGCTATAATCAAATACGAATGGCACCAACGGATGAAGAGATGACTGCTTTTTGCACTCCCAAAGATATTTATTGCTATAAGGTGATGCCGTTCGATCTGAAAAATGCAAGAGCTACATACCAGCAAGCAATGTAGAAAATCTTCAATGACATACTCCACAAATATGTTGAAAGTAATGTGGATGATCTAGTCTTGAAGTTATGAAAGTGGGATGATCACTTAGAAGATCTGAGGAAAGTTTTTGAATGACTACGTCTTCATCAATTGAAGATGAATCCTTTGAAATGCGCATTTGGAGTTGCTTCAAGAAAATTTCTGGGATTCATTATGCACCAATATGGCTTTAAGATTGGTCAAGCTAAAGTCGATGCCATATTGAGAATGCCAAAGCCTCAGAATGTGCATGATATCCGAAGCTTACAAAGGAAGTTGGCTTATCTGAGAAGATTCATCTCAAATCTTGTTGGCAGATGTCAACCATTTAGTCAATTGATGCGAAAAGAAGCACATTTTGAATGAGATGAAGCTTGTAAAAATGAATTCAAAAGTATAAAAGCATACCAGGTGAAATCTCCCATCCTAGCTGCACCTATACATAGGAAGCCTTTGTTCCTCTATATTTCCATCCAAGAATATTCTATCGGAGCTTTGCTTGCTCAAGAAAATGAGGAAGTGAAGGAAAATGCCTTGTATTATTTGAGCATAACGATGACTCCAAGTGTGTTGATGTAACAACCCCAGATTAGGAATTGTCCTAAATTGAGAATATTACATTACCTTACTCATAGAACAATCAACTAATATAGAAAATAAAAGAAGTCTTAGCCCTTGTCAGAGATTTTATAAAAATTCGACAGAGTTTCTTCTATAATTTCAATAACTATCCCCCACATACATTCAAAAAGTTCTCAATATTTTCAAACACCCATTCACAACATACACTCCAACCCAATTAAACATCCAATGTAAAGAGAAATGTGCTCCAACAAATCTCTTACCAACCCAATAATTATYCAAACAGAAATTTGAAGAACCCAAAAGAATTAAAAACACAATCAGCTAAACCCAATAAGAAATAGTAAACTACTATCTTAATCCTTAAAATTTATTTAGAGTATACTTCAGGGCATCTCGGTTTACCCACAAGCAACCTCTCGCACCATCTGGCTACACATCATTTGAAATGCAAAACGAGAGAAATGGAATGAGCTATAAACCCCAGTAAGCAAATCTCATGCATGAATGCATGAACCTGCCTTACATGTCATGAATTATAAAATCTCACTTTTTCAATGAAAACTTTCAAATCATTTTCTTGTATAACCTTTCCATAAAATCTTTCCTTTCAAAATGTAAGAACTTTGTAAACCCTTTCATTTCATTACATTCGTGAGCTCATTGAGTGTAACGCTTAGCCATTAAGCTGCAGTGAGCCATTTGTTCTTTGGAACCCGATTACATTTCTACTGGTAGAGCCGTAAAGCGGTTAATATTTTTTTACTTTTCCTTTCATTTCTTCACCTCCCAGAGGCGAACCATTACCTCCTTCCCAAAGGGTCCGTTCGGGTGCGCCGATCTCCCACGCCCCATTTCTCACTCACATCTTTCATGGCTAGGTTTCCAAAAACTTTAACATTTTCCTAAACACGTTACAATTTATAAAATACATTCCCTTTCAAAATTTCATTTCCTAAACCATTCACTTTCTAAATGTATGAATAGCTCATGCCAAGAATGATGTAGAACACTAACTACATGGCCATGACATGAAATGCATACAATTGTAATTAACATGCCATTCGACATAATAATGGTACAAGATATGAAACACGTAAGAACATTTCCACACAATCAACACATTTCATAACATAATCCCATACTGCCACCACATAACACACAACAAAAGAGATAGTCGGGTRTGGGGGTTTACTTGCATAGAATCTCATATACAACACATTAATCCACCTAAAGGAATTCAGATACATCCATTCATATGCATCAATGAAATGTGAGAAATTACTTACCCAGAGTCCTTATGTTACAGGGCTCTTATTTAAATTGCGAAGTGAAATCCTTGGATCATTCTCAATGTTAAAGCACTTGAAACGACCCAATTGTGATAATAGAAAAAAAGTCTATTTAATACGCTTGTCCCAACTTMGATATTTAGTGTTTATTCCAAGAATATCATTTTCCAATTATTAATCCATACTTAGTTCCCATATTTTCAATTATCACGTCTTTACGGGTACAATTCAAAATCCTTAGCTGGGGTATTAAATCTAATATATATTCTCCCACAATTTTACTTTAGAATATAATTTCTTAGGTCATAAATTTCAATATCAAATAATAATGTTTTCACCTTTTAAGTCCATAAAATCCAAATGTCTCAGAAAAAGGCGTTTCGCCCCAAGCGTGCGCTCAAGTGCGCGTGCAACAGCCCTAGTCACCTAGGCGTCTGGGTGTCTGGGCACCTGGGTGCCTGGGCGCTGGGTGCTGGGCACTAGGCACCTGGAACTAGGCGCTTGGCACTGGCACTGGCATTGAGCGCTTGCACCTGTTGCTGCCCCTTGTTCTTGGCCAAAACTCAGCTATCTAGCCAAAATAGTCAGCCACCGACAACAACAGCCTAGCAGCAATGACCAAGAGCAGAGGTGACAGCCAAGCGGTGAGCGGTGCGCGACAAGGCTTCCTTGAGCAGTCACAGTTCAGAGCACGGCTATGGCAACTCTGATCGAGCAGAGAAGAAGAAGAAGAAGAAGAAGAAGAAGAAGGCAGATCTGGGAGGACTATTTTGTCCCAAGTGGCTATGGATTCTCCGGTCGCGATCACGTACCTCTAGCGTAACAGCGGTGGTGAGCAGCAGCCTAGGACGGACGACGCGCATCAGCGAGGATTGGCTGTGCGGGTCACACTGCAGTGTTTCTT
>MEJB01000016.1:881723-918624 GCA_001752375.1 Rhazya stricta
CCATCCGTAATTAATCCAATCCATTAAATTAAATTCAACGGACCTTTCTTTCAATAAAAATCTAGCTTTCGACTGAGAAACGAATAGGCCCACAAGTTGAGCCTCTAACCAACCAAGGACCCTAATCCGACAAATACGATAGTTCTGTACTTATTGAAATAACAACCACATAGAAATTTATCCAACCCTAGTTGGCTCACAAATTCACACGATCAAACAAAAATCCTTAAAAAGAAATCTCGAGTATTACAATTGAAGTATTCACCAATAGAAAAATTGTGTTTGGCTCTCGTCTTTGCATCTAGAAGCTAAAATACTACTTTTAAGCTCATATAGTGTGACTCATTTCCAAGGCAAATCCAATCAAGTATGTCATGACTAAACTCGTTCTTTCTGATTGCTTGGAAAGGTGATACCTGCAGTTGCAACAATTTAGAATAATTATATCCCTCAAAAAGTTGTGAAACGGTAAGTTTTGGCGGATTTCTTAGCCGATCACCCTTACCTGCTGAATAAAACTTGGTGGATGAATTGTCAGACGACGATGTCTTGTTGGTTGAAGTTGTGCGTCCATGGAATAAGTATTTTCATGGAGCTGCTCATCGAAACGAAGCTGGGGTTGGAATAATCATCATTACACCTAAAGGCGATGTCCTTCCATATTCATTTTCCTTCACTCAACAATGTTCAAACAATATTGCTAAATATCAGGCTCTCATCCTTGGATTGGAAATAGCCATGGAAATGCAGCAGTTGCAACTTAAGGTCTATGGAGATTCAAAGCTGATAGTCAATCAAGTCCTTGATGTTTATGAAGTGAAGAACTTGAACTCCTTCCATACTGTAAGTACGCAAGATAAATGATGGAATGGATGGGTGATGCAACTAAAGAACATGTGCCAAGGAATGACAATAAACAAGCAGATGCTTTAGCAAAATTAGCTTCTGTCCTCTCATTGCCGGATCTCCAAAATTAAATATCAATCTGCCAAAATTGAGTTGYGCCTCATTTATCAAAAAATGAAGAAGATGATGAAAATAAATGCAAATAGCACAATAAATGTCATTTTAGCTAGCTATATCGATAAGGAAGACTAACAGCAACCACTCATCGACTGYCTATGTTATGGTATCCTACCTGAAGAATCATGTAGGAAGAGTGACATCTGGCAATGGGCTCTGAGGTTTATTTTTTTACCTCCAACTTGTCCTGTATTGACATTCGTTTGAAGGAGTTTTCTTGCATTGTTTAGGGGTTGATGCGGCAATGCAAGCACTAGCAAAAGTTCATTTAGGTGTATGCGGAGCTCATTAATCTAGATCCAAGTTATATTTTTAGATCAAAATRATAGGATATTGCTAGCCTACAATGGTGAAGGTTTGCATGGAAAATGCCTGTAATTGTCAAGCTTATCAAATTCACGGTAATTACATCTATCAGCCACCAAAACCTTTTCACCTAATAGTCACATCTTGGCTATTTGATGCATGGGGGCTTGATATAGTTTACCATTGCCAAAGTCATCTATTGGACATGTGTTCATCCTAGTAGCAACGAATTATTTCTCAAAGTAGGTTGAAGCCGTAGCACTAAGAGAGGTGAAAAAGCAGAATGTCRCTGACTTCATTCTCAYAAACATCATATATCGCTMTAGAGCCCCAAGATACATTATCACTGATAATGGAAGGTCGGCAATAGTGCAATGACAAGACTTTGTGAAAAATTCAACTTCAAGCAATACAACTCTTCGATGCACTATGCGGCTGCCAATGGATTAGCTGAAGCCTTTAACAAGACTCTTTGCAATCTGTTGAAGAAAATTATCGACAGGTCAAAAAGAGATTGGCATCTAAAAATTGGAGAAGCTCTATGGGTATATCGAACAACGTTTCGAACTCAACCCAAGCTACGCTATATGCGTTAGTTTATGGCGTTGAAGTAATTCTTCCTCTTGAGCATCAATTACCTTCATTAAGGATAGCAGTCGAAGAAGCGCTCACAGAAGAAGAAAATGCGAGCTTGTGTCTTAAAGAGCTAGAGGCACTTACCGAAAGAAAGTTGAAAGTGCAACAACATTTCGACTGTTATCAAGTCCGCATCTCCAGAGCCTTCAACAAGAAAGTTCATCCTCGTTCTTTTCGAGTGGGCGACATGGTGCTTGCAATTCGAAGGCCGATCATATATCCTCAGAAGATAAAAAAGCTTACAATAAAATAGGATGGTCCATATGTGGTGCAAGAAGTGTATTCAAGTGGTTCATACATGCTTATTGAAAAAGATGGATTAAGCATTGGCCCCATCAGTGACAAGTATTTGAAGCGCTACTATGCAAAAATGACAAAACAAAAAAATTCATCATGCTCCTTAGTGTACGAGCCTAAACAGCATGTTACTCTTTGATAAGAGTTAAAACTGACTGAATGTCTCGTCAAAAAAATTCAAGATACTCCTAGTGTACGAGCCTAAGCTGCACATGCTCCTTGATAAGAGTTAAAACTACCTAAATATCTCAAACAAATTCAAGATGCTCTTAACCTGCATGAGTTAAAACTGCAGAAATACCCACCAAAAGTGTTGCATGTGGTGAAACTGCTAAAGCACTCCAACAAGTCCAAGTTGGTTCAAATGGATGCTCCTAACCTGCATGAGCTAAAACTGCAAAAAATAACCGCCAAAGGTGTTGCTTGTGGTAAAACTSCTAAAATGCTCTAATAAGTCCAAGTTAGTAAAAATGGATACTCYTGGCTTGCAAGAGTTTAAACTGTGTACAACATTCCCTAAAAAKTCTTTCACATCTTTGAACTACGTTTTAACTTGATTTCTTTAAAAGGATGCTTAGGCAGCTTGGAAATTAACTCCTAAGTTCAGTCATGATATAATTAAGGGAATAATCCTTAATCGAACAAACAGTTTGTAAATAAAAGACAAAAAAAAAGTGGAAAAAGAAATGTATATTTTATTCATTCATAATATGTAAACAAATATTTGAGTAAAGCGGGCATAAAAAAAAGGTCTTTTCAGACAGTGAATTGCAAATTGACTATCTATTGATTCTTTACTTCGAGGAGTTCCTTCATATCTTCCAAGTTCTTCATGGCCTCATCAAATTGAAAGGGAGTGTTTTCAATGGTAGCAACTTCATCTCTCCTGGTAGAAATATCAACCTYGTTATTCTTCAACTCTTCRCCATTCTTCTCAAGTGTAGCTTGGAGTTCCTTCTTCCTCTTCTCAAGAGCATCAAGTTCTCCTTGTAAGTTGCCAATCTTCACAGAAGTCGTCTGGTGTCTCCTCATRGACTCTAAGAGTTGTGACTTAGCTCTAGAAAGAGACTCAGAATGCACCTGCTTAGCCATCAAGTCACCTGTAGAGGACCTCAAAGTATCATAATTGTGAGCTTCTTCAAAGAGGTTAACTAAGTACTCCTTAAAGAAAAAAGATAAAYGGAGCTCATATTCTTCATCTCATCGAATACTATCCACACTTCTTCTTCAATAGCAGAAATG
Source organism: Rhazya stricta (assembly GCA_001752375.1). Taxonomy (NCBI): domain Eukaryota; kingdom Viridiplantae; phylum Streptophyta; class Magnoliopsida; order Gentianales; family Apocynaceae; genus Rhazya; species Rhazya stricta. The sequence goes on from MEJB01000016.1 coordinate 885,228, forward strand.
GATCCAATTGGCATTTGAGTAAGCTTCTTAGCAACTTGGTGCCACAAAAGTTGAAGATGTTGACATTGAACATTCTTTATAATGTCAACTCCATGGAACTTAAAAATGGGGGTAGCAACAAATTGCCTTTGAGAAGGCCTTGCTCTTTCGTTGAGTGAAGGAAGAGGTGGACCACTTATCTCCAAATGAATGCTAGTTGCTTTGCCAACAAGGTTGCTAATCAATGATTAAGTAATCATGGGAGATTGAGCATTATCATTATCATTCTTGCACAAGTTAATTTGAGGCAAGGCACTCTCAATTCCCTCTTTAAGAAGGGGAACTTCATCTGCATGCAAAGGACCTTCAAGTGCCCCTAACTATGAAAATCAAAGAGTTAGAAAAATTCTAAAATTAATCGTATTTATGTTGAGAGTGATGTACTTACATGAAGCGCTAAAGTCTAAGGAGACATAGTCAAACTAGGAACTCCTTGAAAAAAGCCAGAAGAAGTAGTAGGACCACCAAATGTCTTTTTCTTCTTCTTTAAGGGATGAGTCCATGGTCGATCTTGCTCAGTATCAATCACTCACTGTTCCACTTTCACTAGAAAGGCTATCAACTTGCTTAGAAGAACCCACAACTCCAAATTGAAACTTCGTGGTAGGGAGCCGCAACAATATCTTATTCGTTCAGGAACTTGTAGCTTCTTTAGAAGTAAAAAAAGGTCTTGGAGATTGGAGATTGCTATGCTCTTTCCCTTAAATGAAATTCTAGCAATTTCGCTTGAGCGAGAATCCGACCAAGTATCATACTCTTTTGTAGCAAGTGGCTTTGAAGGCTTCACATGAAGTACAACAAGACAACGTGTCTTAAGGCCAGTAGATGATCTCCAAAGTCGAGCCACATCTTCTAATGTGTGCGAGTAGGACCTCTTCCTCAAGTCGCTAGGAATGTCTTAGCAAAATCCAAATTGCCAGGAGAATTTGTGTGGACTATAAGTCTCTATCACATACATAGAATCCTGTCAAAAGGGTCAAGAAGTTGGAACATAAACTAACAAGATAGTCGAACCAAGTCGATGATAGAGTCCTATCACCAGCCAAAGATCGCTCGAAGTCGCCATTCATGCAATTACCTGTCATGGAAGAGGGATCTATATATCTTGAAATTTCTTGTGCCGCGGAAAGAGACCCATCATCCGCCAAAGATCACTCGAAGTCGCCATTCATGCAATTACACGTCATGGAAGAGGAATCCATATGTCTTAAAATTTGTTGTGCCGCGGAAAGAGAGAAATATTTGGCCATCTTTTCTCCGTGGAACTTGATCATCTTTGTAGTTGAAAACAACTATTAGTCTTGTGATAACTGCTAAAGTACTGAGTAATCCATGCGTATATATAATGAATTGGGAATGTTGCATGACACTCCTTCAGAAATGGAGACTGGGAGATCTTGTTCAAGCCATTATAGATACTTGCTAAGACTGGTATAGCTAGTGACAATTTCTGCCCAAAAGCCACAAGACTAACCACCTTAAAGACACCAGGGCGGATGTAATTGATCTCTCTACCGCGAAGAAAAATTTTGCATCTCCAACAAGCTAAAAATGTAGCCAAATTTACTTCCTCTCTCAAATATTTTGGGATGTCGAGTACATCAAAAGGTTCATTTCCCCCATGCAATTATCAAACAAGTGCCATTCASGATGCCTATAGGATTGTTGGACGTCATTGGCTTTGTTGCAATTCACGATGATATAGTCTTAGGAGAGGCGGTGCATACCTATTTGGCCCTTTAAACCAAAACTGGATCCAATCATCGAATGAAATTCCATGCGGATCACAATTCACATGTCTTCCAAAAGTAAAAAAAAAAAAAAAAAGAAACCTACAACTTTTAGGAAGCACGAGGTTGCCTTTATTGTCAACCTCATAAAGCTCTTCAACGGAAGGTATTACCTCATCATAAAATGAGCCATATATGAAAAGACTGCCAAGATTCCTCAAATCCTAAAGTGAAATAGACAACTCGCCTATGAAAGTATGCAATGTGTTCGTCGATAGATGCCAAAGTTCGCAAAAGGCATGCATGACATGCCTATAGCAATCGTATGTAAACAAAGAAGCATAAATGGCGTCATATATCTTCATATCTTGAAGAAGCTTCTTATGTTTTATAAGAATAGTTTCCAGCCACTCCCAGTAATTTTGTGTGAAGCTCGTCTTGCCAAAATTTGAGACAGGGGCATTCCAGGAAGTTTTGTCAAGATTGCAATCTGCAAAAGGAAAATAGAAATTTCTMGAGCTTTTGTTGGCATCATGAGTTGAAGAMAMCAAYAGCAAAACTTCTCGGCTTGATGAGATGGAGGATGAATCGATTACTTCCTTGGAGCATGTTGACGAACATTTACTGATGTGAAAATTTGCATCATTGGAAGATTGATTTGCATTTAGGTATCTTGATGCCATCGAAGAACGTCCAAACTCATGAGTTTAAATTGAGATCCTCTTTGATTATCTGAGAGGAAGATGTGTGGCTTTGGCTTCTCAAAATCCTTGATCTCCATTTCATTAGGAATTCTGAGTRGCATAACCTTCAAAATTTGTCAAAAAAAGTAAGTATGTTAAGCCTTTAAAAAAAGGTGCAAGAAAAAAAAAAAAGGAAAGAAGGAGAAGGAAATAAGGAGTTAAAAAAAAGAATATGCAAAAAATTTGCGAAAATGATAAAAAGAAATATGCCAAAAAAAGGATGCAAAAACAAAAGAAAATAGAAAAGAAGAGAACAAGAAAAAAAAAAAAAGAGAGTACAAGTTCAGGCACAGCAATGCATGGCCGCAAACTAAAGGATAGGGAGGATGCAAAAGAGAAAAGGGCCTAGCAAGAAGGGTAAAAAAAAAAAAAAAAAAAAAAAGAAAGCATGCAAGCTAAGTCCAAATCAGCTAATGCAAGCAGTCAAAATGGGTTAGCAAGATATGTTGCGCAAAATAAACAAAAAAGAAAAACAAGAAGGACGAGAGCATAGAAAATTCTGGTAGTGCTTCTTGGCTGCTCACCAACGTCGTCTAAGTTTGCTGTGCACTGCTAGTCGCTGGCTGCTGCTCGCTGTCGATCGAGATGTGTCCCTCCAGTGTGGTTATCACCGAAGCAAAAAAGACGAAGAAGAGAGAAGATTCGGGTTGTTTTCTTGGCTACTCACTGCCCGTCGCCATGACTACCACTAGGGAAAGCTTCTGAAGTGTTAGCCTCAGGTCAAAGAAGATCGGAAAGGACAAAAGGTAGGGAGATGATGAAGGAGTTTGGTGGCCACTATAGTATAGAAGGGAGCTGATTGCGATGGCCACCGTTGCAACTTGAAGACAACGGCAATGGAGAAGATCGACGAGGCGAAGCAGATCTAGATGCCGGGTCCAAGTTCAGGTTTGGGCCACTATAATACCGAGGACGTTATTTTCCTTTCATGAATTTTGTATGATCATAAAATGTATGTGCCAATTAGAATTTAATAAGCTATCTCTGTTATTTTTGTTTATTTATGCATTTACATAAGAGTATGTTTATTTAAATATGGATAAATAAGGCTCGCCCATTAGATCCAATTTATTTCTTTAGAAACCTAGAGCTAATTTAATGTCTAATTTTTGCCCAAATGAAAGCCCTCGACTTTAATTTATTGGGCTTGGATGGTTATAGGATAAGGAGGCCCGAAAGGAATTGTTTAGGGCCCAATTTAAGAAAAAAAAAGGGATTGGGGTTTTAGAACCTAAACCTAATTTCTTTTCCTCCTATCTCCAAAAACCCCTCAGTCGGTTCCACCCCCTTTCCTTTACACTCACTGCCCCTCCTTTTCCCCTATCGTCGACGTTGTGCCAAGTCCCTGCCATCGCTGCACCACTGCCCATTCGACGCTACTGGTTCGCCTTTTTTGTTGGACCGCCCTGCAACAACCAAAGTTAGGTTCACTAGCTGCTCCATCGCGACTGGAGTCGCGGGTTCCCAGATTTGCCCCCCCTAGTTCGTGGCTATAGTCCATTTCTTCTCAGCACCGGATGTGCTTGCCAAGTTCCTCTGGCTTCGTTGCTGGTCATCGACAACTAGCACTACTAGTCCTGCCCAGATTTGGAGCCTGCTAGTCTTGCCGCTGCCCGACTTGAGCTCCTTAGTTGTGCTATCTCGAGGCCGTTCATCATCATGTCTGCTCAACACTCGGCCAAGATTTGCACACACAATCACCAACCTTTCATGCTTCTGCCTAGATTCTAGTTCATACAGTTTCACTTGGGATCTCTTGCCTGTGCCGATGCTCGAGAACATCACCACTTGCAGCATGGCGATGTTGAGAACTATAATATTGTTCTACGTATTACCATAGATAAATTCATAGTAAGTATTTCTAAGAMCTATRATATTGTTCTACATATTACTCTCATTTCATARTTGTGGTGAAGGACAAACCAACACATATAGCATCTACAAAATGTTGGGATATATTGCACACGTCCATGGACTCATTTTAATATTTATATATTTGTCATAGTAAAAAAGGTATTTTTTATTTGATATTTACTTTAGCCCATTAAATTTGCAAAATATGTCGATCATAGTATATTGTTTTACAATATTTGGCTGATAAGGAATAGAATGGTCTACTATACGTAAGTGACAACAAATTTACTAATTCTAAGTTTAACATGAGTTTCCAAAGAAAAATTATAACACCCCCGGATTAGGAACCATCCTAAGCTGAGAATGTTACGTCATTTCACTCGAAAATAATCAACTATCTATTTAAAATCAGCAATACCCAAAGGAGTCAAAAATATATTTTAAACAAATTCTCACTATCCTAACATTTATTCAAAACAAAAATCACAAAAAACTTCAAGAATTTAAACCATTCAAAAATAATTAATTATCTTATTACATAAATCGATTTGAAAATCAATTTTCAGGTATCATAGCTCGCCCACAAGTGACCTCCTCGCCCCATCTAGTTACATATCATCTACAATGAAACATAAGAAAAAGAAGTGAGCTAAAAAGCCCAGTAAGTAACCTCATGCATGAATGCGTGAACATGTCCTACATGTTATGAAATTTTTAATTTTCGCCTTTTAAATGAAAAAATTTCCAAACATTCCCTTTTTCAGACTTTCTTTACAAAACATTCCTTTCAAAATTCACTTACAGTAAAAACATTTCATTTCCTTTCGTTCATGAGCTCATTAGAGTGTAATGCCTAGCCACTAAGCTCTGTAGTGGGATATCTTATTTGGAACCCGATTTCATTCCTACCGGTAGTACCGCAAAGTGGTTAAAATTTCATTTCTTTTAACTTCCATACTTTCACTTCCAAGGAGGTGAACATTCCAATGCTGCGCCGGTCCCCCACGCCCTATTTCCCACTCACATCTTTTGTGGCTAGGTTTACACTCCTTTTCGAAAACTTAGCATTTTCAAAACTTTACATTTTTCTTTAAAATTCCAATTCCTAAACCCTTCACCTTCTAAGTGTATGAGAGGCTCATGCCAAATGGGATGTAGAATTCTAACTACATGCTCATGACATGAAACATATATGACCTTATATAATATGACATTCAATAAATAGTACAAGATATGAAATATAATAGCATATCATTTAACATAACAGTGGTACAGGATATGAACATATTAATATTCCTCACAATTACACACATCAACATACAATCTCATACATAACATATTAGAGCAATTGAAAGCGTTTAATTTCATTCATTTATAACGTTAATGAGATGGAAGGATTACTTACTCGGAGTCCTGTATGTAAGCAGGTTCTTAATTAAGTTGGGAAGTGGACTCCTTCAACCAATCTCAATGAAAGGCCTCGAAATGACCTAGTTGATTACAGAATAAGGGTCTATTTAGTCGACCGTCTCAACTTAGGTATTATGTGTTTAATCCAATAATGTCCTTTATAAATTTATAAATCCATGTTCAGTTCTCATATTATCAAATATCACATTTTAAGGGTACAATTCAACTCATTAGCTCGGGTATAAACCTAACTATGTTCTCCCATAAATTTACTTCAGGGTAAAATTATTTACAAGTCATACAATTTCAATGTTAAGTGTTAGAATTTTCAACTTAAAATTTACGATATTCAAATGTTGTGAGAGCGGTGCTGGATTCCCGAACGTGCGTTCAAGTGACGCGCAAAACGGCCCTAGGCTTCTAGGCGTCGGGCGCCTGAGCGCCTGGCACTTGCACTGGGCACCTGGGCAAGCCTGGCGCTGGGCACTGCAGGGCAAGCCTGGCGCTGGGCACTGTTGGGCTGCACTAGGTACTGATCCTTGATGCACGATCAGAGCACCTACTGGCGTTGAGCACTGCTAGGCTCTACTCCGACAATGTCCTAGAAAGGAAATCAGTTTTTGCTCAAGCTCCCGGCGACTAGTTGATGGCGAGGGACAATYAGCGAAGCGAGCAACAAGGACAGAGATCTAAAACGACGGCCAACTGCAAAGATTTTGGCTTCAGTTCGAAGGGAAAAATTCGTTGAGTAGAGGAAGAAAACTGGCAGCAGCAGGTCTGGCGAACGGCATCGCACATATCTGGTCGAGCCAAGAAGGAGACGACGGCGGCAGATCTGGCAAACGATCGCGCAGATCTGGTCGCGCCGAGAAGGAGAGGACAGCAACAGATCTGGCGAACGATTGGGCAGATCTGGTCGCTCGTACGGAGAAGAAGAAGGGTAACGACGGCAGATGTGGCGACGGTGTCGCACAGATCCGATTGCTCCTATAGAAAAGGAGAAAGGTAACAACAGCAGATTTGGCGATGGTGTCGCATGGATCTGGTCACTCGTATAAAGAAGGAGAGCGGGTAAATGGCTTACCAGATTTGGTAGGCGTGGTTGCTTCTGGCCGAACATCCACCAACTAGCTGAGTGCCACACAGCTAAGGTTTTGGACTAGCACTGTGAATAGACGAGAGACGGCAGCGTCTCCAGATGAGCAGCGGCTGTAGATCAATGGTGTGATGAGGTACCACCGATCAAATTGCGATCGGTTGGGGCGTCGATAGAGGAACGAAGAGAAGAGAGAAGGAGAAGCTAGGAAAAGCCACGATGAGCAGCGTCGGGCCAGGCAGAGGGAGAAGCGGCACGGCAGCGGCGGCGGCTTAAGGTTATACAGGGGAAGAAGATGGATTTCTTTAGGTTTTTCTTTTTCTTTTCTTTTCTTTTCTTTCTTTTTATTTTCTTATATTTTTTTTTTTGGKGGCGTAACCCAAACTCGTCGGACCCTCYCATCCAACTGTTACATGCTCCTCATATTACATGTCATTTCTTAATTGCGATGAAGGACAAACATGAACATATAGCTAATGTAAAGTGTTGCGATATATTACGCATGAGCATAAACTTATTTTTATATTTATATATTTTTCATAATAAAAAGGGTACTTTGTTGATTTGATATTTACATATAATTGGTTTAGCCCATTACAAAGCTGAAGCACCACTCCCATATCCTAAAATCTTGCATATGCTTGCACGGAACCTCAGTTTGAAAGAAAAATTTGTTTTATTGAGGAAATTCCATATTTTCTGAACTAGTAATGACTACTGAGAGGCAGGGGCATCACATCGATTCTATCCCTAGTTAATTTGATACTAATGGATCATCATTACCYAAGTCCTAATCAATATTACTTCATCTCCGAGTCCTTAATTGATTATGAAATCGATTCGTAGGTAGCTAATCCACAAAAAGCATTAAGAAATCCACAATGATAATAAACAACTTAACTAGATTTGAAATTAACAATAAAGGCACAATAGAGTTTAACCCATTACAAATAAATCATGTTCTCAAATAACCCTAACCAACACAAAAAGTTTAGCTTAAGAAACTCACGACATCCACCATAGAAAGTATAATAAACATGTGACAACCAAAGATTAGAGAAGAAAGAATCGATTTGATGAACAAATCCTTAGGCAATCTTGGTTGAGTACAAGTCTTCAAGCTTTACAATGGCTTCCTCCAAGTTTCTCTCAAGACAACTATTCTTAAATATTAAAAGATAGTGTTTCAAGCCACMAAAAGTCTTCAAAATTGGCCATAAGATGCACTATTTATAGGATAACATAAAAACCCTCAAAAGGACTGGATCAGTGCTTGATTGGGACCAAACCGAAGCCAGTTCTAGGCCAAAAATCCTAAATCGGTGCCTAATATGGACCAAACTAGCACCGGCTTGGTTTTAAAAATAGGGAATGAAAATTAAACTGATGCTGGTTCAAGGCCAAACCAGTGTCTAATATGGTTCACTCCTGTACCTGGTCGACTTTTCAAGTTTTTCATCTTGTGAAAATTGCATTTTAACTCCAAAATCCTTCGTATTCATCTCTTGATCTCTTTAAGCTCTTCTACAATCAATATTTGCCCCTTTTATTGTATTTAAGATGTAAACCCTCATTTTATCATTTGAAACCAAAATTAGTGTAATACAAGGTAAATCATATTAAAAAACTAGACAAGAATTGACTTAAGTAAAGGATAAACATAATATAAAAGGTGACTATATCAACTACCCCCTATTTAGCCTTTTGTTCATCCTCAAACAAAAAATGGAGATAAGGCAAACAACAATCTAGATAATCCATCCAATCAATAAAAGAGCAAGAAGTTATAGTAATTATATGTTCTACTCAATAGAACATCCAAAATTCACCATTAGAAAACAAGAGAATTAAAGTGTTAATAAGATCCATCCATTTGGAAAAGTGAGTGAGTGAGAATAAACAAAATCAAGTGCCAAATAAAGACTTGACAATTTAGGGAATTGTGAAGAAATGGAAATCCACTCCAGAGGCTTGTAAACATCATCACTTCTCCACTAATCGAGATAACCAAAATCAACAAAGGTTAAGTATGAATTTTTAGCTCGTAATGTAGGGCTAATGTATAGGTAAGTCAAATGAAGGACAASGAAAATGACAAGAATAAAGGAGTGTTGCAATAACGAATAATGAAACCTTATAACTCCCTTTTCTTCTTACAAATTTCTTCACCACATCTTTTTTCCTTAATTGTGTATCAACCAACCATAATTATTTTTTTTTTCACACCCTATGTTTATATTATTTCTCTTTTTCTTCACTGATCTTCATTTTCAAGATACATAAAACATTTTCATCAAGAGAATATGAGATTCATGCGTTGACTTCTTAAAAACCTATTTTCTTTCACAATTTTCTCAACAACTTAACCTCTTAACTCCTTTCATCAATCCCCAACTTCATCTCAACATGCATTCAATGAACTCTATTCAATCCCAAAAATTAGAGAAGATGCATCAGTTCTTTTACAATGGAAAAGGAAAAATGTACGCAATCTAACAAGATAAGCCATAAAATGGTGTATTAAAGAACAATAAATATTCATAGGCTCAAAAAGGGAATAAGGATATATTATAGAATGAGTAAGCTTGAAAGCCTTAAATGACTAAAAGAAGGCCTAAGACTGTTATCCCTATGCCAATGACGGTCATCTTTCTATTTCACCTCGAGTAGTGACAAGAACAAATTCCAAACCGGTTGTGCCAAATGAATCATCATAATTACCTCACTAATGTGTTATTACATCCCAAATATTTCTAGGAAATAGAAACTAACATAAGTTACAAATCATGGCTAGAGCTATTATAGGACTTAGAGTATTTAAAAGTAGGATATTTATTAGGCTCTGAAATGGGGTAGGATAACAGCATTAGAATAAACCCGAACATTTACTCGGCTTAATCAAATTTCAAAATACAATTTTGTTTTTTGTTTTAAATAACTTTTAGCTTTATTTCTTGGACTCTATTCTAGTTTCTTGCTAAATGATTTACTACTATTTTTAGCCTAAATTTTAGTATAAAAGTCTTCCCTAAGACTCAAATATTTGTTTTTTCATTGATTTTCCTACCATTATCTAGCTGATTTTTCTTCTTCAAATCACAGCCCTTTGATCTCTAATATTGGTTTAATCCTACACCTCAGAAAAACCACCAATGCTTGGCTTGTATGTGGTAGTACTGTGCATGTGTATGTGTAGTTTTTGTGAGTTTTTTGGCATGAGAATCATACCTATTCGTTCTTGAGTGTGCTGGCTGATTCTTGCTAGACTTAAGGTAGGAAATTGCCAGCTAATCGGATAAGTTGTCAAGCCTTGATGATAGATTAAGTAGGAAGCTTACAGCTGTCCTCGTAGGTATCAATTGCCCATGGTTCGAAGTAAGTAAAATAGGAATTTTTCTTCTTCGTTTTGCAAAGAAGCCAYCAGCTATTTATCACCATTTCTACCTGGTTTCTTCTTCTCTCTTCTAACCTTGAATCCTCCTTCAAACAACCTCCATACATTGGACCAATTTCTTCTCTTCGTAATGCACCCAAATCAGCAACATTTACCTATCCTTATAGCATCAAAAATTACTTCCGTTAAAGTCAAATTGCAGCTTTGTGTTCTACCCCTAAAACAGCTGATCAAACCCTCCTTCCTTCAAGTCAACCTCCAGCCATTTACTTCATCCTTTCTGCATATTCATAGCCTGCCATTCCATCCATTACCTTGCTGCATTTACAGGTTAGTAGAATATTAAGTTTGAATTTACTTTAAGCTTGAATCTATGGTAGCATTGCCGTGTGTAGTTGTCTTTAGTTTAAAAAGGAAAAATTAGAATAATGGATGAGTTATGAATGGGCCTTGATATAACATTTCATTTATGAGGTTTTAGGATAAATGCTTAAGTTGGAACTCATTTAAACTTAAGAAATGATCATTAGGGTTTACTTCAGTTTTCTAGTCGGACTAGAATTCGACTCACTTTAAATTCTGTCGTAAAACTCTTATTACTCTTTCAAATTTTGATTATGATATATGGCTAAAATGCCACGAATCTTAGAAAGAATGTAGTACAAATTTCACCCAACTTAGACGTGTAAAACTCAAGATAGGAGCTGAGCTTTGAAGTATGATTAATCTGGCAAAAAAGAAGACATTTCCAGTATCTGCAATAGCCTTCCGAATTTCACAAATTTTTCTTTGAAACTGAGGTTCTGTTCAAGCATATGTAATATTTGGGATATCAAAGTGGTGCTTTAGCTTTGTCGAGTGCAAAGTGTGCGATTTAGTTTCATATGGACACACAAGTGGTCAAGATTATAGGAATCTAGACACATTTCAAAACGCAATAAAAGAAAAAATTGACAAAATAACGTATACAACGTCATACATCCTATACCTCTTGTTCATTTCTTAATCTTCATCTGGTCATAGACCATTTGTTTCTTTACCATAGATATTTCTAAAAAAGCCTATATTTTGCTTTGGAAACTCATGTAAAGCGAGCAATATTTGCAAATTTCAAAGAATTAGTAAATTTATTGTCTCATATGTATAGTAGATCATTTCATTCCTTATCGGCCAAATATTGTAAAAGAATATAGTATGATCGAATATTTTTGCTGATTTAATGGGCTAAACCAATTATATGTAAATATCAAATCAACAAAGTACCCTTTTTATTATGAAAAATATATAAATATTAAAATAAGTTAATGCTCGTGCGTAATATATCGCAACACTTTACATTAGCTATATGTTAATGTTTGTCCTTCATCGCAATTAAGAAATGATATGTAATATGAGGAGCAATTGAGTATAAACAGTTTCTCCAGAATACATACTATCAGATTTTTCTAATGCGTGCATATATGCATAGATTTTTAAGATTTTCCTTAGTAAAGAAGACATTTACGAGTGGCTGGTAATAAGCTTCCGAATTTCACAACAACATCTGAGTATGATTTTCTTTCAACTGAGGTTTGAGTTGTGTGCTTCAGTCTTCTGTAACTGAAGACCAATTAGTATGGTAAACATCAAATCAACAAAGTACCCTTTTTATTATGAAAAATATATAAATAATTGGAAAGATAGAGGTTAGTGCTCGGCGTGGCTGATATATCGCACCATTTACATTTTTAGCTAATATGTTAGTGTTTGCGTCGTTCATCGGATTAAGAAATGATTCATTAATATGCGAGAGCCTATTACCAGTTCATCAGATAATACTAGGATTTTTCTGTAGCTAGCATATATGATTTATTTAAGCATTTCCTTAGTATAGGAAGGATTTGTTTCTATGTCTGTATAGCTTCCGAATTTCACAAATTTTTCTTTCAAACTGAGGTTCTGCGCAAGCATATGCAAGATTTTAGGATATGGGAGTGGTGCTTTAGCTTTGTGGATTAGCTACTTACGAATCGATTTCATAATCAATTAAGGACTCGGAGATGAAGTAATATTGATTAGGACTTAGGTAATGATCATCCATTAGTATCAAATTGACTAGGGATAGAATCGATGTGGTGCCCCTGCCTCTCAGTAGTTATTACTAGTTCAGAAAATATAGAATTTCCTCAATAAAACATCTATAGACATAATCGAACAATGCTTGCTGATATGATTACAATGAAGGCTGGAAAATCAGTGGAAAATAGGGTTTTAGGAAAGATATTTTAGAATAAAATTTAGACTAAAGATGGAAGTTAATATAGTAGTAAATCACTTAGGAAGAAAATAAAATAGAGTTAAGAAATAAAGCTGAAATATATTTAAAGGTTAAACAAAATTAGAAATGGTATTTTTGAAAAAAGAATTTTTGGAATTTGATTAAGCCGAGTAAATGATTGGGTTTATTCTATTAGTACTATTCTACCCCAATTCTAAATCCAATACATCCTATTTCTAGGCGTACTAAGTCCCAAATATATGTGTGATTCGTAACTCATGTCAGTTTCTATGTTCTAGAAATTTATGGGGCCTCACAATCAGTTTCTTTTTTGTGGTTTTCGATATTAATTAACTGTGGTTAGTGAAATTGGAGAATTTCTTAGTTCATTAATGCAATTTTGATTGAGATTGGGTAAAACCTAATTTAGAAAATTCTAGCACTAACAATTAGATTAGATTTAGGAATTAGGGAAATTAAGATGCTATTAKTTTAGCTTATTATAAGAATTATTCGGATCAATACCCTAACCAACCTTTTTTATCACATTAGATCTTTTTAGATTCAGATTTCATAATTGAACCTTTTAGATTACTTCTTCATTTCTAGTTATTGTCTAATTCAATCACATTCAATAGGCTTATATGAGGGAAATTCAATAATTTTGGTAATTCATTAGAAATTCTTGTGGGATCGACCTTGACTCACTTGCTATATACTTTTTGACACTAGTATACTCGCTAGGATTAGAATGCATCACATTTGTGAGCATTCATTCGTCTTAAAAGAGTTCATAATCTCTCACTAGCATTCTTGTCTTAGATTTCTTGACCTTGTTCGCATCTTCATGAGTCGTTGTTCGGGCTTAATCTATTGTGACTAAACTGGCACACCCGCATGTATAGCGACCTAAAGTAGTAAGAGTGAACAGGATGTTGATCCCACGAGGATATTTAAACAAAAGGAAAATTTGAGTAAACTTCGTATAAAAGAGGTAAAATTGTTATAGAAATAGAGGGGGACACTAAGGGGAATGATTGAATAAGTAAGAGACGTAAAGCAAGTAAATGAATGTAAATTGATTGAAGTAAATGTAAATGAAAATATAATAGAAAGTGGTAAAAAGTCAATGGCAAAAGCTAGCATTTAGAATTAGTTCTTGATGCTATAGAACTAATGAGCAGTCACATGTAATGTCTTACATGAAGCCATTTGTAGTGAAAATGTAGGAGATGCAAGGAGACTAGACCACAATTCTATGGTAATCTTCCCAACCATTCCGTAATGATGTAGGATYATCACCGKTGGGATAAGTGTCCTTATCTCTGCCAGGTACTAGRATGCTATAGCAACAAGCTRTTTAAAGGTTTTAAAGATTGTTATTGCTTAAACCTTATTATCTATTTTGCAAATTTCACTCAATACATGAACCATATGACTATGGCCATGATATTTGGCTACTTTCTTCGTCAATATTGAGTTCCAAAAATAGGTAAAGTCTGGCTTATGGCCTCCTAACCCTAATTGAATATCTTCAATCTCTCAAAGAATATGATTAACATAGACTCAAACCACCTTGATCTTGAGTTTTCAGCTTTACCAAGCTATTCACCCTTGAAATGATTAATAGAAGTCTAGCTATTCTAGAAGAGTAGATTCAAAACCAACAAAGAACTCTTGCTAAATTGCCATAGCTGAAAATACTTGCATTAACCTCTAAGAAATCTTTTGAATAAAACTAAAGATGGATTATACTATAACAGAGGTGATTTTTGTCTCTTTTCTTAATGYTGATTACAACTAAAATGTAAGCAAACTAAATGGTTTCTTCTATCAAAGAAAACCCTAGCTAGATCTAAGAACTAACTTCTAATTCCTAAGAAAAACTGGTCTTCCTCTTTGTTTGAAGTGATGTTCTTTATATAGAGCCCAAAATGTAGCTGGGTTGGCTATTGCTATAGCATTCCTCTCTGACAAGTCAATGCTGAYTCGGTAGACATTTGTCACATAGTGCCTATTTCGGGTAATGTGGTCCTTAATACTTTTTGTCTTTCTGTTCATATTGGGTAAACTTCAGGAGTTAATGCAGACCACCATTCGTAAATCGTTTTCACTCAAATTTCTCATTAAATGCATGGGATTTGTATTACTTTATTGGAAGATGCACCTYAGACCCACCCTCGRAATCATGAATGCTATAGCATTCTTGTTACCCTACAAAACTTCCTTAAAGATCAAGCTTATTATGTTTTGAATAGCCATTTTTGTATTCAAAATTGTATATCGACTGAAATAGCATAATTGAGACCACGAACTAAGATAACTTGCACAAATTCATAAAGGATCAATCTAAGTTGGACAAAAAATGGGGATCAAAATAAGGATATTTTCAACATCTATCCCTCCTCCAAACTTAAATCATTACTTGTCCTCAAGCAATGCTATAGTATTATATCCATACTCAGATAAATTTCTTGCATTCTTTATGTAGTAACAGGCAATCAGACATGCAACAAGAATTGAAAAACTAAACGGATCAAGTAAAAGGTTTTGGAAAAGAGAGGCCAGTGAATTAAAATACGTAAAACTCAACAATCACTCTACGATCTTTTAAATCATTGGGTTTGTTGCAGTAGCAAAGAATTCATCCAACAGAAATTTCATTTAGAGAATTTTTTATGCAAAAGAGCCTTATTGTTGGAATTCAAAAATTAAGAGCAAAGAGGTTCTTTCCATTGTCACGATTTTTCAATAGCTATTCTCTTGTGTCACAAATATCGTTATATGTAAAGCCGTACATGGGCAACATGAGTGCCTCTAGTTACTTAGCATATGTCCAAAATAACAAATTGCTATAGTATACTCTTATCTCGTTCTACTTTTGACACAAAACAATGCATGGGTAACATAATTGCTTCTGGTTACTTAGGCACTAAAATCCGTAGAGTATTTTTCAATTTAATGCTATTCTTCTTTTCCCCYAAACTTATTGAAAAATCATTTCTAGATGTAGCTCATAACAACAATGATTTTCACCGAAATTTCTCAAGTTCAAATTCAATGCTCAACCTCTTTTACTAAACCATAATATATGAGGAGTTTATCAGGAAAAATATTTTTTGTTCACGGCTGAGTATTATTAACACCATAACCTATTCCACATGATTTATCAAACTGTAAAAATTTCATTAAGAATGCTAGCATAACTAATTCAATCGAGCGTATCAAGTGAAACATATATTTTCTACAGCAAAGATGATTCATAGCATGATAAAAATGAACTCAAATACCAAAATACCAAATATTCAACAACCAAAAACAAACAAAATAGCAAGAAGGAATGTTCAAGGATAGAAAAACATAAAAAACATTGTTTAAACTTCATCCCAAACTTCACTTAAATTTTTCTTCTTTCTAGAAAAAGAGAGCTCACACATCCCTTTTAGTAGATCAATAGGTAGGGATTTCCTTGCATGCTGTAGGGGTCCCTACATCCTCATCAGTCTCCTCACAGTTGGATTCTGGTAGCAGTTCAATGTGAAAGGTTGGATGGGCGCGTGTATGTTTCACCTTCAACGCCTTAGTCATATTTACCTAGTCCATAGCATCCCTTTTTTCTATATAGACCCAAAACTTGGCCATTTGCTCCTTCAATTGATTATGGGATTGCTGCAGCATTATTGACATCTTCTTAACCTCCACAAACTCGCTGCTTTGCTACTTAATGGGTTTAGCCGGAATAGGCTCACACTTCTTAATCTCCATGACTTCATCATTATCATCCTCTGTCTCCTTGTCTTTCCCTTCTCAAACTCATCTTTTGTCTCAAATTCCTTTTTTGATTCTTTCTCAGCCTCCTTCTGCAGCATCAACTCAGCAATAGTAGCCTTCCTTTTCCATGTGGTAGGGGCAGATGCTTCCCTTATGTCCTTATAAAACTTTGCTATGGCTTGCTCATTGATTAGGGCTGGTTTTTACGGTCTCCTCATCTAGATCTATCAAGACTTAAGCGAGAAGGAAAGAAAAGTTTTCCTTCCCTTTTTTCAGCACAAGCACGCATCTCTGGCCAACATTAATAAATTTTCCAATAAGAATTGCATACATAAGCATCATACATTCATGAGAGAATGTATAATCATGGGTAGTGGGGTTGAGATGGGATTTAAGAAAATGATACCAGACATTTGCCAAAAGAAAGAGTGAGGACCTCAAAGTCGTCCTTGCACTAGTGGCTTATACACTCCGCTCTGCTCCCTCAACTATTAGGTTTTCCAGTATTTCTTCTTTCATGTCATCTTCAACTTCAAGGACCATCTTGTCGTGTTTGGATTTCCCATCATGGAGCTTGTATACTTTGTTGATGGTCTTTCCCAGCTTTACTGCTTCTCCTCTTACCATGACGGTTCCATTTTTTAGATCTCCCAAACCAATGTAGAATTCCCTTACCAAGTTAAGGTCAGGGTCTTCTAAATGTTGTGCAAACATCTCCCATTTATGACGAGAGATGCCCTTCTTGACACTCTCAATGATTTATGTAGTATTTAGCCTTTCTCTCTCAACAAAATTTTCTTCTTGAAGATATCATCATACCTCTTTGCTGCTTCACCAGTTGTGAACCATGGCAGAGGGGATAGTTTCTTTGGGGTGGTAGCTAGTTTGCGCACCATTGTTAAAGGCTTTTATATTTTGCAGTAAATCTTCTTCTTTCTCTCAATCTTTTTTGCTATGCTGACTCTTCTGGATGATCTATTCTCTTAATAAACTCAAACTTTACTTTTTTATTASACCTGGCGGTTCAATCCCCAAAGTTTTCCCTCTTTTTGCTATTCTCATTATAGCTTGTGAGTTCCATGAAAGACAACGGCTGGATAGGAGTTCTAATATGGGCTTTTCCTTTGTAATGACGAATGACATGCCACCATGTATTTGCTTTTTCTGCTGAGTCAAACAAGTCTTGGTAATATGGCAATTCCCTAGCCTTTCATCTCCTTTTTGCCTTCTATACACGTACTTTTTCTCTACAAAAATTCATTCAATGGTGTAGTTGAATTCTACCATTCAAAATTGAGTGAAATTAAGGGTAAGAATTGAAATAAAATGAATTAACAAAACAAAAACTAAGGGGTGCATGCCTTCAGCACTTAATTTACCATCCTCAACTTGACTTTGCTGCAACATCCTTCGTTATGCATTGCTAAGCGTTAAGGAAGTCCCTTCTCTTTTCTGCTCTCCTGCTTCATAATGCTTAAGCYTTTGACCATTAACTTGAAACGTTCCACCATTCCTTTCATCTTTCAATTTGACTGCCCCAGAAGGATGTACTTTGATTAACTCAAAAGGTCTTGACCAACGACACTTTAACTTTCCAGGGAATAATTTCAACCTAGAGCTAAATAGAAAAGCTTGCTGCTTTTCCTTGAATTCCCTTTCTAGAATCTTATGATCATGTCATCTCTTAGTCTTTTCCTTGTACATCCTTGCATTCTTGTATGCAGCATTTTTGAATTCAGCCATTTCATTTCAATGCTTTGATTATCCAATGTGCTTTGTCTCTAATTTAAATGGTAGTTGCAGGCCTTTCCATAGATTAATCTAAAAGGTGACATTCCTAATGGTGTCTTGAAGGCCGTTCTGTGAGCCCACAATGCCTCATCCAATCTTTGAGACCAATCATTTCTATTTGGACCAACAATTTTTTTCAAAATCCTTTTGATTTCCCTATTTGAAACTTCTATTTGCCCATTTGTTTGGGGATGGTATGTCATAGCAATTTTAAGCCTCACCCCTTACTTTGCAAGAACCTTTTCTATTACCCTGTTGCAGAAATCTGCCCTCATCCTTGATCAAAGCCCTTGGTTTATTGAATCTCAAAAAGATGTTGTTTAGGAGGTATTTAACCACTATTTTACCATCATTGGTTGGCAATGTTATGCTTCAATCCATTTGTACACATAACTGACAACAACCAAAATGTAGGTTTTTTTGAAGGAGTTGAGAAGTGTTCTCATGAAGTCTATTCCCCACACATCAAAAAACTCAATTTCCAAAAATGTTTGTCCGTGGCATTTCATGTCTTTGGGAAATATTTCTCACTGTTGGCCAAAAATAAGCAGTTCGAAGTACCTTAGCAGTAGTTCAATTTCCTCCAAAGTGTTCTCGATAGGGTGCGGTGTGACAATGTTGTAGCATACTTTGAATTTCCTCATCAACAACACATCTCCTTATGATTTGACCYGCACAAAGCATATATAAAAATGGTTCATCCCAATAGTAAYAYTTCACATAAGACATGCATTTCTTTCGCTGTTGATTACTTAGTCCTTTTAGTACGCAATTGACAATGTTGGCATACATGGTGCCGTATCTTTTGAGATAGCAAGAATTTGTTCATCAGGGAATGATTTAGCAATTTGCACTTGGGAATCTTGTTATTCTTTTTATAATATAGACARATGATCAATCGTTTGATTCTCTATCCCCTTTTTGTCTTTAATCTCCAAATCAAACTCTTGTAACAATAATATCCATCTGATCAATCTTGGCTTAGCATCTTTCTTTGAGATCAAATATTTGATTGTTGAGTGGTCAGTGAACGCAGTCACTTTTATTCCTACCAAATATGCTAAAATTTTCTCAAACGTAAACACTACCACAAGAAATTCTTTCTCTGTGATTGTATTGTGCTTCATTAAGGGTTTTGCCTGCAAAGTAAATAGGATGAAAAGGCTTTTTCTTTCTTTGTCARAGTACTRCTCAAACTACATAATGACTGGCATCGCATATTAGGTCAATTAGTAATGTCCAACTGGTGCAATTATGGTAGGAGTAGAAACCAATGCCTTTTTGAGCTGTTCAAATGATCTGCAACAGCAATCATCAAACCTGAATGGCATGTTATGATGTAGCGAAGAGCACAAGGGTTTTGAAATCTTTGAGAAGTCCTTGATGAACCTTCAGTAAAAATCGGCATGCCTAAGAAAACTCTTGACTCTTTTCACATTGGATGGCGAGGGCAATTTCTAAATGACTTCAATTTTTGCATGATCAACATCTATTCCTTCATTTGAAATTGGATGTCCTAAAACAATGCCTTCTTGAACCACAAAGTGGCATTTTTCCCAATTCAATACCTAGTTGGTTCCTTCACATCTGACTAGTACTTTTTCAAGATTGTCTAGGCATTTTTCAAATGTTTCTCCCAAAATTGAAACTCATCCATAAAGACTTCCAAAGTTTTTTTTTTTTTTTTTTAACCATATCTATGAAAATTGCCATCATGCACCTCTAGAATTTGCTGAACCATTACAGAATCCGAAGGCATCATTGAAAAGTAAATGTTCCATATGGACAGATAAACGTGGTTTTCTCATGATTATTTGGTGCTATAGTAATCTGATTGTATCCAGAGTATCAATCTATGAAGCAATAATATTCTTTCTAGGAAAGTCTATCCAGTATTTGTTCTATGAAGGAAAGAGGGAAATGATCCTCTCTTGTAGCATTGCTGAGCTTTTAGTAATCTATGCATACTCTCCAATCGGTTACCGTACTTGTTGGGATCAATTCCTTCTTTTCATTCCTTACTACAATTACACCTCCCTTCTTTGGAACACATTGGACTGGTCTCACCCATTAGCTAACTGAAATTAGGTAAATTATTCTAGCATCTAGCCATTTATGATTTGCTTCCTTACAAATTCTTTCATAATTGGGATGAGTCTCCTTTGAGGTTTCACAAAATTGCTACAACATTCTTTCAAGATGATCTTGTGCATGCATATAATAGGGTTTATTCCATTGATATTTGCCATTATTTATCTAAAACCCTTTTTATGACTTTTTAGAACAGCCAGCGGCTTATCCTCCATTTGTTGGTCTAAATGCTAAAGCAATGATAGTTGGCAACGTTTTCTCTTCCTCAAGATAAGCATACTTCAAATGAGATGGTAATGATTTTTCTTCTACAGTTAGTTGTTTGTCAATCGATGGTTTGAGTGGTTGAACAATTCACCTAATAAGTCTGGTGATTCAAATCTCCTGTCAGTTCCTTCAAAAGTTCGCTGAAAGTTCACCTATGCCAATGCGGCATCATTATTTGAGCTTTCACTTTCTTCATAGCCATCTTCTTCATCATCTGAGTGTAGAATCCTAAGCATTCTTCAATAAGCTTAGCATTTGCTGATTCAGCTTTCTTTAATGTAGAGCACCCTTCTTGCACATTTGGGAAATTTTGTGCATTGGAGGTGTTGAAAGGTAACTTGTTGATCACCTACCCTCATTGTTAATTCCCCTTTATGGACATCAATCACAGTCCTTCCTATAGCAAGAAAGGGTCTTCCTAAAATGATGGATACACCTTTGTGAGCCTCATAATCCAAGATRATGAAATCTACTAGAAATATGAATTTTTCATCTTGGACTAAGATATCATCAATCTTTCTTTTAGGGTATGCATAGGTACGTTCTACCGATTGCAACGTAACCGTGGTTGGTCTTGCTTCCCTAATCCCGAGCTGTTTGAAAATAGACAATGGCATAAGATAAAAACTTGGCCCAAGATTACACAATGCTTTTCCACAGTATGACTTCTTAATTGTACATGGTATGGTGAAGCTTCTAGTGTCTTTCAATTTTTATAGCAATTTGTTCTTGAAGATAGATGTGCATTCCTTGGTCAATCATACTTTTGCAAATGCTCCCAACCTCCTTTTTTTTTTTTTTTAATACAATTTCCTTAATGAAATTTGACATTGTTGGGCATTTTCTCTAATGCTTCGACCAAAGGTATGATGATGCAGCTTCTTAAGGATCTCCAAGAACTTGTTAAATTACTTGTCTTGCTACAATTTCAATCAACCTTTGAGGGAAAAATGGTGGTGGTTTAGCCTAAATGTTGTCAGGTTGCTTTACTATAGCATCAGATTCCCTTGCTAGTTATAGGGCTAGTTCTTCAATGTTGTTGTTTTTCTGAGTAGTTGTCATCTACTTTTTTTCTCCTTGTGTATCTATTGGTTCTTTCAATTCTTTTCCATTTTTAGGGTTATGACTTTATACTACTCCATTCCTTCTCTTTTGAGATTTTGAGTATCACTAAGCAAGTGCCTTGTTGGCTGTTGCTTAATGTTGAAATAATTTGGCCTACTTGATTTTCCAGATTCCACAGTGATGTTGCCTGGTTTTTGTAACATCCCCAGATTAAGAACTATCCTAAGCCAAGAGTATTACTGACCTTACTCATAATTAGGCTTCTCTGTTTTCTTTCTTCATCTACTCCTTCCCCGCTCAACCGTACCCACTACAGTTGGCCAACAATGGCGGCTGACTTTTCCTAGTCTTTCCTTCTTCTTTTCTCTTTCGTTTCTCCTCAATTCTTCTTTTCTTTATTTTGTCTTCTTTCTCTCTCTTTGGAAGCAAAAAGTGGTGGCTATCTTTTCTTTCTTTGCCTTCTTCTTTCGTTCTTCAAATTCTCCTCTTCCCTTCTCCTATTTTAGCCTCACCAAGTCAAGAATGGCAGCTGAAATATGAGGGTCTTTTGCTCTCTCTTTTTTTTTTTTTTTTTGAACTTTGGGCCATTTTTGGGTAGACTTAAACTTTGGGCCCTATTAAAACTTTTGGGCCATAATAAATACTTGTATCATCTAAGCCCAACTAAATTAAAGTTTTTGAGTTTCCTTTGGGCCAGGACTAAAAATAAAATAAGGCTTTGGGATTGGAAAAGAGATGGGCTCTAATGGATTATACCTAAATTAATTAAGTGGATAAAAACTCTAATTAAATTAAAATAATAGATTTCACATTTAAATAAACAAACTCACACAATAATGCACAAGTAAATAATAAATAAGAAAAATAAATTATTGATTTTCTAATTGGCACATCGAACGTCACTGCTTCCAAGTCCTTCTGCTGTAAAATAACTAAAACACTAATAGTCATGAGAATAAATTAATTACTGGATTAGAATATAAATTATATAATTATATAGAATTCATACAAAATGAGAAAATTAATCTTGTAGCTTACAATACCCTACCCCATAAAATAAATTTCATCCTCGAAAGTTAGAACTCATCAAAAAGGTGCAGGTACTTAGTATAGATCTCATCCTCTCGTTCCCAGCTCGCTCTTCCACCCCATGGTTACTCCAGAGAACCTTGACTAATGCTATTGTCTTCCTCCTCAACACCTTTTCTACCCTTATCCAAGATCTTCACTGGTGACTCATCGTAGGATAAGCTCTTGGGAAGATCTAACATTTCGTAACTAAAGATGTGGGAGGGATCTAAAACATATCTCCTGTAACATTCCCAGATTAGGAACCTTATCCTAACTCCGGAATGTCACATCATTSCACTCGAAAATAATCAACTATCATTTAAAACTCAACATTTATCTAAAAATGAAGATAGCGGAAGTCTCAACAATTTAAACCATTCAAAAATGAAGACAGTGAAAGCTTCAACAATTTAAACCATTCAAAAATAATATATCTTATTACATCAATCTATTCGAAAACCAGTTCCCGAGTATCATAGCTTGCCCACAAGCGACCTCCTCGCCCCATCTGGTTACATGTCATCTGAAATGACACATAAGAAATGGAATGAGCTAAAACGCCCAGTAAGTAACCTCAATGCATGAATGCATCAACCTATCCTACATGCCATGAAATTATAAAATTTTGCCTTTAAATAAAAAACTACTTTCCAAACATTCCTTTTCAAAATCTCATTACAAAACATTTTCTCCAAATTTCACTTACAGTAAAACATTTCATTTCCATTCGTTCGTGAGCTCACTGGAGTGTAACCTAGCCATTAGGCTGCAGTGGGCCATTTGTTCTTTGGAACCCGATTTCATTCTCTTCCTTTACTTTTCCTTTTTCTCTTCACCTCCCAGAGGTGAATCATTACCTTCCTCCCAGAGGGTCGGTTCGGGTGCGCCGATCCCCCACGCCACATTTCCCACTCACATCCTTCATTGCTAGGTTTACACTCCTTTCCGAAAAGTTTAGCATTTTCAAAACGTTACATTTTCCTTTAAAATTCCATTTCCTAAACCATTCACCTTCTAAGTGTATGAATGGCTCATGCCAAATGTGATGTAGAATTTTAACTACATGCTTATGACATGAAATGCGTACAACTTTATTTAACATAACATTTGACCAACAATACATGATAAGAAACATGATAATATTTCATTTGACAATACAGGATATGAACACATTAACATTCCACACAATTATACACACATCATCATATAATCCCATACATAACATATTCAAGCAACCAAAACAGTTCAATTACATTCATTAATAACATAAATGAGATGTGAGGATTACTTACATAAATCTCAGATTAAATAACAAAATCACAACACATTACGTTAATGAGGATGAGAGGATTACGTTACATTACATCGTCAGGTGATTAAAATAACAATCACACAGCATACGTAATGGAGGATGAGAGGATTACTTACCCGCGAGCCCTGTACGTAACAGGTCTTACATAAGTTTGCGAAAGTGGACTCCTTCAATCGCTTCATTAACATAAAGCCTTGAAAGACCATAGTTAATTATAGGAGATGAGGTCTACTAGGGTTCGATCGTTTCAAAAACCTTACGGTATTTATGGCGTTATCAAAAATGCTCTTTATAAATTATAATTTCATATTTAATTCTCATATTACTCGAATATCACGATTTAGGGTACATTCAACCTCTTTCACTCGCGGTTAAACACTAATCTATATTCTCTCTCTCAATTCACTTTCAAAGATATAGATTATTTACAAGCGTGCATTACAATTGTCAATATTAAGCGTTAGTATTTTCACCTTAAAATTCACGATATCCAAAATGCTGGGAGGTGGAATAGGTCCTCGGGCGTGCGCTCAAGTGGCTATGCTGCAACAGCCGTTTCCGAGGCGCCTGGCACCGGGCGTGGGTGTCGCCTGGGCATCGGGCACTGGGTGCTTGGGCGCACGCGCTGGGCGCCTGTGCTTGCTGGGCACTGGGTGCCTGGTGCTGCTGGGCACTGGGCATCTGGCACTGCTGAGTACTGGGCCTGTTCTTGGCCAAACAAACACCGACAATGTTTCTGGTCGACTTCCGGCGAACTCCGGCAGCAAGGGGAAACCGTAAGCAATGATCAGCCATGTGCGCTTGCGGAGGAGATGTGTGCAGCAGCTACCTGAATGCATGCTTGCTTCGAACGGAAGACTCCCTTTCTGGCCGGTGTCAACTCTGCAAATCTGGTCTCTTCCTGATCGGGCGATGGCGAACCAAGCTGCTATTGGTTCGGAAGCTCTCTTCTGGTCGGCGTCGGCTGAGATCTGATGGCAAGATGGAAGACACTAGCGGAATGGACGTGTCAAGTCCAAGAAATTGCGTGTTCGAAGGCATGGTCGAGCAGGTGACTTGGCGGTAGTACAGTGAACGATGACCGCTGAGTATAGACCGGGGAACCGCGGAAAAGAGCTGCGATTTGACGAACAGACCCGATCGGCCAAGCTGCAGAAGAGAGGAGATAGTGGACAACAACGGGATGAACAGATCTGGGGCCGAGATGACCAAATCAAACAACAGACGAACAGATCAGGCAACACGGAAGTCCACCGCGGTTGCTCAGCGAGCAACAGTCGTCTCGGCCTGGCCGAGTCTCATCCGTTCGTGCCGCAAGTGACTCCAAAATCTGGTGCGGCGAGCGGCCTACTAATCTCACTCAGTGATGAGCAGCGGCCACTACAAGTGTCGGTAGTGGCGGCGGCAAGAAGAGAAGAAGAAGAGGCGGTGGGTAGGGATTGGGCGGCGGCAGCAGGAGGAAGAAGAAGATAGTTTCTAGGGTTTTTCTTTTTCTTTTCTTTTTCTTTCTTTTTATTTTCTTATATATTTTCTTTTCTTTCCTTTTTTTTTTTTTATATTTTGGGTCGTAATCCAAACCCGTCGGGCCTTCCCATCCAAATCTAACCTAAATTGTGTAAATTTAATATAACGGACTTCCTTTCGATAAAAAGCCCAACTTCCAACTAACAAACAAATAAGCCCAGAAGTCGAGCCTTTAACCAAACGCTAACTCTTATTCGGCACGGACAATATTTTCGCACTTATTAAACGTGTGATTTAAAAAYAGTACTCACATATAAAAAGCCCAACTTCCGACTAACAAACAAATAGGCCCAGAAGTCGAGCCTTTAACCGAACGCTAACTCTTATTCGGCACGGACAATCTTTTCGCACTTATTAAACGTGCGATTTAAAAACATTAATCACATATAAAATGCCCAACCCTAGTTGGCACACYATTTCACGAGATCRACCAAAAATTCATAAAAGTAAAATTYGGGGTATTACATTTCCYTAGCATGGAGACATGAAAAACATTATATACACTAGAYAGGTCGGTGGTAATGCAACCTAATAGGCTAAGTTGCCCACCCTTTCGAGAATCTCGAAGGATTCAATGAACCGAGGGCTTAACTTCCCTTTCTTTCCAAATCTCATAACTCCTTTCACCGGCGCCACTTTTAGAAAGACTTTATCTCCAACCACAAATTCCAAAGCTACCTTCTCCTATTAGCGTAAACTTTTTGTCTACTCTGAGCAGTTTTTATTCATTGATGGATCTTTTCAACTGCCTCAACTGCTTATTGCACTATCTCTGGGCCTAATAACTTCCTCTCTCCAATCTCATCCCAATGAACTGACGATCTACACTTACTTTCATGGAGTGCCTCATAAGAGGGCATACCAATGGTAGAGTGATAACTATTGTTCTAGGAGAATTCCACCAAAGGAAGAAATTCATCCCAAGTTCCCTCGAAGTCAATAACACAAGCCCTCAACATATCCTCCAAGATTTGAATCGTCATCTCCGACTGTCCATTCGTTTGTGGGTGGAAAGCTGTGCTAAAATTCAACTGAGTACTCATGGCCTTATGCTGACTCTTCCAAAATGAAGAAGTAAATTTTGGATCATCATCAGACACAATGGATAATGGGACTCCATGAAGTCTGACAGTTTCTGCCAAGTACAATTCAACATACTTCTCCATATTATAAGTAGTCTTCAAGGGCAAAAAATATGCKGACTTYGTAAGACAATCCACAATCACCCAAATGGAATGTAACCTTTCCTTGCCCTAGGCAAACTAACAATGAAATCGATACCAATTCGTTCCCATTTCTAATTTAGAACCATGAGAGGTTGCACAAGGCCCGAGGGTCGTTGATGTTCAGCCTTAACATGGTAGTAAGTAAGGCAATGCTAAATAAAATCTGCTAYATCGCAGCTCATTCTAACGCACCAGAAATGCTTTCTCAAATCTCTATACATCCTCGTACTTCCAAGATGAATCGAAGAAAGGSTATTGTGAGCTCCCTCAAAATCTCTTCCTTCGACCCCTTATCATTACGTACAACAGGCCTATCGCCATACCGAAGCGCTCCATCAATAGTGATCACAAAATCCAAACGTTTCCCATCAGCAACCTCTGTTCGCCACTTCAACACCAGAGGATCTTCCACCTACAAATCTTGTATCCTTTCAAGGAGAGTAGGTGTAAAAGTTATATTCGCGATGTAGCCTGATGTGCCTCGGAAAATAATATCCAACTCAAGCTTTTGAATATTTGCCAATAACGGTTTCTGACAAACTCGCAGAGCAGCCATAACCCCATGATTCTTCCTGCTAAGCACGTCAACTACCACGTTAGCCTCATCATGATGATAGTTTATCACACAGTCATAATCTTTCACAAGCTCTAACCATCGTTGTTGTCTCATTTTCAGTTCATTCTAAGTGAAGAAATATTTAAGACTCTTATGGTCAGTGAATATCTTGAATCTTGCCCTATAAAGATAGTATCTCCAAATCCTTAATGCAAAAACCACAACAGCCAATTCCAGTCATGAGTTGGATAGTTGTTCTCATACTCCTTTAATTACCTTGAGGCATAAACAATTACTTTTCCATGTTGCATCAAGACACAGCCCAACCCATTCTTTGAGGCACCACAATATATCACAAACCCATCACAACCCTGTGGAATTGTTAAGACCGGAGCAATTGTCATCATTTCCTCAATTCCTCAAACCTACGCGCACAAACTGGTTACCACTGAAATTTCATGTTATTTCTAGTCAACTGGGTCATGACGAGGCAAGTTTAGAAAATTCTTCCAYGAACCTCTAGCAATAACCAGCTAACCCAAGGAAACTGCGAACCTTTCCTATACTAGTAAGAGCTGGCATTTTCGAACTACCTTAATCTTACTCAAGTCAACCGCAATACCTTCCTTAGATACAATATGTCCTAAAAATGGAATGTTGTCCAACTGAAAATCACACTTCTTGAATTTTGCGATGAGTGTCTCGACCCTAAGTACATGAAGTACCAACCTCAAGTGCTCTCATGTTCTTCCCCGAATCGAGAATAAACCAATAGATCGTCGATGAAGACTATGACTAGCCAATCTAAGTGCTCCTTAAAAATCTAATTCATCAAATCCATAAATGCAGCTGGTGCATTGGTTAACCCAAAAGGCATTACTAAAAACTCGTAATGTCTATACCTAGTTCGAAAGGCAGTCTTTGGGATGTCTTCTTCTCTAACCCTCAACTGATAGTAGCCAAATCGTAGGTCAATCTTAGAGAAGTACCTAGCACCCTAAAACTGATCAAACAAATCATCGATCCTAGGTAATGGGTACCTATTCTTTATTGTCACCTTATTCAACTCCATGTAATCTATATATAGCCTCATGGACCCATCCTTCTTCTTCACGCACACAACAAGAGCACCCCATGGTGAAATGCTAGGTCAAATGAAACCCTTACCATGAGATCCTGTAACTGCTCCTTCAACTCCTTAAGTTCAGTAGGAGTCATACAATATGGTGCCTTAGAAATCAGAGCAGTTCAGATGCTAAGTCATGGAAAATTCAAACACTAGGATTTTGTTCAATAGTAACCTCTTCTTTAGGAACCTTGCTCAATGCAGCTAGATACCTAGTGCAACCCTTATTCATAATTCGACAAGCCTTCATTATTGATATTTTCAGAATGCTTGGCTTCACCTTAGATCCGACAAAGCAAAATTGTGATTCATTAGGAGGCTCAAACACAACCTTCCTCTTTTGACAATCGATAGTAGTGTGGTACTTCGACGRCYAGCCCATTCCCATAATAATATCCAAAATAAATAGCATCATACATCAAAATTTTATCAATAAAGACTCCAAAATAGTATACATAACTTACGGCCAAATAAACTCAAAATATGCACTAGCATTCAAGTAAAATTTCTGCCATACTCTACCAAAACCAATAGCATAAGCCAGTGGTTTTACTTCTATCCTATAAGAACTAACATATATTAGTTTCTAACCTTCAAATTAATTATGCATGTATAAAGAGACAAATATAGACTTCTAACCATTCAAAAGAAGAGGACTACCCTGTTTCAGTTGGTCCTTAGCCTAATGAAGTTGGTGCTGTAATGGAGGAGCTTCCATGGAAGGGTGAAGCAAGGAGAAGTGAAGCTTTGATGGAGGTCTTCAACTAATTAAGGTCTCAATGGTGGTCTGAAGGGTAGGGAGAARAAGATAGCAAGATGGAGGAATAAGTAGAGAAGGAGAAAGAAAGCAAACCGTGAGGGAAATAGAGAGTGTAAGGAAGTTGTAAGACATCAGGGAATAGAATCTTAGCGACGAAAAGCAAATCCAGGACTTCTTAAAGAAGCTTAGATGGAATCTTCAAAGAGAATAAATGTGTGAGTGGTAAAAGCAAGAAAAGTGAGGACCAATTTCTTAAAGAAGTTAACAATTTAACATGCAAAAGAGTTAAAAGCCCTAGGGAACGAGAATTGGTCAATTTGAACAAAATAAAATCAAATAAAAAATCAAAGAAAAATAGGGAAGAAAAAAATCAAAATCAAAGAAAAAAAACAAATTAAGAACAAGAAAAATAGGTAGGCATAAGAAACTTTCATTGGTCAATTTGAAAAGCACCCCTTGCATGAAATTTAAATTTTCTGTGCAAGGTGGCGAACATGCAAGAATGCAAGACAAAATAAAAACAAGAATAGYTGTCTTATACTTGGGCACAATTGGCCAACCCCTTGCATGCATGTAAGGTGGTCAAATGTTTTCTCCTATTGTTCACTCTTAATTTGGAATAAAACGTTTGAATTCATTATCATCGAACCTATCCTAAAAACTACTCGACTTAACATGACTATCACATGAATAAAGAAATAAATAGGTGCCTGCTAACTAAATAACCTAATTCAATCTGACTAATTTCTAATTCTTTCTATCATTATATTCTCKTAATAACGAGTTTTAAGATTCTACTACAATATCTAGGTAACAAAAATTCTGGGGTTTTACATGATTGACCCTATATATGAAAGTCTATGACATTTATGAAGATCGGTTGCCTACAATTTAAAAAACAAAAACTATAAAAACAAACATGAAAATACGACATATATGAAGACARTGGGTTTTTAAAAGTTTAATGCCTTAGTTATTATGCAGTTAATTGTATGTATTAAAATCTTGAATTGTTTGTAAATAATAGTTAGAATAAAAAAATTGAGTTAACTTCAAGACTTATACAGATTCAATTAACAAGCTCCCTATGTATTCAGTTTGTCTACTTCCTCTTTTCTTTAATAATATTTTGTAGATTAAAAGACATAAGATAGAAAAAAATGACTTATTCAAAGATGTCTTAATTTTTAATTTTTTTAAATTTATTGTTATAATTATGTTGGAAATCCGTTTGTAATTAGGCACAAAACTCTAAAAAGTTTTATTTATTTACTTTTATTTTTTAAGTCTTTTCTAATAATTCGATTGGATAACCATTGTTAATTAATTACTGTTGAACTTCCAACAGAATTATTTAAATTTTTATTTTTTTCCAAATTTTGTTTTTACAATTTCATCGAACATCCATTGGTAACAAAAAATGGATTTCCAATAGAACTCTTTAAAGTTTTATTTTTTTTATTTTTTGAAAATTCTTTTAATATTTTTGTCAATAAGTATTGACGTATTTCAAACGAATTATTTTAAGTTTTAGTTTTTCTATTTTTTTGTATTTTTGAATTTTTTTATAATTTCGTGAAATCTGTCGATAATCACCGACAGATTTTCTACGGACATTTTCCTTCACAAAAATACCGACAAATTTTCAATAGATTATTCATTTTTGATAATTTTGGATACTTTCATCTCTGTCAATATTGATAGAAAATTCCATAAGAAACCTTCACATATTAAAATTCCACAGAGTAGTATTTTCTAGCAGTGGACTTGAAATAGCATATTACTCATATGGAAGCTTAGAGAAAAATCAACCGAATTTATGATATGCTCATATTGATTTTTTGAGATTCTACATACGAGATGCCCTCAATCATCCAAAAGTCAAGTCATAATTCTATATGCCCATATGGAATCCCAAAAAAAGAAAAAAGATAAAAATCCTAAAAAGATTTTTCTTTCCTTTTCAAAAATCTGAAAATTCCAAAAACAATTTTCTTTTTTTTCTTTTCTTTCCTTTTTTATTTCCTTTTATTTTCTTTGCTTTTTTCTTTTCATTCCTATTTTCTCTATTTTATTTTTCTTTTCTTTCCTTTTTCTTTTTACCCTATCCTAGTTTATTTTCCCCATAGCTACCATCCTATCTCCATTCCACCACTGCCGTTGGTCCCTATCTTTTCATCAACTCTTCTCCACTGTCCACCACCATGTTACCTTCATCTCCCCAATGCAGATTGCCGCTATGCCTTGCCGTCACCAATTACACTTTTTGCAATCGCTAATCATCGTTGTCACCGCTAGTCGTCTGCCACCATCTTGGGCCGCCAGTATTCTTTGTAACACCCCCAGATTAGGAACTGTCCTAAACTGAGAGTATTATTGACCTTACTCATATTCATATCAACTACTGTAGAAAACAAAAATCTGAATACTTTGTCTAAAATGTTTTATGAAAATTTCGATAGAGTTTTCTCTATAATTTCAACAACTACTCCTTGTATACAATCAAAAAAGTTCCCAAACATTTTCAATACTTGTAAATATCATGTATTCCAACCCAACAAACATCCAATATAAATAAATAGAGCATTCCAACGATCTTTTACTAACTTAACATTTACCAAAATTGAAATTTGCAGAACTTGAAAGAATTTAAAGCATAAATAGTTAAATCAATAAAGAAATAACTTAAACAATATATAAAAACCTCTCTATTCAACCATTTATTCTATTCACTAAAATTTATTTAAATAACACTTCGGGGTATCAAGGCTTGCCCACAAATGACATCCACGCATCATCTAGCTACACATCACCTGAAWTGCAGAATGAAGGAAATGGAATGAGCTATAAAGCTCAAAAAGCAAATCCTATGCATAAATGTAGGTGAAATGCACTATATACCATAAATTAATATTTCACTTCCTCAAATAAAACTTTCTAAATACTTCCACAAACTTCGATTTCAAAATGTAAGAACTTTTCAAAACCTTTCCCTTTCATTAAAGTCGTGAGCTCACTTAGTGTAATGCCTAGCCATTAAGCTTGCAATGGGCCATTGCTCTTTGGAATCCRATTACATTTCCTACTRGTAAAACCTCATAGTGATTAATATCACTTTAACTTTTTCTTTCATCATTTTCACCTCCCAAGAGGTGAACGTTACTTATCTCCCTACCCTACAAGAGGGTTAGGTCGAGTGCGCCGGTCCCCCAAGTCCCATTTCCCACTCACATTTTTCATGGTTAGGTTTACACTCTTTTCCAAAATCTTAACATTTCTTGATAATAATTCATTTATAAAATTTCATTTCCTTTCAATTTTATTTCCTAAACCATTTGCTTTCTAAATGCATGAATGGCTCATGCCAGGAATGATGTAGGATACTATAACTACATGCCCATGACATGAACTACATAAATCTGTATTTAAACACCATTCAACATGTTAATAGTACGAAACATATTACATGAAATAAACCAATATGACCACAACCATCTTACTCAATACAATCCAATAAAATCACAACATATTCCACAATACAGTCCAGTATAACCACAACATAACACACAATGCGATAAAGTTGATGAGTATGGAGATTTACTTACCTGGAGTCCTTAACGTTAAAATTCTATTTAATTCGCAAAGTGGAAACCCTCAACCGCTCTTAATGTCAATGTGCCCGAAAAAGACCTCATTATTATTACAAAAAAAAAGGAAAATTCCAAGCTTAAATATTTAACACTTATCCTATGAATGTCATTTGCCAATATTAACCCGTACTTAATTCCCACATCGCAAAACTATCACATTCTTAAAGGTATAACTTATTTCATGGCTCCTTGCCCCTCTCAACAATTGATAATGATAATACCAAATACAATACATTTCTAAGTCAAAACATATTCTTCATACAAATTAAACTCATTCTTAGATCGGGAATTAAACCTAATCTATGTTCTCCCACAATTATCACTATAAAAAATAATTACATAAGTTATTAAATTTCTAAAATCGAACATCAATTTTTTCACCTTTAAATCGACAAACTCTAAGTTTCGCGGAAGTTCGGACGAACTGCCTAGGTGGTAGGCCAGAGCCGAGAGCGAGAACAGGCAGTCCGAGAACAAAGGCCCGATCTCAGGTTCCGAGCAGGTCCGTCGTGCGCGCGGTCTCGGCGGATCCGGTAAGTCGCGTGGGTCGTTGGCGCGCGCGCGGGTCCGCGATCCGGGGTCTGCGGAGTCCAACTGTCCGGCACACGCTGATTCCCGCGACACGCGCACGAACGCGGACGTCGCGTACGAACCCCGGGTGGTG
>MEJB01000016.1:919236-940836 GCA_001752375.1 Rhazya stricta
TGAGGGCAGCAGTCGGTGTAACATCAGTTGGGGGAAGAAAAGGGGTGGTAGTCGCAGGAGAGTTTTAGAAGAAGAGGGGGTGATGGCATTAGGTTACAGGAGCCGAATTTTATTTTTTATTTTTTCAAACTTGGGCCCTATAACCCAATACTTTGGGCCTTCCCATCCCACAACCAATCTAGTCCAATGAATTAAATTTTTTAGGCTTTCCTTTCGGTCAAAATCTAGTTTCTGAATGAAGAATGAATAAGCCTAATAAGTCGAGCCACTAACTAAACAAAAACCCTAATTCAATTAACACGTCAATTCCATACTTAATTAAACGAGCAATTAAATAATGACTACATAGAAAATTATCAAAACCTAGTTGGCACATAATTCATACGATTATACAAAATTCATAAAAATGAAAGAAGTAATATCCTGGGTATTACACTCTTCGTCTTCATTCGATAGTGATGTGGATGAGCCGCCTTAGAGTAACATGGATTTTGCGTTCCACCAGCCCCACCCTGATATGGCAATTTTTCTCTAGCTTTCCCTTTTCTTTTCTTTTCTTTTTTTGGCATTTAATTTTTTTCTTTTGTTTTGGTAATTATTTGGTATTCATGATTTGTTTCCCTTTCCTTCATCTGGTGATTCATTTGGGACAATGAACCATTCAGGTGTGGGGGAGGGACTTTGTGTTTTATTTTCTTATTAGTATAGTTTCTTTTGTCTAGAAAAATGGAAAAACACAAAAATATTTTTTCTTTAATTTTATTTTCTTTTATTTACTTTTTACTTTTGTTTAAGAGTTAAGGTGTTTTAGGATACAAAAATTTCAATATTTTGTATATCATTTTTTTGGTAGAAATTAACGTTTATTAGATGTAAAGTAGTTATCGAGCATATATGAGTGTTATTCCCCTTAAGCCCCTTGAATAATGGACATGCATAGCCCAACCTAAAAAGCCATTTAAAAGTAAGACTTGAACCTAAATAGCTATTTATTCTATATTCTCACATTTACGTTCTTTCTTGAGTTGTTGTTGCACAATAGGTGGTTATTCTAGAACTTGCACCATTGTTTGCGTCAAGACAACATTAGTAGGATTTGTTGACCAAAATGATTAAGGAATTTAGGAAATGTTTGGCCTTCAAACAACCAACCCTTGTGATTTTACCCTTTTGGGCCTTTAAACCTTTTTTCCACTAAACCACAAATATTTTAACCTTGGACATTTTCTTTGATTATAACCATCTTTGAACCCAAATGTCAAAGGAATGCATGATTAGTTGATTGAAAATTGAGATACTTGGTGGAATACATGGAACTTTGGCAACCATGATTTGGAATCTCTTGTGAAGAAATGATGTGCTCAATTGAAGCAAAATGAGAGAAAAAGAAGAGAAAGAGCAAAGAACATGAACATACCAAAAGTAGAGCAAAATGAGAAACAGATCATGAGTAGCAGTGCTATGATTTATTGAAATTTCTTCAGCTGCTTTATGATATATGGATTATATGAGAAGAAGAGTTGTCGAATGATGACAAAAGAAGATCCACAAGATTGAAAGTCATTTTATTGGTCGTGCATCCTTTGATATTTTTAAACCCTTTCGTATCCTTCTTTTATCCTACCTTTGATCCCAACCYCTTACAATCAAATAGAGACCTTTTGATTGGTGTGTGGATTTTACGTTATAATGGTGGTGATGTGATATATGTGCAAGATTATTGTAATTCCATAAACCGTATATTCTTACAAACCATACGTATCACAAACCCAAATAAATTACAGTCCTAAAACACCATAAATTGCATCCTTTAAAAATAAATAGACCTATCTAAGCAATCCCGAACTTAACAAGATATGTTCCTGCAAAAAATTCCTAAGCTTAGACTTCTTACTAGCTCTAGTAATCAGTGCCTTTCACTAAAACATTAGAAAAGAGTGAGTTAGGCTCAGCGAGTCCTGAGGTGTATGCCATGTGCATTTTCAAAATATTAGTATATCAAAATCACAATTGCGGAAATATGCATCAAAAAGTATTTAGGTCAAAATGTAACATCATTAGAGTAGCAAATGTTTAAGTCACGTGGAGGCTTGAAAACTAATCAAGATCATATCAAAACAGCTTTTTGATTTCAGAAAAATTCACATCACAAAGTGGGATAGAAAATTCCCAGTTACCACTAGTTTGATTTGGTAGGGTTGAAATTACAAGCGTTAAAACCCAAAGTCTGCATGCTTTTTTCAACCTCATAACCTCTTCTCAAACACAAAAAAAAAAAAAAAAAAAAANTTTTTGATTTCAGAAAAATTCACATCACAAAGTGGGATAGAAAATTCCCAGTTACCACTAGTTTGATTTGGTAGGGTTGAAATTACAAGCGTTAATTTATCATTAACTCCTTACTGTCCTGCTCTAGAAAATTACCACCAAGGGAAAAAAAAAAAAAAAAAAAAAAGTAACAGAGGGATGAAAGCGCATAATTGGAATATCAAAATCGCATGCAGTAGAGAGCTTGAAGGAAATCAGAAATTTCCAGCCTTGACACCCTCATTCCAAAAATGCTAGACAATCAATAGAGTACTCATCATTCCCAATCGGATTTACAATCATAATTTCACATTCAAAAGACCTCAATCCAGATGTTCACAATCACAAATCATTGATCACGAGGTTGGATCTGAAATCACAAATCCTCAAAGTCAATTCCAATTCTCAATGTCAAGTCAATAGCATTTTCAGAATTTGGAATGACTTGGCAAATCAATACTTTAAAAATAAATTAGTGCACACTTGTACTTCGAAAACATATTAAAAATCATTCCTCAGAAAGCATAAAGTAATTTCATTTCGAAAACATATTAAAAATCATTCCTTGGAAAGCATAAAGTAATTTCATATAAAGCATTTCACAAGMGTTTATCAAAAGCTCGAAGCTCAAATATGCTTAAAACATTTAGAGTAACAAAAGTCATACATTTCAAGGTCTAACATAAAGCGGAGAGATTCACAATTCATACGTATAAGGATCCATTGAAAACATATCTAGAATATGGTTGAAATAAAACATGCTCTTTGAGAAGTTTTAAAGATAAAGGGACTCACCTTAAGCTCGCGTCTTAAAAAACTCAAATCTATGGATTAAAATTTCCTAAAACATATAGGAAACATATCCTTTAGCTTACTTATAATCTGGCCAAGCTATTTCACCAAAATATCACACATAAGATCGCATACCAAGCCATTTGCCCAACACAGGCAGTGTTCRGTAGATYAGTCATAACATAAGTCCTACTTTTAGTTTCCTTACAGATCTCATATGGAAATGAACCTAAGACAGCAAGCTAATTATACAAACTAGTTTCACTTAATTTCAAGCAACTATTAGATCGCAGATTGGTTTGGAAAATAGTGTTCGGTTCCTTACCCACTAAATTGTTCAGTTTCGATGCTTTATTGATATCTGGAATTTTACTAAGTAGAATTGAACAAAACAAGTCCCATTCTGTTCCTATGACATTAAGAAACATATCCAGAAAAATAAATCAGTATCTATCAATGTGTACTTAACTGCAACAACTTATCCCAACAGAAGAGTGAAACAAGGGACTTCTAAATTGACAGGTTAGGTTGTCCTAGTCATATCTCTGTTTGGATGTTCAAATTAAACTAATCCAGTTCCAAATTGAAACTTAGATTCATAGCTACCCAGTGGTTTCTCATATGCATAAATCCAACAAATGACCAATTCAGACAGCTCAAGACATTCAGGTGTAGAACTCAAATCTCATGATCTATAAAGGCTATAGCCATGGTTTTGGCTTATTTTAAACCTCAGAAATAGTACTACAACATAGCATGCTCAAAACCATATTTCACAAGTCATTCTAAACATAAATACATCTGAAACAGAGCATACCAAAACCTGTTTTCATCATTTTACATCATTAAGGCATATAACAAGTTTTCTCATCCTATTTTCAACAATATCATGCTATTCAAGCCAAGATACTCTTCTAATCACAAAGTCAGTAAGCCTGCTCATATATCATAGAAAACCATCTTAATAAACATGCTATTTCACCCGTGATCTTAGCAATTTCTCAACCATAATCAAGTATCAAACATCTAGCATATAAATTCACATAAAACTATCCATRACTTAATTTATCTAAACTATCTAAAGCTGTAAAACACCTACACATGCATAGCTATAAAATTTCATAGATAAAGTAACCTTGAGAAGGACTAAAAAGTGTAGTGAAAGTGCTCTAAGCAGACTACCCATAGAGTTGATCATCATGGAACAAGAAGAAAAAAGTCTGGTTATTGCAGCAGTTTTATGGAGGAGAGGAACAAACCAAAAAGAGCCTTTCTTACCTTGTAAAGAACAAGAGCAAAGCTGCCGGAGGAGAGAGGACCAAGGCTGGAACAAAGCTAGAGAAAAGCCGATAGAGAGAGAGGGCGAGAGTTTGAGAGGTGTGTGTGTTCTTGCACAAAAATGAAATAGAGAGAAAAGAGATAAGGTAGGCCGGCCAAGGGGTGGTTTACAGCATTACAAGGGTTAATTTTCCTCTAAGAAAAAGAAGAAGAAAAGCTTATGAAATAAGGTCGGAAAATCTTCTTTAATAAGAGTCGAATTGGCTTCTTTAAGAAGCTTAAGGAAATATGATTTTTGAGGGAAATTGCAGTCCATAATTTTGGCCTAGGAGAGGAAAAAGAAGAGGGAAAAATAAAAGTGAAAACAATTCAACCTATGCATGCATGGTAAATGTCCTAGCTTTCCATATATTGGCTAAATTCAAACACAAGGCATTCTAGTAATTATACTAGACTATGAATATAATAATATAACTGAGRGGGATGCTTCTGAAGACATGCCCGATTTTTCGAACGCAATAAAAAATTTCTGTGGCTCGGGTCTAAATTAAAATGGATAATACACACGTACAAAACTAAATAAATAATTCTAAATCAATTATTGAAAATTTCTAATTTCTGAACATGCACTCAATACTATGGAGCCCTAAATAATTATTTGAAAGTCGGAATCGTCTGGGGTTTTACATCTTCCCCCACTAATGGAAATTTCATCCTTGAAATTTTTTTCCATACTGTGAGTAATTCGGGGTGTTTCTGTCGTATTTAATCCTCTGTCACCCAATTTGCCTCCTTAATCTCATGATGTTCCCATTGAACTTTTATAAGTCGTATTTCTTTATTTTGCAGCTTCTTGACACTGGTCTCCAATATCCGTACTGGCCTTTACTCATTTGATAGAGTAGGATGCAATTTGATTTCTACCCCATTTATCACATGATCCAACATGGGTTGTATTCCTTAAGTTATGAAAGGTGGAACGTATCGTGAATCCTAGCTAACTCGATTGGCAGTGCAATTCCATATGCAACTACTCAGATTCTCTACAAAATGTTAAATGGTCCAATGTACCTTGGACTCAACTTACCACCCCTCAGGAGCTTGAAAATTCCTCGGTGGAGCCTTACTTTTAGAAAGACTTTATCACCTACCTTAAAATCCAAATCTCGCCATCCATTATTGGCATAACGTTTTTGCCAATTTTGGGCAGCTAGTAACTGCTCTCAGATTATTTTTTCATCTTTCGACGTGTCTCCTCCAAATCTAGTAATTTGTTATCTTTCTAGATTTACGTTTCTCCATTTTCTTCCTAGGTAGTCGGCGATCGACATCTCCTTCATTGAGTATTTTTTATGGTGCCATCCCGATCGATGACTGGTAACTGGTATTTTATGTGAATACTGCAAGTGCTAAATTATCCGCCCATTTGTATCTGAAATCCATGACGCATGATCTCAACATGCCTCTTCGATTTGTATGGTTATCTTTGAGTGACCGTCTGTCTAGGGATGTGAAGTAGTGCTGAAGCGTAGCTAGTGGCCATCGCCTTTTGGAACTTTGCCCAAAACCTTGAAGTAAATCTTAGGTCTCAGTCCGAAACAATATTGATAGGTACATCGTGAAGCCTTACTATTTCTTGCTTATATAACTCTACTAGCTTCTCCAAAGAGTACTTGATGTTAATCGGCATCAAATAGGCCAATTTCGTCAGGTGATCTACTTCTACCCAAACGGCATTCTTATTTCCTCAACTATTGGGTAAACTCTTCACGAAGTCCGTGGTCACACATTCACACTTCCATTTAGGTAGAAGGAGAGGTTGGAATGATCCTTCCAGTCACTGGTGTTCCGTTTTAACCTTTTGGCATGTTAGGCACATTGAAACGTACTGTGCGATTTCTCTCTTCATGTTACTCCACCACACGTTTTGCCAAAAATCAACATACATCTTGTTACTTCCAGGATGGATCRTGTACCTACTTCGATAGGGTTCATCCAAAACAATTCTTTTTCAATTCAGCATGGTTGGGTACAMATATCGGAAGTGTAGTGCTCTTTGATCCTTTTGAAGTCAGTAAACTTCCAGTTTGCATTTTCTCTTTCAACTTAGGTATTTTTTTCGTTATGCTCCTGTATTTCTTTAATCTATTACCTCAAATTAGAGGTTAGGCTCATGTTAGCCAAGAGAATCACCTCATTCTTCATTTTGGCCTTAGCAATTACCATAGGTTCCAACTCTATCACCTCTTGAAGTCCTATCATTGATAGATCTGCCTTCCTGCTCAAGGCGTCTACGTCCACATTTGCTTTTGTGGGGTGATAGTTGATCGGACACTAGAATTCTTCAAGAAATTCTATCTATCTCCTTTGCCTCACGTTTAAATCATTCTTTTAGAGCAGGTACTTGAGGCTCTTATGATTTGTGAATATTTCGTACTTTGCCTCATACAAATAATGCCTCCACTTTTTGAGAGTGAATATGATTGCCACCAATTCGAAGTCATGCGTAGGGTAGTTTACCTCATGTGGTTTGAGTTTATTTGAGGCATAAGCCACTACTGATCCTTCTTGCATAAGAACGACTCGGAGTCCTTCATCCGATGTGTTCGTATACAAATCATATTTCTTTCCCACCTTGAAGAGAACTAACAAAGGTGCAAAAGTCAACTTTTTTTTTTTAGCTACTGATAACTGCACTCACACGTCTCGTCCCACTTAAATGGGGTATTCTTTCAGGTCAGCTTAGTTAGCGGACTGCTAATCTTGGAGAAGTCTTGGACAAATCATTTGTAATATCCAGCTAAGCCAAAAAAGCTTTTGCTTTCAATAGGGGGTCTTTGGTCATTTATAGTTTTTGGCAGAGCCTCTACTTTTGACAGATCCACTGCTAAGCCATCTCGTGAGACTATGTGCCCCAAGAAAGAAATGTTATGAAGCCAAAACTTACATTTGCTAAATTTGGCATASAGCCAATGTGACAACCCACCCTCCCCTAGGTTACACTATGAYTGTATGGGCGTCGCCGACCTTTCAGYAGTCAATACAATTTAACATTCAAAGAAAATAGTCCATAATTAAAAAATGAACATCTCATTAATTACATAATCTTACAATGTATACAACTTTAACTGTACAAAACTAAACTTCACGGTTCAATCTACCATAACATATGAGAGTACCACCCTCAGTTGATAATATAGATATTCTAACCATTACAATTGATTAGAGATCTCCAGGCTTCACAAAACTTATATACACTATGACTCTTCCAAAACTGAAGTTGCCTGACTTCACTAAGTATTTTTACCTGTTACTAAAACATATAAAAATTAAGTTAACTAAGCTCAGTGAGTTCCATAAGTGTGTGATAGTGTATGATTTTAATAGTAAATATCCAAAAAAACATAGTGCTTCAGTTTAAATAAGAAAAGATCAAACTATTTTTTGAAAACTAATATCTCTGAGGAGATAGTTCGAAAGAACTCAATGCAGGAACACATAAACATGCAAAATTTAAGATACCAAGTATAAAGTCAAAAGAATCAAACCTTAATCTTAAGAGGTTTATTTTATCTGGTCAAGATATACCATTCCTATCTCTCCATGAACGCATGATATTTACAATCAAACCCTATGAATAATAACAAATAAGTCGGCTAGCCATGACTATAGGAGTTGGTAGCCCCCGAGTTAAACCTCCTAACCAAAGGTACGAGTGTCCAAATTTACTATGGGTACAATATGTCACAACTATCTGCCTAAGAAAATCTGACCCACCATAGGTATGACCCACAGGTTTTGGCCATTTGGTAACTCCCAAAGCACTGTCGTCCAAGCAATTGAAGAGGTCCTCACACTGGGGATCAGCCAAGGACRGTACTTTGTCCGATGGACTAGTACTTAAAGTCACTGACTGAGTACTCAATCGTTACAATATATCTATATACTAATTCTGTCTCAATAACAAGTTTGATGTACAAGCAAATCGATAAACTCATGAAATTCATGATCAAATCCATATCAATTGTAAAAACAATCATTTGATATTTAAATTCGAGTTTTCATCAATCAAGTAAACATGGTGTATGATAAATCATGAATTTGATAGGTTATATTGATATAAAATCTATGATACATGAAAATGTTTTGAAATAACATGTATAACAGGTCTCCAAAATAGTTGAAGAATCTTAATATTTACAACATTCCATGCTTCTTGAAAACATCCTTCTACAGTACGATGTACAAAACCACACGTATTTGGGARATTAAGAAAACATAAGAACTCACCTGAGTACCCTTCATTTGTACCCTCAATCTTTAATGTTCTCGATTATTGTATCATATAATCAGATTACAAGAAATCATTTTAGTTTACGTCTAGTAATAAGGTTACGATAATTTTAGGAAAGTAAATAAATCATTAATTACTACCTAAACCCCAGATCCTAGTAAAACAGGATTTAAGGTTTCTAGAGAATTTGTTCGGACAATAAAATGTGTGTGTTCTCTTTTCCTTTCTTCTTTCCCTTCACATCCTTAACTCAAGAATTTTGCAAACGAAGCACATGCCTTGCTTAATCTTGAAGAAACGTAAAATCTTATATTGATGAATTCAAGAACTGTATAGGACAAACTCACTTCTCGTCCATCAAGCCAGACAAATTCTCTCCAAAACTTCATTGCTATGTGACAATGAAGAAAATGTGCTAATCTCCTAGTATAGTTTTGTTCTGCAAACATGCTACTTTTTGCTCTACGATTCATCTCTTAAAGGAACATGGTTTCCCTTCCATTAATACATACATGAGATAGCTAGGAACAGTTCCCATCCCTGGGTGTGTTTAAGCATTATGCTTCACTCCCCCAACAAAATGTCTGYGTGGCTTGAGGGATTGAAACACACTTCATCACTACCATTKACCACAGTCACCCAATTCTAATCTAAGCAAAGCATTACATCTATGACCAGCTCTTTTTTAATCCATCTCTCCCACACAAGAATTCTCATGCAACAACCATCTCACTTGATATATTATAYTCATAATAAAAGCTTTTAGCAGCATTGTAARAATCAAATTCCATGCTGACATATGCWTYATTGAGCCTATCTTCATTTAGCTCTCCAATTCCATGGAAATCATCATCTCCAACAATCATTCCTCACCCTTCATGCAATAAAGTAAGATAAAACTCTTACAAAAGTAAGCATACCAATTAGTAGAACAAGTTAATTGCTTCCTCCATTGAAATAAGGATTACTCAATGGTTTCAACTTGCCATCTTAACATCATCAGATGTATACATACATGCATGTGCACAACAAAAATCATGTAAATAATGCATTCCATAAACCACCAGTGAATCACATATACATAGAAATAGAACCGAAACATCACCTCTGATTGATCCAAACAAAGAGAACTAATAGAGCAGCAAGAGATCCTGCAAAGAGCTGAGCAAAAGCCTCCAAATCCAATTCTCCAGAACTGAAAAGTGAGAATCAGCAACGTTGCAAAAGAGAGGAACAACAAGTAGGAGAGAGAAAATGGCTAAAGATGATGAAGCATAATAAATAATAAAAAAAGAGGTGAGGCAGTGGGATGGAGAAAAGAAGAAGAGAGAGGACTATTCTGGAGAAGAGAAAAAAATAAAAGAAAGAAAAGAATGAAGAAA
This sequence comes from Rhazya stricta, assembly GCA_001752375.1. NCBI lineage: Eukaryota > Viridiplantae > Streptophyta > Magnoliopsida > Gentianales > Apocynaceae > Rhazya > Rhazya stricta. Next base: position 929,290 of record MEJB01000016.1, read on the forward strand.
TGGGGTTTGAGATGACTAGGATAATAGTACTAAAATAATGTAGAAAAAGACAAGAAAAAATGAGGAGAAAAGCTGGAAGAAGGAAAAGAAAGTGGCGGTAGAACAAGAAAAAGAAATCAGAAAAATAAATTGGTGATGTGATGAGTTGACAAAAAAATGTATATATATTACTGTTCGTATTATTTCTAACAAACGAACCAAACTACGACTCGATTATTTAAAGTTATTAGTAAATATATGACTAAATAAATATTCAATRAATGTTGCAATTCTAAAATTCTCTAATTTTCATTATCTCAACTTWTGACGTAATTGYATTTTATGATATTCCATATTAACGAGTATTGGCAAGAAACATTAGGGTTTTACAGTCAATACTCCCTTAATTTCCTCAACACCAAGTTTAAATGTCTCTCATTATCTTCCTGTGTCTTGGAATAGATCAAGATATCATCTATAAAGATAACAAAAAATTCATCCAAGTAGGATTGGAAAATCCTATGCATGAGATTCATAAAGGTTGTCAGGGTGTTCATTAGTCCGAATGTTGTTGTTTTAGGAATATCATCTTCGCGGATTTTGACTTGATGGTGCCCTTATCTCTAGTCCAACTTAGAGAAATATCTAGCGCCATGCAGTTGATCAAATAACTCATCAATAAAAAGAAAGGAATATTTATTCTCAATGGTTGAGGCTTCAATAATCGATTTTACAGCCTTAAAGTGTTATCCTTCTTCTTGACAAACAATACTAGAGCTCTCCCAAGGTGAAGTATTAGGTCTAAGAAATTCTTGCTCCAATAATTGTTGCAACTGTTCCTTCAACTCCTTAAGCTTAGCTAGTGACATCCGATAGGATGTCATAGATATTGGTTCCAACCCCAGGGATCAAATCGATCATAAACTCTACATCTCTGTCTGGGGGTAACAAAGTCAATTCTAAGGGAAAAACATCAGGGCATAATTTCACTGCAGGTACTTTCTCTACTCCTTCAATTTTTGAAGACTGTTTAATCGGATACGCTAGATATCCTTGATAGCACTTACTCAGGAGTGTCCTAGCCTTGACTCTCGAGATCAAAGGACTTTCAACACTAACACGATTCCCATGGAATTCTACTATTTCTTCAGATGTCGTAAACTTGACCACCYTGTTCCTATAGTCAAGTTGGGCTCTATGCCAGGGTAATTAATCCATTCTTAGAATGACATCATAGTCCTTAAAAGGCAAAATTATTAAATCTCCAATTAGTATGTCATTTCCCACACCAATTTCAAATCAGCATACATTACGTCAGTCGCAACATTTTCACCGACATGCATACTTGCTAAAAAATTGTAGGGCAATTCGAAAGCATGAACCAGCAAGTAATTCACACAAAATAGAGCAACAAAGGAATAGATTGATCTAGGGTCTATTAATACCTCAATCGAGTGGCTCAATTGAGTGGGAGAAAAGTAGGAGCGTACCTTCAACCACATGAAAAGTAGGAGCGTACCTTCAACCATATTGCCGTTAGCATCAATATCTCCTTTCTCCATTGCAAACACTTTTGCCTTAACTTGAGGCTTATCGGGTATGGCTCCTGTAGGCACTCAAGTTATAGATGGTTTAGAACTATTTTCCCCTGCCTCACTTCCRACGGATTCGRATAGTTTCTAGCAGTATGCCCCACGTTGCCACATGAAAAGCAGAGGTTATTTCTCCAATGACATTCTCATTCTGTGTGTCCCAATCTTTTGTAGTGCTTCCACATAGTGTTGTTTCACCTGTTCCTTGCAACTATAGGCTTTTCTCGATTTGGTTTCTTGTTTAGTCMTGACAACTTGCCTCTACTAGGGTATTTGTAGGCTTGATTTGTCAATTCTTATTGTGATAGCCGTAGTTGCAATGCTCAGTTGCTATTTTTCGCTACGTGTAGCAGCCTCGATCGCTGCTGCATAAGTGATAGGAGGATATGGGGCTAACACTCCTGTAGTTCGGATCGAAGGACCTTGATGAACTACTGAGTCTTGTTCTCCTCCATATTAATAAGACATAGGCAGTATTTGGATAGCCTTCAAAATTCAACTGTGTACTGCGATACTGACGTGGAACCTTGCTGGAGGGTCTAAAATTGATCCTCCCTTTGTTCTCAAATTTAATGTGAGATGAATTTCACTCCGAATGCCTCTATGATGTTTTTCCATGTCTTGGGTTGCACCATCCTTATCTGTGTTTCACTAGTCCTAACTTGCCATTCTTGAAACGGACCTCGAACTCGAAAAGCTGCGGACGCTATTTTTCAATCAACGGAGTATTTGAGGGCTAATATGTATCGTCGAGCTATTCCAACCATCTTTTAGCTTTGTCTTTTTGTTTAGCCTCTAAATTTCAAAAACCCTTTTAGTCCCTCATCATCAACTCAGTTTCCTGAACAATGTGAGCATCCACATTATAGTACTTGTCAATTACCATTGCTAAACGGTCTTAAGTGCAGGTCTTTGCCACGTCCAGTGGGTGCCTGTGCATGTTCCAAAGTTCAAAATTTGGGTTTTGGGTTCGATTGAACTCCTGAAGCCTGCTGTTGGGAACTACACCGAGTCTGCCTTAGCATCCCTAAATGTATCATTCAAATACGTAAGTCCCCTTAGATTCTAATTACTCCAATCGAGCAATGAAAGATTCTCATGAGGGACTTAAAACTTACTAATTCAAAAAAAATATACGATTCTAACTTAAATCTCATTATTATCTCGTGGGATATCCTACTTCCCTTGATTTCAAAATAGGGACGATACGATTTTCCTAGAATAGGCAAAGCCGACATGCTATTCCTAGCCTTGAAAAATTGGAAAAGCTAAAATAAACATAGATAACAAAGAAATGCCTATAATCCTTATCCGTAAAGTTTCCTCTAGGATGGGTAACAAAGTAGGCAAAATAAATTACATAAGCCCTAATTTGAGTGGCATCCGGGTCAAGAGAGTCCATATCAGAGTCTAACTCCCTTATCACCCCAAGATGGCTATTGAGTGGGCTCAATTGAAAGGTTAGGCCGATTAGGCTAATGGCAAGCTCACTTAAAAACTCACGTCAAACGAGTCGAGTTGGGGAATCTGGTGGTAGAGGGGAGTTAATTGAGGGGTTAGACCCCGCACCTTCTACAATAGGCCTGTCATACTTGCTCAGCTTACTAATTATCTCCCTATTGCCATTATGGAGGCAATAAAGTTCCCCGTCTAGCATTTTTCACTTCTAGCGGCCCTCAGCAAGAAAATAATACTGATAGGCATTTTMTTTTTGCATTTCAATCTCAACAACCTCTATCTTAGATCCTTGGATGATAATCCCAGCTCCTGGATCCTAGCCAATAAGGCATCAGGGCCTGGGTGCTTAGGTATCCTACATTAGCCCAAATAAAATCAAACTTGAACATACTAATTCAATCTTAAATACTCACCTACTGCCTATAGATCATAATCTAAGCTCTGATACCAACTGTTCTAACCCACCCTCCCCTAGGTTCTAGTGGGAAGGAAGGAGCACTTCCTGTCTCTCAACAGTCAAACAGTCAAAGCGTCTAGAAACCTCATCATATAAAAGATGTAACTTAAATACTTCAAAATAAATATTACGGACCTAAATAAATTATAGTCAAAGTTCCATAAAGTACATCCCCTAAAAAAATAAATAGACATATGAGAACCATCCCAAAATCCTGAGCTTCACAAGATACGTTACTGCAAAATGCTCATGAGCTTGGACTTCCTACTAGCTCTAGTGATCAGTACCTATCACCAAAACATTAGAAAAGATTGCACCAGGCTCAGCTAGTCCCGAGGTCATGCTATGTGCATTTCAAAGCATTCAAGTGTGCATAGTATATCAAAACGAATAACCATAATTGTGAAAAAATGCAACAATGTATTTAGTGCTCAAAGTATATCAAAATCAGAGTATCAAATGCTTAAGTCATGCGGCAGCCCGAGAACTTATCAAGATCATATCACAAGAGCTTTTCAATTTCAAAGAAAATCACAACACAAGTGCGATAGAAAATCCCCATTTTGACCACTTGTCTAATTTGGTGGGGTCGAAATTAGTAGTCTTAACACCCAAATTTCGCGTGCAACTTTCAACCTTATAACCTTTTCTCAACACAAGTAACGGAGAAATTTGAAAGCGCATAACTAGAATATCAAAATAGAACGCAGTTGAGAGTTTCAAGAAAATTAGAAATTTCCAGCCTTGTCACCCTCATTTCGAAAATGCTAGACAATCAATAGAATACTCGTCATTCATAATCAAATCCATTATCACAATTTCCCATTCACAAGACCTCAATCCAGAGATTCACAATCACAAATCCTCGCTCACAATGTTGGATCCGAAATCACAAATCCTCAAAGTCAACTCCAAGTCTCAATGACRAGTCAATAGCATTTCCAGAATTCAGAATGACTTGGCAAATAGATACTCTAATACAAATTAACGCACACTAGTACTTTGAAAGACAGAAAAACCATTTCTCAAAAAGTGTATAGCAATTCCGTATAAAGCATTTTGCAAGCATTTATCAAAAAATTGATAGCCAAAAATGGTTAAAACACTTCATATAAGTAACAAAAAAAATGCAGGCATTCCAAGGTTTATCATAAGCGGAGAGATTCACATCAAGTGTATAAGAATTGATTAAAAACATATCTAGAATATGCTTGAAATAAAACATGCTATTTGAGAAGTTTAGACAGAGGGACTCACCTGAGCTTGCAAATTAAGCAACTAAAAGATCCAGATTTTAAATGTTCTAAAACAGATAGAAATGTATCCTTTAATTGACTTATAATCTAGCCTAGCTATTTCACCAAAATATCACACATAAGGTGGCATACCAAGCTGTTTACCAAGCACGAGCAGTGTTCGGTAAATCAATCATAACTTGAGTCCTGGTTCTAATTTACTTACCAATATTATATGTAAATGAACCTAAAACAGTAATCTAATTATACGAGTGGATTTCACTTAATTTCGAGCAATATATAGATTGCAATTTAGTGCGAAAACTGTGTTCGATTCCTTACTGACTAAACTGTCCAATTTCGATGTTTCATAAATAACTGGAATTTTACTAAAGCAAATGGAATGAAATAAGTCCCATTATGTTCCTATCATATGAAGGAACATATCCAGGTAAAATCAGAACCTATCAATGTGTACTTAATTCCTAGAACTTATTCGTACAAAAGAGTGAAATAGGTACTTTTAATCTAACAGGGTAAAGTTGTTCTAGTCATATCTCTGGTTATGGTTGCTCAAAATAAAAAAATCCAGTCCCAAAATGATCCTTATATTCATATATAACCAACTCTACCTCTTATGTATAATTCGATTCAATAACCAATTTAGAAAGCACAAAGATATTCAAGTCTGCTAATTGGCTAGAGTGACAGTGGCTAATAAAAGGGTCTCAAAGTTTCTATCATATCTCGGGTTATACTAATTCAAATTAGGAAATTTTATATCAAAATACTCTTTAAACAGTAGGCTATCCAACCACATAACATATTCTAGAATCCAACATTCGGATAAACTAGAAACATCCCAAGACAGAGATCTTGGATTCYATCCAGTAATTTTGTACAACCCATAACTCATGATTTACTAAGGCTATGGCCATGGTTTTTGGCTTGTTTTAAACCTAAGAAAAAGTAATACAAAATAGCATGATCAAACACAATCCACAACTCATTCTCAACAGAAATATATCTGATACAGATCATATGAAAAACTATTTCCACGATATTCCAGCAACAAGGCATATATCAAGTTTTCTCATCCTATTCCAACCATAATCATGATATTCAAGCCAACAAAAACCTCTTCTAATCACAAATTCAGTAAGAGTTCTCATTCACCATATAAAACCATCTCAATAATGCATGCTATATCATCCAAGAACACAATCTCTCAACCATAATCAAATATCAAACATCTAGCATATAAACTCACATAAAACTATCCATAACTTAATTCGTCTAAACTATCTAAAGCTATGAAACACCTACACATGCATAGCTATAAAATTCATAGATGAACTAACCTTGAGAGGGAGTAAAAAGGGTACTGCAAGGGGTCTTGGAGGTGCTCTTAGCAGACTGGCCACAGAGTTGATCATCATGGAACAAGAAGAAAGAAGGTCCTGCTATTGCAGCAGTTTTTTGGAGAAGAACAAACCAAAAGGGGCCTTTCTTACCATGTGAAGAACAAGAGCAATGCTTCCGGAGGGAGGAGCAAGGCTGGAGCAAAGCCAAGAAAGAGGGAGGCGAAGGGGGGGGAGAGAGAGAGAGAGAGAGAGAGAGAGAGAGAAAGTTTGAAAGGTGTTTGTGTATTCTTGAGCAAATGAAATTGAGAGAAAAGAGAGAAGGGAGGCCGGTCAAGGGGGATATAAATAGAGGTTAGAAGTGTTAATTTGCCTTCAAAAAAAGAAGGAAGAGTTGAAATGGCTTCTCTGAGAAGCTTAAGCAAAACCATATTTTTTTTGAGGGAAAGTGCAGCCCATAACTTCGGCCAAGGAGAGGAAAAAGAAGCGAGAAAAATAAAAAGAGAAAAAAATTCAAAATGCGTAGTGGGTTGGTCAAAGATCACAAGGTCACTTGGGCAAGTGTAGARTTATTGATCAATTTATAGGCACCCTATGCRTGCATGCTAAATGTTCTAGCTTTCCATGCATTGGCCAAATTCAAACAACAGGCATTCTAGYAAATATGCTAGGACTATGAATATAATAATATAGCTGATGGGGATGCTTCCCAAGACATGCCCCATTTTTCTAACGTAATAAAAATTTTCTTTGCCTCGGGTCTAAAATAAAATGAATAATACTCGRTACAAAATTAAATMATAATTCTAAATTAATTATCATAAATTTCTAATTATTCAGAAGTYGGAATCACTTGGGGTTTTACACATAACAATCCATAATGTCATACCTAACAGGTGACATCGACTATGATATAAATCTAAAACTGAACCAAAATAAATTATAAGATTAAATATATAATATGTATGTCAATGTATGATGAAGTTTCATACGCAAAAGTTGTCTAATTTGTAATTTACATTTCCTACTAACATATACAGAATGTTGGGATAAGATTTTGTTTATGCCAACATATAGTGCAAATGTAGTCCATAAATGTCTTTGAATTTGCATATATAACTACATTTGAAAAATGTTGTGCTAATGTCGTCTTATATAGTGTTAAGGMGACAAAAGGTGAAATGCSATCTTCAGATGTCGCCCCCTGTTGTGATATCTTACAACATTTAATATATATATGTATATATATAAAGTTGGCATAAAATGTGTTTATGCCACAGTCTACATGCCATCCTCAAATGTCACTGCATTGCCACATATAACAACATTTGTAAAATGTTGTAGCATGTTGTCTTATCTAGTATTAATGCGACTAAATTGAAACGCCATCTGTATACGTCACCGCAAATTATAATTTCTTTTGACATTTCAACCAACCTATATAAAATGTTAGCATAACATGTGTTTATGTCAACATATAGTGCAAATGCCAATCTTAAATGTCACCTCACTTCTACATAGAATGACGTTTATAAATGTCATCCAAATACCATTGTATCTAGTGTTTAGGCGACTAAAGTGAAATGTCATCTATATATTCGTTGCAAATGATGTTCTATTTACGACATTCTCACTAACATATATGAAAATGTTGAAAGATATTATTTTTATGCTAATACATTTTGAAAGATATTATCTTTATGCTAATACATGGTGCAAATGTCGTTAGAAAATGTCATCTCAAGTGCAAATGTTGTTAGAAAATGTCATCTCAATTTCACTAATAACTTTGTTTGTGCAAAGGTTGACACAAATGTTTCCATAGATAGCATTAGGATGACGCTAGATACATGTCATTTACAAATGTCATCTTACATATCTATATCCTGAAATTTGATGTAAGAGATCATTAAAGCTGGCCTATGGCAATGTTTGAAGGAAATGTAGTTATATTATCTAGTAAAATATATTTATTTAGGATATTAGGCCATTAAGGAATGAAATGATCTATTGTAAGTTGGTGACAATATAGTACCTAATTCATTGAAATTTTGTTGCTCAATTTACATAAGTTTCTAAAGAAAACAATAGGTTTTTTAGAAATGTCATTAGTGAAGAAAGAAAAGGTCTTTGACCAGACGAAGATTAARAAGGGAAAGGGTGGTAGGACGTATGATATATTGTGTAAGATATTTCATATTTTATCATTTAATGGAAGCGGTTTTCAACATCTCTAGAGGCTAGTATTCCTTACGACTTGTGTCGGGATGAAAATAAATGGCACACTTTGGCTAGACAAAGCTGAAGGACCCCTTCCATATCCCAAATGACATATGCATGGTCTGAAACTTAGTTTTCAAGAAAAATTGTGAAATTCTGAAGATTGTAGTAGATATTGGGAAAGTCTACTTTATTAACATCTTTAAAAGTTCATACTTGCATCATAGTTAAATCCTTAATAGTAACATCTTTAATATTTACATCTCTTTTCACATTTGTGGTGAAGGACAAATCTACTGATATTACCTCTATAAGGCACTAGGATATATTGTGCACTAGTAGGCACTAATTTTAAAATTCATATAAGTCTACATGAAAATAATATTCAGTCGATTTAGCACGATATATTCTTTCAAGATATTAGGCCAATAAGGAATGGAATRATCTTTTGAATGTAGGTCAGAATATATTAACTAATTCCTTGAAATTTTGTTGCTTAGTTTACATAAGTTGCTAAAGAAAAAATGGTTTGTTTAGAAATGTCCTTGGTGAAAAAATAAAAGGTCTTTGACAAGATGAAGATTGAAAAGGGAAAGGGCAATAGGATGTATTTTATATTGTATAAGATATTCTCTATTTTATCATTTAATAGAAGCAGTTTTGAACATCTCTAGAGTCTGGTAATTTTACAAACCTGTGTGCAGAGATGAAAATAAATACACAGTTTGGACTAGACAAAGCTGAAAGACCACTAGTCTGAACCTCAGTTTTCAAATAAAAATTGTGAAATTATGAAGATTGTTCTAGATATTGGCAATGTCCACTTCACTATGATCTTCTTAAAAGGCTATATTTGCATCATAGATAACTCCCTTGTATGTATTTTCTAGAATTATTATATGCTTCTATATAGTACATCTCTTTTTGCATTTCTGGTGAAGGACAAACCTACTTATATTACCTCTATAAATCGTTAAGATTATTGCGCACAAGAATGGACTTATTTTAATACTTATATATTAGTCTTAATAAAAACAGTATTGATTTGATTTTGATATTTACATATAATTGGTTTATCCTCTTAAATCTGCAAAATATGTCTAGCATAGTTTATTCTTTTAGGATATTAGGCCAATAAGGAATGTAATGATCTATTGGATGTAGGTGGCAATATATTTACTAATTGTTTGAAATTCTTTTGCTTAGTTTACTTAAGTTTCCAAAGAAAAATATAGCTTTTTTTGGAAATGTCCTTGGTAAAGAAACAAAAGGTCTTTGACTAAACAGAGATTAAAAAAGGGAAAGGGAGGTAGAATGTATGATATATTGTAATATCCGAGATTTAGTTTCTATTTTTCTTTTCGAACTTTATATATATATAAATATACAATTTATGTTCTAATCCACTGATTCGATTGTATTCATGATTGTTAATAAATTGATTAATTCACGGCAAAAGGACTTGGAGACCGTAACGTTTGATGTGCCAATCAGAAATAAATAATTATTTTATTGATTTATTATTTGTTATGCTTTAATATGTGAGTATGTTTATTTAAAGGTGAAATTTTATTACATTACTTAAATTAGAAGTCTTAGTTAATTAATTTAAACTTAACCCATTAGAGCCCGTCCTCTTCTTATTCAAATCTAAAATCGGATTTGGACTTCAATTTTGGACCATAAGAAAAGTAATAGATTTTAATTTAGTTGGGCTTAGTAGTTAAGTTATAAAAAAGGCCCACGAAGAAATTTCAGTTAGGGTTAAGTGAGCTTTCAAAAAAAAATTTTAAAGATGAAGATTACTATTCATCTTTTTTCCAAAGAAAACCTAAACCTAAAACTCCTAACCATAGCTGCCACCAACCGGCATCTCCTCCCTTTGCCCTTATCGATACCGGCCTTCSCACCTCCTTCTCTCTCTCTCCTCTCTTCTCTACCGATGCCGAACGCCACTCCACCTCCTCTGTTCTCGTTAAGCGACCAGGCGGCCAGGCAACCARGTGCCCACGTGCCTAGGCGACCAAGCVACCAGGAGACCTGAGGACCAAGCGACCAGGCACCATGTGCCGTTCGCTCGAGCCAGTAGCGTGTCCGTAGCACGTGTGCAACTAGGACCACTGTTCGCACACCCGGAGTGTATTTCTTTCCGAGCATGATCGACACCATTACATCTTAGACTCGATACCACACCGAAGGTTCGGGATTTGAGGTGAATCCTTAGTTTCTTTATTTAAATTAACCGAATGGCCTAGGTTTTGTATTATGTAATAATAATTAAGGAAAAATATGGAATATGTTTAATTGAAATTTAAGTTAGTACAATTAAGTAAAAGGAGGATACAATTCTAGAAATATATTGGAATATAATTTAGGGTGAAATTTAGGRTTCTATGATAAAATAATGTATATTGTGATTATGATTATTATTGTTAGTTTACGAATAAATTAGGAGTCATGAAATTAAATTGTACTATTAATAGTTCGATTTTTATTGACATGGAAATTCATCTTGAGAAATTATTAGTTAAGGTCACCATAGGGAAAACGATGAAGGTATTAATGATAAACACCTATGTTAAATGAATGTGTTTGGTTAAACAAGCTTAGATGAATATTCTTTGTGTAATAATATTAGGATACTGTGGCACATTAACGTTGTGGGCAACCAAGGCACCTCGCTAGCAAAAGTAAACAAATTTACTAAGGACTACAAGTAAGTAAATTCTCACATTCTCATTAACGTATATGTGTTGTTGTTATAATTAAATTACACTTAAGTGAATTGAATGTGTATTGAATCTGAGTTTTATGTAAGAAAATTCTCACATTCTCATTAACGTATATGTGTTGTTGTTATAATTAAATTGCTCTTAGGTGAATTGAATGTGTATTGAATCTAAATTATATGTAAGTAAATTCTGACATTCTCATTTAGTGATAATGCAAGTGTGTTGTTATCACGATTGAATCTCTATGTGAATTGAATGTGAAGTCATAATGGATATTGAAGTGAATTTTTGAAAATCACCACAATCTCATTAATTATGATACAAGTGTATTGTTATTATGATTGAATCTTCTTATGTGAATTGAATGTGAATTGAYAATTCCTCTTATGTGTTATAATATGATATTACTTCAAATATGTGAATTTTCTTGCTCATTGACATGTTAGAAGTTTTAAGTTAAGGGTTCATGTGGTCAATGAGCATGTAGATTGCAGTTGTAACACCCCGAATTTT
>MEJB01000016.1:950196-963613 GCA_001752375.1 Rhazya stricta
GCGTGAAATTCCCAGATCCGCGCATCTTGCCCGCCGCTCAGATGCTCTGCCACGTGGCAAGTCATTCTGTTTTGCCTCTGCCGGTTGCCGCTCAGCCAGATCTGCCATCTTTTTCTTCTCTGCTCGACTGGATCCAATTGTCACAGAAACCAACAGCAGCACGGAGGTTGAATCCTCAGCTTGTTGTCGCCGGTTTATTCATCTCACTGGCCGTACTCCTCGTGCTGTTCTACTTGTCGCCAAAAGCCTTGCCGGAAACAGGTCCTTTGGAGGCTATTGCTACCCAACCAGGTGCCCAGGCGAGCGCTACCTCAGCGCACGCCCGAGGTGCAACGCCACTTTCATGACACTTGGATTTTGTTGACTTAAAATGTGAAAATATTACTATTCGATGTTGAGAATTTATAACTTATGTAATTATGTCCTAAAGGAAATTGTGCGAGAACATATATTAGATTTAATACCTGAGCTAGGAAGTCTAAGTTGTACCTTTAAGAATGTGATGATTTGGTGACATGGGAATTAAGTATGAATTAAAATTTACAAATGACATTCATGGAATAAACATTGAATATCTAAGCTTAGATAATCATACTAAATGGACTTTCCTTCTTTCATCACAATTAGGTTATTTTCGAGCACATTGACATTGAGAACGGTCGAGGGATTCCATTTTCACAATTTAAATAAGAACCTTTAATGTAAAGGACTCCAAGTAAGTAAATTCTCATATTTCATTAATGCATGTGTATTGATGCTTCTAAATTCCTTTTTGGTAAATTGAATTTGTTGTCTATGAGTTCTATGTAAGTAAATCCCCATACCTGCCTATCTTTTTCGTTATGTGTTATGTGGGGGCTGTAAAAGACTGTGTTATGGAATGTGTTGAGATTGTGTGGAATGTTTTCACATAATTTATATTTTGTACTGTTACTATGTTGAATGGTATTTTGATACAGTTTTATGTGATTCATGTCATGGGCATGTAGTATAGTATTCTATATCATTCCTGGCATGAGCCATTTATACATTTAGAAAGCGAATAGTTTAGGAAATGAATTTTGAAAGGGAATGAAATTTTATAAATGTATTATGTTCAGGAAAATGTTAAGATTTTTGGAAAGGAGTGTAAAAACCATGAAAGATGTGAGTAGRAAATGGGGCATGGGGGATCGACGCACCCAACCCAACCCTCTTGGAAGGTAGGGAGATACATAATGTTCACCTCTTTGGAGGTGAAAAGATGAAAGGAAAAGTAAAGCAATGTTAACCGCTTTAYGGTTCTACCAGTAGAAATGTAATCAAGTTCCAAACAATAATGGCCCATTGTAAGCTTAATGGCTAGGCGTTACACTCAGTGAGCTCACGACTGTAATGAAATGGAAAGGTTTTACAAAGTTCTTACATTTTGAAAGGAAAAGTTTTATGAAAAGGTTATGTAATGGAATTGTTTAGAAAGTTCTCATTGAGAAAAGTGAAATTTTATAATTTAAGACATGTAGGGCATTATTCATTTATTCATGCATGAGATTTACTTACTGAGCTTATTAGYTTATTCCATTTMCTTCATTATGCATTTCAGGTGATGTGTTGCCAGATAGTTAGTGGAGGTCACTTGTGGGTGAAGCCTTGATAMCCCGAGTGCTATTTAAGTAAATTTTACTGAATAAGATAGATGGTTGGTTAGAGAGGTTCTTATGCATTGTTCAAGATATTTCTTTATTTGATTTAACTAATCGTGTTCTAAATTCTTTCAAGTTTTGCAAATTTCAGTTTTGGCAAATTTTAGGTTGGTAATGGATGGTTGGAAAACAATGTTTATTATTTTTTGTTGGGTTAAAATGCATGTTGTTTGCAAGTATTGAAAACGTTTAGGAACCTTTGTTTGTATACAATGGGCAGTTATTGAAATTACAGAGGAATCTCTGCTAAGATTTTTATAAATCTCTTTTCTATTTTAAATTTTAATATTTTTATTATTTCAAAATTTTGGTAAATTAATGTCAGTGAGTAAATAGTGACATTCCCGGGTTAGGATAAAGTTAATCTGCGAGTGTTACAGGTTGCTAATCAAATAAGTATCATACCAAACATTTTCTCCTCCAGATCTACTAATGTAAATGCTTTGGATGTCTCAGATCTACTGAATGCTTTATTGAGATCAAATTTAAGCAGTTCGACGTGTGAATTTCGACATAAATCCCTCATCTAAATCTTCTTGTAAGTCAGTCAACCAAGTGATAGATAGGTTTGCAAAGCCATTCGAAAATATTGAAAGTAGCAAAGTTGATGATTTTGAAGGCTGGATAGTTGTAAAATGCCGAAATAATCATGAAAAGAAATTTATAAAGTAGAAATTGATTCAACAAACCAAAACAATAAAAAGGAATGTACCAAAGCCAAATAGGGTTATTCCTAAAAAGGTCGTCAACAAATCAAAAGGGTCATACATATATAAGTATCAATGACTAATTATATTGGGAGAGTTCTTTCTAAGAACATTAACTAAAAATCTTGAAGTTTTCTCCTATATTGTCCCAGATAGAAAGGAAGTAAGTAATTCCAGCCCTTCCTCTGCGAAAGATTCAATTTGAGAGGATTGCCCTGTGCAAGCCAATGGATGCTCTTCAAATTCAGTCGCATGTATGACGGCTATAATTTTCAACGATGACAATTTGTTGCTGGGTTCAAAACCCCATAATAGACTCTATTGGTATCAAGCTATGCACAAGAAAAGAAGGTAAATCGAATATTGCTAGATGGAGGTTTAGCAGTCAACATCCTTCCTCTATTCATGTTAAGAGAACTTGGGATTTCTTCTGAAGAACTCTCTCAAAGTCGCCTCATGATCCAGCGCTTTAATCAAGGAGGTTAAAGAGCATTGGGCACCATTCGGTTAGACTTACTAATTGTGAGATATCATCGAGTGTTTTATTCCATGTGATCGACTCCAAAACCTCCTATAATATATTGCTCGAAAGACCTTGGCTTCATGAGAATRGGGTTGTGCCCCCAACACTCCACCAATGCTTCAAATACATCAATGATGGTGCTGTGAAGAAGGTAATTGCTGATGACAAACCCTTTATGAAGGCAAAAGCATATATTGCAGGCGCAAAATTTAACCTTGGCAGGAAAAACATAAATTTTGATGAAAGTCAAATAGTCACAGAGAAACAAATTCAAGGTAAAGATAATGTCATTCCCAAATCTCAAACCTTCACTAAAGRAAGAACTTCATCATCCTGCAAAATTCATGGGCAATGCAGAAAGCAATAAGATATAAACACAACATATTCAAACACTTACCGTCCTCCGTTATACTCCAAAATCAATGAGGAAGGAAGGCCAATCCCCCTTTTGTGAAGTTAAATCTCAATAAATATATACTGTGCCTTTGACCAAGATTGAGGGCTGAAGCATCTTGGTCTGAAGCAATCAAAGCCTATTTTGAAGAGTTTTGCACGACCTGAGGTGGGGCCCATGGCGGAGCATGGTTCGTTACCATCCAAAAGAAYTGAAGAGGGCTTCRATCCTAATGCATACAAACTCCTAGCTAAAGCTGGATATGACCCATGAAGTCAAAATACATTAGGAAGATTTATTCCTAAATCAAWGGTTCATGGCCTAAACGAGCTACAGAAGATTCTAAAGTAAAATGGGGTATTCTATGAAAAGTTCCCGTGGGGGCATCAAATTCAAGCAACCTGCACATGTGAGCATAGCAATAAGATGAGTAAGCAATGGCTATACCTCAGTAGAAGATGAATGTTCGGCGGTGGGTCACAAGTCAGTCTTTGACCGATTTGGGGAAGTAAAATCTCATGCCTTAGTTTTTCAGCGGTTAGGTCCCCAAGGAAGAGGATCAAACAGAAATTCTGAATTTAAAAGATTGGGAGTAGACAAAAGAATCAAGGATGATTTAGAAGATTGAAAAGCCTTCATATGCCGAGATCGATGCAAATAAATTTTGAAGCGGAATACCTTCTAGGATGAGGAGGAAAACACACTTCTCATGAATTGCAGCAACGTTCTCAAAGCAAATCGTAATTCATATAAAGCCAAAGGAGGAAGATGAAGAAAGTGTTGGTTTTTCTTACCACATCAGCATTGTTGATGAACATAATGAAGAAGAAGACATTGACGAAGCACCTTCCGAACTTGAGGAAGGCATGAAAGCTACTGTAGATAAGTTGAAAGAAATCAACTTGGGCATTGAAGAAGATCGATACCCAATCTACATAAGTGTTCTTTTATCTGCAAAAGAGAGTGAAGTGTATATCCAACTTCTGTAGGAATTCAAGGATGTCTTTGCTTGGATGTATAAAGATATGCCAGACCTAGACCTAAAGATTGCAGTTCRTCATGTGGCCATCAAACAAGGGGCTAGGCTAGTAAAGCAACGACAAAGGCATTTTCARCCTGACTTGATCCCTTCAATCGAAGYAGAAGTCAACAAGCTCATTGAGACGAGATTCATCCGAGAGGTCAAATACCCTACATGGATCTCAAGCATTGTGCCTACAAGAAAGAAGAATGGTCGAATCCGAGTATGCATTGATTCAGAGATCTAAACAATGCAGGTTGGAAGGATGATTTTCCCCTTCCTATCACCGAACACATAGTCAATGTAACCATTGGACATGAGGCATTATCTTTCATGGATGGGTCATCAAGCTATAATCAAATACAGATGGCGCCGCGGGATGAAGAGATGACTGCTTTCGCACTCCAAGGGCATTTATTACTACAAGGTGATGCCGTTCAGTCTAAAAAATACAAGAGCAACATACCAATGAGCAATGCAAAAAATCTTCGATGATATGTTCCACAAATATGTTGAATATTATGTGGACGATCTAGTCGTGAAGTCATGAAAACGGGATGATCACTTAGAAGATTTGAGGAAAGTTTTTGAATGACTACGCCATCATCAATAGAAGATGAATCCTTTGAAATGCACATTTGGAGTCACTTCAAGAAAATTTTTAGGATTCATTGTGTGCCAATGTAGCATTGAGATTCATCAAGCTAAAGTGGATGCCAGAGGCTCAAAATGTGAATGACATTCATAGCTTACCAGGAAAATTAGCCTATCTGAGAAGATTCATCTCAAATCTTGCTAGCAAATGTCAACCATTCAGTCAATTGATACGAAAAGAAGTACCTTTCAAATAGAATGAACCTTGTAGCAATGCATTTAAAAGTATAAAAATATACCAAGTAAAATCTCCTATCATGGTTGCACCAATACAAGGGAAGCCTTTGTTGCTCTATATCTCCGCCCGAGAATGTTCTGTCAAAACTTTGCTTATGAAAATGAGGAAGGGGAAGGAAAATGACTTGTAATACTTGAGCAGAATGATGACTCCAAATGAGTTGAAGTATTTGCCAACAGAAAATTTGTGTTTGGCTCTCATCTTTGCAATTCAGAAGCTGAAACACTACTTTCAAGCTCATGCAGTGCGACTCATTTCCAAGGTAAATTCGATTAAATATGTTATGACTAAACCCGTACTTTCTAATCACTTGACAAGATGGTACCTATAGTTGTAACAATTTGAAATCTCCCTCAAAAAGCTRTGAAAGGGTAAGTTTTGGTGGATTTCTTGGTTGATCACCCTCTACCAACTGAATGGGACTTGATGGATGATTTGCCAGAAAAAGATGTCTTACTGGTTGAAGTTTTACCTCCATAGAAGATGTATTTCAATAGAGCTACTCATCGAAACAGAGCTGGAGCTTGAATAATCTTCATTATACCTGAAGGTGATTTCCTTCAATATTCATTCTCCTTAACTCAACAATGTTCAAACAATGTTGCTGAATATCAGGTAGTCATCCTTGGATTGGAAATAGCCATAGAAATGCAACAGCTGCTATAACACCCCCAGATTAAGAATTGTCCTAAGTTGAGAATGTTACATTACCCTACTCGTAAAACAATCAACTACTATAATAAATAAAAGAAATCTTAACCCTTGTCAAAAGTTTATAAAAATTCAACAGAGTTTCCTCTGTACCTTCAATAACTACCCATTTAAACTCAACAATATCCAAACAACAAATAATGTGTTCTAATAAATTTTTTACCAATCCAACATTTATTCAAACTGAAATTGCGAAAACCTAAAAGAATTTAAAAMACAAGTAGCTAAACCAAATAAGAAATATCCTAATRGTACGYAAAAATCATTTTAGACAATAAACTATCTTATTCCATAAAATTTGTTTAATAATGCCTCAGGTTATCTTGGTTTGCCCACAAGCGACCTCCTGGCACCATCTGGCTACACATCATCTGAAATACAAAATGARAGAAATGGAATGAGCTAAAAAGCCCGGTAAATAAATCTCATGCATGAATGCATAAATATGCCCTACATGTCATGAATTACAAAACTTCACCTTTTCAATTAAAATTTTCTAAACATTTCTATTTCATAACCTTTTTACAAAATCTTTCCTTTCAAAATGCAGTGTGCCATCATTATTTAGAACCTAATTACATTCCCACTTGTAGAACCGCAAAACGGTTAACATCTCATTTCTTTTCCTTCCATCTTTTCACCTCTAAGGAGGTGAACATTACACTCTTCCCTACCCTCCAAGAGGGTAAGGTCGGGTGCGCCTATAACACCCAGGATTTTACTTTTATGAATTTTTTGTTTGATTTTACGTGAAGTTGTGTGCCAACTAGGGTTGGACATTTTATATGTGATTAATATTTTAAAATCGCACGTTTAATAAGTACGAAATTTTCGTTTATGTCGAATAAGAGTTATCGTTTGGTTAAAGACTCGACTCGTGGGCCTATTTGTTTGTTAGTCGGAAGTTTGACTTTTTATCGAAAGGAAGCCCGTTACATTAAATTTACGGATTTTGGGTTAGATTTCGATGGGAAGGCCCGAAAGGTTTGGGTTACGACCCAAAATATAAGTTTAAAAAAAGAAAAAAGGAAAAGAAAAGAAAATATATAAGAACATAAAAAGAAAGAAAAAGAAAAGAAAAGAAGAAGAAAAACCTTAAGGAAACCCTCCATCTTCTTCCTCCCGTATGCCGCCCAAACTGCCCAAACCCTACCTGCCTCTTCTTCTTCTCTTCTAGCCACCACCACTGCCAACACTTGTAGTGGCTGCGGCTCGCTGCACCAAATGTCGGAGCCGCTCACAACACGAACGGACGCGACTCGGCCAGGCTGAGACCACAGTTGCTCGCTGAGCAACTGCAGTGGACTTCCCTGCTGCCAGATCCGCTCTTTGCTAGCTCTCTCTTTCCCTCTTGTTGTTCGATTCGGTCATCTCAGCACAGATCTGTGCGCCTCACCGCTTATCTGCGCGACTAGAGCTACTGGTTTCTAGTTTGTCGCTAGTTCGCAACTATTGTCTATCCTTGTCTACTGCTCGCCGCTGTTGCTAGGCACACCGCGGCAAGTCGTGGCATGCCAAAGGAGCACGATCCGAGTCCGCCGAAACCCATAGCCACTCGGGACGAAGCACTTCGCCAATCTGCTCACCAGGTCCACGCGCGCAGCTGCAGCTCGCCAGATCCGTGCGCCTTGCCCGCCGCTCGGACGTTCTGTCGCACAGCTAGACCTGCCTTCTTCTCCTCTGCTAGATCAGGGCGGGACTTTTTGCTTCGCCAGAGTTCACCGGAAATAGGCTTGTTGTAGGCCGTCTTTTGCTGGTTTCTTTTGGTTGGCTGTTCGCCAGTTCTAGGGGTGCACAGAGCCAGCAGGGGCCCAGGCAGCGCCCAGGTGCTAGCACAAGTGCAAGTAGGCCCCCAGCGCCCAGCAGCACTAGGCGCCCAGCAAGCTCCAAGCGCCCAAAGCCCAGGCGCACATACGCCCAAGCGCCCAGACGCTGTTGCGCACACCGCTTGAGTGCACGCCCGAGGACCCATTGCCATTCCCGAGACATTTGGATATCGTGAACTTAAAGGTGAAAACGTTAACATATGATATTGAAATTTATAACTTGTACGTAATTATGCCTTGAAGTGAATTAGTAGGAGAACATAGATTAGGTTTGCACCCGAGCTAAAAAGTTGAATTGCAACCTTAAAAACGTGATATTCGATAATATGAGAACTAAAAATGAATTTATAAATTTATAAAGGACATGCTTGGATTAAACACATAATACCTAAGTTGGGATGATCGAACTAAGTAGACCTTTTTTCTGTGACCACGACTAGGTCATTTCGAGGCCTTACATTGAGAACGGTTGAAGGCGTTTCCATCACGGTTTAAGTAGGAACCCATTAGCATAAAGGACTCCGAGTAAGTAATTCTCTCATCTCATTAACATTATAAATGAATGAAATTGAACTCTTTTAATTGCTCTAATATGTTGTGTATGAGATTGTATGTTGATGTGTGTAATTGTGTGGAATGTTAATGTGTTCATATCCTGTATAATTTTTATGTCAAATGATACGTTATTATGTTTCATATTTTGTACTATTTGTCGAATGTTATGTTATATAAGGTTCTATGTATTTCATGTCATGAGCATGTAGTTAGAATTCTATATCACATTTGGCATGAGCCTTTCACACACTTAGAAGGTAAAGGGTTTAGGAAATGGAATTTTAAAGGAAAATGTTAAAGTTTTCGAAAAGGAGTGCAAACCTGGCCACAAAAGATGTGAGTGGGAAATGGGGCGTGAGGGACAGGCGCCCCGACCCTACCCTCTTGGACGTTAGGTAAGAATGGAATGTTCACCTCCTTGGAGGTGAAAGTATGGAAAGAAAACCTTTTTTTTTATGTTAACCGCTTTGCGGTTCTACYGGTARGAATGGAATCGGGTTCCAAATAAGAATGGTCCACTGTAAGCTTAGTGGCTAGCGTTACACTCTAGTGAGCTCACGAATGAAAGGAAATGGAATGTTTTACTGTAAGTGAATTTTGAAGGAAATGTTTTGTAATGAGATTTTGAAAATGGAATGTTTGGAAAGTAGTTTTTATTTAAAGGCGAAATTTTATAAATTCATGACATRTAGGACAGGATGATGCATTCATGCATTGAGGTTACTTACTGGGCTTTTTAGCTCATTTCTTTTTTTATGTGTCATTTCAGATGATATGTAACCAGAYGGGGCGAGAAGGTCGCTTATGGGCGARCTACTATACCCGGGAAACTTATTTCAAACTTATTTTATGTAATAAGATTAATATTTCTGAATGTTTTAAATTCTTGAGGCTTCCGCTATATTTTTGTTTTGAATAAATGTTGAGTTTTAAATTATAGTTGATTATTTGCGAGTGAATTGATGTAACATTCTCAGTTTAGGACAGTTCYTAATCTAGGGGTGTTACAGGTCCCCTACGCCCCATTTCCAACTCACATCTTTCATGGCTAGGTTTACACTCCTTTCCAAAAACTTTAACATTTTCCAGAACATGTTACAGTTTATAAAATACACTCTCTTTCAAAATTTCATTTCCTAAACCATTTACTTTCTAAATGTATGAATGGCTCATGCCAGGAATAATGTAGAACACTAACTACATGCCCATGACATGAAATGCATACAACTGTATTTAACATACCATTTGAAATAAAAACAGCACAAGATATGAAACACATGAAAAAATTCCACACAATTAACACATCTCATAATACGATCCCATACCGCCCCCACATAACACACAACAAAAGAGATAGGTGGGTATGGGGRTTTACTTGCATAAAATCTCATTAACAACACATTAATTTACCTAAAGAAATTCAAATACATCCATTCATAAGCGTTAAAGAAATGTGAGAATTTACTTACCCGGAGTCCTTTACGTCACAGGGCTCTTATTTAAATCGTGATGTGAAATCCTTCGACCGTTCTCAACATTAAGGCATTCAAAATGACCTAATTGTGATTACAGAAAGGAACTTCATTTAGTATGATTACCCCAACTTAGATATTCAGTGTTTATTCCAAGAATGTCATTTGCCAATTATTAATCTATACTTAGTTCCCACATTACCAGTTATCACGTCCTTTTAAGGGTACAATTCAAACTCCTTAGCTCGAATATTAAACCTACTCTATCTTCTCCCACCAATTCACTTTAGGATATAATTGTCTACAAGTCATAAATTTCGATATCAAATAATAACGTTTTCACCTTCAAGTTCACAAGGTCCAAGTGTCGCGGGAGTGGTATTGGATTCTCGGGAGTGCGCTTTAGCTGCCCGCGCAACAGCCTGGTCGCCTGGGCTCTAGGCGCTGGGCACTGGGCGCCGGGCACTGGCGCTGGACACTTGCTGGGCACTGGCTACCTTTGCTGGACGACCGTGCAGCAACAGATTCGCAGCGACAATGTCCGGCGACGCGAGCAGCAACGATAGAGAGCAGAGGTGACAGCCAGCAGTATGGGGTTCTAGATCCAGTCAAGGAGGAAACAAATCTGGACAGGCTCCGCTGCGTCAAGCAGTCGAGCACTGTTCTTCCTCTATCTTGGCAAAACCGTTGAGTAGAGAAGAACAAGAAGAAGATGGCAGATCGACCAGATCTGGTGGCGGACCGCTTCGTCCTGAGCAGGTATGGATATAGTAGGCACGGATCGTGCTCCTTTGGCGGACGGCTTCGTCGACAATGGCGTGGACCACAGATCGCCAATCGAACCTGAGAGCGAGAGAAAGAAAACTGGAGAAGAGACCTGGAGTGGTCTACTCAGCTCAACAGAACCGAGCAGCCTCTTGGCGTGCGGCAACTCGCACCAACATGAACCAGGTGATCAGTCTCAGCGAACAGCGACAACAACCGCAAGAGCCGCAGCAGTCTGACTCGAGACGCAGATGGCTAGACGATTGCAAACCTAGGTGATCAGCGATCTCGGCGAGCTGAGGGTGGGCAACCTCAAAACACTGCGAGCAACCGAGCAAGGGTTCATGCGGCCTGGCCGATTCGTGGGCAGAATCCTCAATGCAGCTGAACAGCTTGTCATCGATTGGGCGGTGTAGCACACGGCAACCAGCAGAAGGCAGAGAAGGCGGTGATCGACGGTAGGGTTTTTTGGGAGTTGGCGACAGCAGTAGTATTAACGGGGAGGAAGAAGAAAGGGTTTTTAAGTTTTTCCTTTCTTTCTTTCTTTTTTTTATATATATTTTCTCTTTTTTTAAAATTGTATATTTTGGGCCGTAACCCAAACCCTTCGAGCCTTCCCATCCATAATTAACCCAAAATTCTTAAATTAAATACAATGGGCTTCCATTCGATAAAAGTCCAACTTCCGACTGAGAAATGAATAGGCCCATAAATCGAGCCTTTGACCAACCAATGACTCTAATTCGACAAACACAATATTTTCGTACTCATTAAACGTGCAAATTCAAAATATTAATCACATATAAAATTTTCAACCCTAGTTGGCACACAATTTCAAACGATCAAACAAAAATTAATAAAGGAAAAATTTCGGGTATTACAACTACAACTCAAGGACTATGGAGATTCAAAACTGATAGTCAATCAAGTCCTTCATGTCTATGAAGTGAAGAAACCCGAACTCCTTCTATATTGCAAGTACGCAAGACAAATAATGGAATGGTTGAGTGATGCAAGTATAAAACATGTGCTAAGGAATTAAAACAAACAAGCGGCGGATGCTCTAGCGAAATTAGCTTCTGTCCTCTCATTGTCGGATTCACAAAATCAAATTTTGATATGTCAAAAATTGGTTTGTGCCTCCTTTATCAAAAAATGAAGAAAGCGATGAAGAAGAAGATGCAGATAGCACAATCAATGTCATTTCAGCCAATGATATTGATAAGGAAGATTGGGGTCAACCACTCATTGATTACCTGTATTATGTTATCCTACCTGAAGAACCATGTAAGAAGAGTGACATCCGACGACAGTCTCTAAGGTTTGTTTACTTTCAATATATCCTCTATCGATGTTCCTTTGAAGGAGTCTTCTTGAATTGTTTAGGAGATGATAAGGCAATGCAAGCACTTGCAGAAGTTCATTCGGGTGTGTACGGAGCTTATCAATCCAGACCCAAGCTGCATTTTCATATCAAAAGGATGGGATATTACTGGCTTACAATGGTGAAGGATTACCTAGAATATGCCCGCAAATGTCAAGCTTGGCAAACCTATGGCAATTACATCCATCAGCTACCAGAACCGTTGCATCCAACAGTCGCATCTTGACCATTCAATGCACAGGGCTTGATATAGTTGGGCTATTGCCAAACTCATCTGTTGGACATGTGTTCATCCTAGCAGCAACAGATTACTTCTTGAAATGGGCTGAAGTTGTAACACTGAGGGAAGTGAAAAAGTAAAATGTTGTTGACTTCATTCGCATGAACATCATATATCCTATGGAGTCCCAAGATACATCATCACTGATGATGGAAGATCTTTTCTCAATAGTGACAAGACTTTGTGAAAAGTTCAACTTCAAGTAACACAACTCTTCGATGTATTATGTAGCTGCTAATGGATTAGYTGAAGCTTTTAACAAGACTCTTTGCAACCTATTGAAGAAACTTATCGATAGGTCAAAAAGATATTGGCATCTAWAAATTAGAGAATCACTATGGGTGTATCGAACAACATTTCGTACTCCAACCCAAGCTACACCATATGCGTTGGTTTATGGTGTTGAAGTAGTTCTTCCTTTTRAGCGTCAATTATCTTTGTTAAAAATAGCTATCCAAGAAGGGCTTACAGAAGAAGAAAATGCACGTTTACATCTTGAAGAGTTAGAAGCACTTAACAAAAGAAGGTTGGAAGCGCAATAACATCTGGATTGTTATCAAGCTCACATCTGTAGAGCCTTCAATAAGAAAGTTCATCCTCGTTCTTTTCAAGTGGGTGATATGGTGCTTGCAATTTGAAGGCCGATCATATATCCTCAAAAGATAAAGAAGCCCATAGCAAAGTGGGATGGTCCATATATTGTGCAAGAAGTATATTCAAGTGGCTCGTACATGCTTGTTGACAAAGATGGATTAAGCATTAACCCCATCAATGGCAAGTATTTAAAGCGCTACTATGCATAAATTGCAAAAAAAAAAATCACCATGCTCCTAGTGTATGAGCCTAAACTGCACATGCTCCTTGATAAGAGCTAAAACTGTCTAAATGTCTCAAACAAATTCAAGATGCTCCTAACCTGCGTGAGCTAAAACTGCGAAAAACACCCACCAAAAGTGTTATGTGTGGTGAAACTACTAAAGCACTCCAACAAGTCCAAGTTGGTACAAACGGATGCTCCAAGCCTGCATAAGCTAAAATTGTGAAAAATACCCACCAAAACTTGTAACACCCTGAATTTTCCTTTATTAAATTGTTAGATTTTGTGTGAAATTTGTATGCCAACTGGCTTGGACGTGTAATTTTAGGCTAAGGGCTCGGTTTGTGAGCCTAATTATTTATTAAGACGGAAGATTGGACTTTTATCG
>MEJB01000016.1:969988-988640 GCA_001752375.1 Rhazya stricta
GATGGGGAGAGGAGGTCGCTTGTGGGCGAATTTTAATACCCAGAAACTGGTTTCTACTTATGTATATTATGAAATTTACTTTTTGAAGTTGTTTTTAAATTATGAGATTTTTGATGATGATGTTTTTGAATAGTGTAAAAGCCTTCCGCTGTATTTACTTTTAAACGAATGGTGGCTTATAAATAGCTAAATCTTTATTTTCGAACGGAACGACGTAATATTCCCGGGTTACGACTGTTCCTAAACTGGGGGTGTTACAAAACTATTGTATGTAGTAAAACTACTAAAACACTCTAATAAGTCCAAGTTAGTAAAAATGGATACTCCTGGCCTGCAAGAGTTTAATCTATGTACGGCCTTTCCAAAATATTCTTTCACATCTTCGAATTACGTTTTGATTTGATTCTTTTTAAAAGCATACGTAGGCAACTTGGATATCAATTTCTAAGTTCARTCATAACATGRTGGAGTGAATAATCCTTAATCGAGTAAACAATTTGTAAATAAAAGATAGACAAAAGTGGAAGAGGAAATGCAAATTTTATTCATTTACTACATATAAATAAGTGTTTGAATAGGGGGCATGAAACAGAGTCTATTCAAACATTGAATTGCAAATTAACTATCTCTTCCCTGCTTGCTTCGAGAAGTCACTTCATATMTTTCAAGTTCTTCATGGCCTCATCAAACTGAAAAGGAGTGTTTTCAATGGCAACAACTTCATCTCTCTTGACAGAACAAATGACCTCTACATTCCTCAACTCTTCGCAACTCTCCTCAAGTATAGCTTGGAGTTCCTTCTTCCATTTCTCAAGAGCATCAAGGTCGCCTCTTAGGTTGTCAATCTTCATGGAAGTCGTCTGACGACTCCTCTCTGACTCCACGAGTTGYGACTTGGCTCTACGAAGAGACTTGAGATGCACTTCCTTAGCCATCAAGGCGCATGCGGAAGACCTCAAAGAGTTATATTTGTGAGCCTTTTGAAAGAGGTTAACTAATACCCCTTAAAGATAGGAACTTCAATGGGACTCATCTTCTTCACCTCTTCTAGTACTATCCACACTTCTTCTTCGATAGCATAAATGGATTCAATTGGCATTCAAGTAAGCTTATCAACAACTTGGTGCCACAAAAGTTGAAGATATTGATGTTGAACATTCTTTATAACGTCAGCTCCATGAAACTCAGAAAAGGTGGCAGTAACAGGTTGCTTTTGAGAAGGCMTTGCCCTTTCATTGCGTGAATGAAGAGGCGAACCACTTATCTCCAGATGTATGCTAGTTGGATTCCCAATAGGATTGCTAATCAATGGCAGAGTAAGCATAGGAGATTGAGCAGTATCATCGTCATTCTCACACAAGTCGATTTGAGGCAAGACACTCTCAATCCCATCCGTAAGAAGAGGAACTCCATTTGCATATGGAAGACCTTCAAGTGCCCCTAACTGTGAAAATTAAAGAACTAGAAGAAGTCTAAACTTGCATATATTTATGTTGAGAGTGATATATTTATATGAAGCGTTAAAGTCTGAGGAGACATAGTTGAACTAGGTACTTCATGCAAAAAGTCGAACGAGGTAGTAGCACCACCTAATGTCTTATTCTTCCTCTTTAAAGGATGATTCCATGGTCGATCTTGCTCAGTATCACTCATTATCCCATTTTTGCAAGAAAGGGTATCAACTTGCCTGCCAACTGTAGAAGAACCTGCAACTCCAGATTGAAATTTCACTCTAGGGTGGTACAATAGTATCTTGTTCGTTCAAGGAATTGCAGCCTTTTTAGAAGTAGAATAAGGTCTTAGAGGACTGGAGACTGCTACATCCTTTACCTTAGAAGAAATTATGGCAATACTGCTTGAGCGAGAATTCCACCAAGTATCATACTCCTTCATAGCAAGTGGATTCATAGCAAGTGGATTTGATGTCTTTGCGGGAAGTATAACAAGGGCGCGTGTCCTCAGGTGAATAGATGATTTCCAAATTCGAATGCCATCCTCTAATGTGAGCGAGTAAGTTTTCTCCCTCAAGTCACCAAGAATATCTTGACAAAACCCAAATTGCATGCAGAATCTGTAAGGACTATAAGGTTCAATCGCATACATGGAATCCTATTGAAGGGTCAAGAAGTTGGAGCCTAAACTAACGAAGTAACCAAACCAAGTTGATGATAAAGTCCCATCATCCACCAAAGGTCGCTTGAAGTTACCAGTCATGTAGTTACATATAATAGAAGAAGGATATATGCGTCTAAAAATTACTTGTGCAGCCGGAAGGGTGAAATGTTTAGCCATMTTTCTTCATGGAACTGATTATCCTTGTAATCGAAACGCAGCTATTACTCTCGTGATAGGTGTTAAAGTACTGAGCTATCCATGCGTACACGTAATAAATTGGGAATGTTGTACGACACTCCTTCAGAAACGAAGACTGGGAGACGTTGCTCCAACCATTGTAGATACTCCCCAAAGCTGGTATAGCTAGTGAGAAGCTCCACCCATAAGCCATAAGACTAGCCACCTTAAAGACATCAGGACGAATGCAATTGATCTCTCTGCCTGGAAGAACAAATTTACATAGCTAGCAAGATAATTGCAGCCAAGTTCACATCCTCTCTCAAAGACTATGGGATGTCGAGTACATCGAATGGTTCGTTTTCTCCTCTACAACGGTCAAACAAGTCCTATCCATAACGCCTGTAGGGTTGTTCAATGTCCTTGGCTTTGCAGCAGTTCGTCGATTATACAATCTTAGGGGAGGTGGTGCATATTTATTTGGCCCTTTAAACCAAAACTGGCTCCAATTGTCAAATGAAACTCCATGTGGGTCACCGTTCGTAAGTCTTCTAATGGCGAAAAAGAGAAACTTACAACTTTCAGGAAGTAAGAGGTTGCCTTCATTGTCAATCTCGTAAAGCTCCTTAGCRAAAGGGATTACCTCATCATAAAACGAACCATGTATGGGAAGACCGCCAAGATTCTTGAAATCCCAAAATGAGATAGACAATTCACCAATGGAAGTGTGTAATGTGTTAGTTGATGGACAACAAAGTTCGCAAAAGGCATGCATGACACAGCTATAGTGATCATATGTAAACAAAGAAGCACAGATGGCGTTGTATATTTTTATCTTATGAAGAAGCTCCTTATGTTTTATGAGAATAGTTTCCAACCACTCCCAATAATCTCATGTGAAGCTAGTCTCGTCAAAGTTTGAGATGGGGGCATTCCGAGAAGTCTTGTCGAGATTGCAATCAGCAAAAAGAAAATAGAAATTTCTGGAGCTTTTGTTGGCATCATGAGTTGAAGAAGACAACAACGAGACTTCTCGAGTTGATGAGATGGAGTATGAGTCGACTACTTCCTTAGAGCATGTTGATGACTAATTACCCATGTGAAAGTTTGCATCGTATGAAGACCAGTTTGCATTTAGGCATCTTGATGCTACTGGAAGAACGTCCAAAGTCATGGGTTTAAATTGAGACCTCTTCGATTGTCTGACATGAAGATGTTTGGCTTTGGCGTCTCAAAATCCCTGATCTTCATTTCATTGGAATTCTGAGAGGCACAACCTTCAAAATTGTCCCCAAAAAAAAAATATTGTTTAGCCTTCAAAAAAAAAAAATGCAAAAGCAAAGGAAAACAGAGAAAAGTGGACCAAAATCTATGCAAACACCAGAAGCAAGAAAAAAGAAAAAAAAGAGGAAAAAAATGAGCAAGAAAACGTTTAAAAAAAAAAAAGAAAAGGGAAGGCTAAAAGAAATGCCGGCTAAAAGAGGTAATTGCAGCTCGACATTTGAAAGGAACATCCTCAAATGGCTAGAGAAGGTAATTCTAAAAGGCAATTCTGAAGGAACATCCTCAGATTGCTGCCTGGCTCGTAAACCAGTTGAGGCTCGGTGCTGTCTCTAGAGCTTTGCGAGTCTCAAAGTAATTCTACTGGTCTGAAGCTCTGATTCAAGGTAAAGTGGTAGAGGACCAACAGCTTTGGAAAATTCTTCAATCGAAGATATGGGAGTGAAAGAACCTTGAAATCAATCAGAAAAGGCAAGTAGACAGAGGGATGGAAAAGAGCCTCTGTGCAATACTCCATAATTAACCTGAAACATTCTTGGTCTTCCAAGCATCATGTTACCGTCGGCATCTGTCCAAGTTTCTGCACAATTTTCGATCGCAAACACGATCAAGACCAAAGCTAAAACTCCATGGTAATTCCTATGCTGCGGCACCGCTGCTATTTGCCATGGCCGCCGATCGGTGGGGGGCAAACTGGTGGAAGACGAAACGCCGTTGCTTCCTCTCTCCTCGTTGCAGTTCACCAATGAGCGCTTAGGTACTAACGGGTCAAATGGCAATCGCCATCCAACATGTCGAGATCCAAATATGGCCGTCACCGAAACAACAAGGAAGATCGGTCTGGTCGCCATCTTCATCCTCCCCGCTGCTCTTCGCCCTGGCCATCGCGAAGGAAGAGACCTAGAAATCTTCGCTGCTACAGATCGGGGATGAACAGAAAGAAGAAGACTTTCCTGATGGCTGGTGCGCGCTTCGGCGACGCACATCCGAGCACTGGAGGTCGGCAACGGGCAGAAGGCTTGTCGTGCTCGCTACTTGCCATCTCACCGTCGGAAACGAAAGGGAGATCTCTGGTCACCGCTGCACATTCGAGTTGTCTGGTCGCCGAGGAGAGCTCTAAAAGACTTCGCTGCTGCGAGTCGGAAAAGGCCGGAAAGGTCAGAGAGCAGGAAGGTGATGTCAACGTCCGGCGGTGATGGCGAAATAGAAGGCAGGTGATGGCTGTGGCCACCGCTGCAACTTGAAGGCGACAGCAACAGAGACAGCATGCAGAAGAGGCGGACCGAGCCCCACGTTACGGGTCTGAATTCCGGGTTCGGTTCCG
This sequence comes from Rhazya stricta, assembly GCA_001752375.1. NCBI lineage: Eukaryota > Viridiplantae > Streptophyta > Magnoliopsida > Gentianales > Apocynaceae > Rhazya > Rhazya stricta. The sequence continues at coordinate 974,886 of MEJB01000016.1, forward strand.
GGTCTTGGGTCGCCTTCTTGGCCCATGAAGCCGGATCTGGATATTGGAGCCGGGCCGCCAGGTCTGGCCAGTGTCTTTGATCTTCGAMGTCTTAGCCTTCGGGGCTTGGGCCATCGGTCTGGGCCGTCTTCCCAAAGCCCACGGATCAAACGAAGCGGAAAAATGCGCTGTCGGATGGGCCGGATTATTGGTCAAGTCTGGATCCTGGGTCTGGGTCTGGCTGGGCCGACTTGGAGCTGCCTTTAGTTAAGCCGAGGAGTAAAAGAACATGAAGGATGGGCCATCGTATGGGTCGGATAATATGGGTCGGGTCTGGATTTGGGTCTGGTTTTGGGCCAACCTTGGCCATCTTCACTTGGGCTGAGTAGTAAAAGAACCAAAAATATTGGGCCGCGTATTTCAGTTGCTTGACCATCTGGCCCGCAAAAAAAATAAAAAGAGGAGGAGGAAAATGGACTGGGCCAGAACAAAGAAACAACACGAAAAAGGAGTTGGGCCACGGTCCGTCAAGCCCACAAAAGAAAGAAAAATAGGCAAAAAATGATGCCACAATTCTTGGGCAGCAAACGAGAATGGGCCACCAAAAAAACGTGATACGGTTTGGGCCAAGAAAAAAAAATGCAGAAACAAAACGAAAAGAAAGGCATAATAAAATATATGTATATATATTATATATATGTATGTGCGTGTGTGTTAAAAAAATGGACAGTAAGCCAAAAAAAAAAAAAAAGTAAGATAAAAAAATCGAGTCTTGCACAAAGAAAAGCAAATGTATAATACTCGAGATTTATTTTTCATTTTTTCGAACTATATATAATTTATATGTTAATTCACAAATTAGATTATATTTATGATTACTAGCTGTTTGAGTATTTTACTGCAGAAGATTTGGAAGTGGAAATGTTTGATATGTGAATTAAAAACAAATTATTATTTCTCCAACCGATTATTTATTTGTGCATGTGCATATATTTATTTAAAAGTGAAATTTTATTAATTTAATTTAATTATAAGTCTTCATTAATTAATTTAGGATTGACCGGTTAAAGTCTGTTCCCTTCTTATTCATACTTAAAATCGAAATTAGAGTTCGGTTTTGGGCCAGAAGAAAACTAATAGATCTTAACTTAGTTGGGCTTAATAGGTTAAGGAATAAAAATGGTCTATAGAAGAATTTTAGTTAGGGTTAAGTTAGTTTTAAAAAAAAATTATTTAATTTGAAGATGACTGTGCATCTTCCTCACCTAAAAAAAAAAAAAAAAAACTAAACCCTAACGTAACCCTAAGTTGGCGCCGCCATTTCCGTCAGCCCTCACTGTCCCCATGCCGCTTCCTCCTCTCTTTTTCTTCGCCCTCTCTCACTCCCTCCTTGCCCGTTGTCGTTGACTCCACCGTACAAGATCAGCTCGCAAATCTACCATTGCTGGACCTAAGGACGAGCAACGCCATTATCCAGGTCACACTAGATCTACAAGCGAGTAGACCACTGCACCTCTCTGCTCAGTGTGCTGCTTAGAAGGGATGCCAGGCCTATTCCTGCTCGCCATGTCTGACCAGCCGCAAGGAGACTAGAATTTTTGATTTCTGTTTACCTGTAGGAGGAGATCAGCATACGCCCAGGYGACTAGGCACCATGTGCCTTTCCTTAACCAATTGCGCGTACGCAGCACGTGAGCGACCATGACCATCGTTCGCACGCCCCTTTCCCAAGCGTGATTGACACCATTACTCCTTAGGCTCGATACCACACCTAGGATTCGGGATTCAAGGTGAATCCTTGATTTCATCGTTTAAATTAACCGAATGGCTTATGTCGTATTATGTAATAATAATTAACGAAAAATATGAAATATGTTTCATATGAAATTTAAGTTAGCATGATAAAGAAAAAGGAGAATATGTTTCTAAAAATATATTAGATTACAATTTAATAAGGAATTTAGGGTTTGTACGATAAAATAATATATATTGTGTTTATGATTATTATTGTTATTTTAAAAATGATTAGGAGTCATGAAATTAAATTATACTATTATTAGTTTGATTTTTATTTACATGGAAATTAAACTCAGGAATTATCGRTTAATGTCACCCATAGGAAAAATGATGAATATATTAATGGTGAATACTTATGTTAAATGAATAGTCTTTGTGTAATAACWTTAGGATAATTGTGGCACATTGACGTTATAGGCAACCAAGCACCCCGCTAGCGATTTAAAGTAACCAAATTTATGAAGGACTTCCTGTAAGTAAATTACCACATTCTCGTTAATTATAATACCAGTGTATTGTTGTTATGATTGAATCTCTCTATGTGAATTGAATRTGAGTTCATGGTTATAATTGGATTTCTTTTATGTGATATGGTTTGTGATKTTATTTCAAGTATGTGAATTTTTCTACTTGATGACATGTTGGGGAAGTTTAAGTTTAGAGTTTATGCGATTCGTGTTCATGCGCTTAGTCTATAGTATTTTACACAATCATGTATTTAAGAAAGCAAATGTTTTTAAAGAATGGAGTTCCGAAAAGCAAATGTTTTGAGGAATGAAGTTTTGGAAGGATGTGATTTTTATGTTAAATGGTTACTAAATATAAAGAATTTTGAAAAGTAGTGTAAAGCCTAGACCATGAAAGGTGCGAGTGGGAAAGGGGGCGTGGGGGATCGGCGCACTTGACCTAACCCTCTTATTGGGTGGGAATTCATGTATTATTCACCTCTTATGAGGTGATGTTTAGGAAAAGATTAAGTTATGTTAATTGCTCTGCAGTTCTATCGATAGAATGTGATCGGGTTTCAAAATAATAATTGCTCATTATAGAACTTAATGGCTAGGAGTTATCAACATTGAGAGAAGCTTAKAGACAGAGCTTCATATCTYTCTCAAATCCGGAGATCAAGCCACAAAACCCTCGGCAAATTCCGAMAAGAAGAATCAACGGAYCAAGTTCTTACCACGAGAACATTTCAGAAATTATAACACGCATCTTATTAAATTTATAAGATYGATATATAATTGTTTYGCATGCCTCTTGTTTYCTTATTATTTTGTAGACGAGAGTTTAGTGTAAACAACATGTAATTTATTTAACCCTTTAAATCTACAAAATATGTCTAGCACAATATATTCTTTTAGGATATTAGATCAGTAAGGAATGGAATAACCTACCATATATAGGTGATAATATATTAACTAAGTCTTTGAATTTTTGTTTCTCTGTTTACCTAAGTTTCTAAAAAAAAGAAATGGTGTTTATAGAAATGTCCTTGGTGAAGAATCAAAAGGTCTTTGACCAAACGAAGATTAAAGAAGGGAAAGGATGATAGGATGTATGTTATATTGTATATGATATTCTCCATTTTATCATTTAATGTYAGCGATCTTGAACATATCCTCCATTTCTTTGAGATAGGAAGATTCCTTTACCAATCKGGATACTCCAATTCCAAGAAAGTATTTTTAGGACCCTAAGTGTTTTATTTCAAATTCCTTGGACAAGTATTCCTTTAAAGCTTTCATTTCTTCTGGTCATTGTCTATGACGATCATGTCATCCACATATACAATAAGTGCAGTAATTTTCCCTTGTTACTTCTTTAAAAATAATGTGTGATATGAATTGCTTTGTATGCAACCAAAGGTTATCATGGATTTGGTGAATCGTCCAAACCATGCTTTAATCATATAGTGATTTGTTCGCCCTTGGACACCTTATGTTTTGTCTTTTTGTTATCGTGCGCCCCTGGTGGAAAATTCATATAGACTTCTTCAAAGAGTTCGCCATGTATGTATGCATTCTTCACATCGAACTGTTATAAAGGCTGCAACTAAAGATAACAAGACATGTAGTGTGTTGATTTTTTCTATCTGTGCAAATGTCTCATTGTAGTCAATTCCATAAGTTTGAGGGTATTCTTTTGCCACCAATCTCGTCTTGAGCCTTTCGATAGTTCCACCAGCTTTGTATTTCACAATAAAAGATCCATCGACACCCATTTGGCTTTTTCTCTATGGGACGGTCAATGAGCTCTTAACTTTGGTTCTCAGCAAGGAGGCCATCTCTTCATTCATCGTAGCTTTCCATATTAGATTGAATAATGCTTCCTATAAAACCCTAAAGTCGGTTACCATACAATTGCTAATTATAGACACTCATGAGAAATATCTACGTATTTGACATAGTAAAATTTTAGAGAATTTAGCTATAGGTTGAAAAATGATTAGGCAAAATGAATCGAATAATAAGGTAATTTTCAAACTAGCATCAAACCCTAATCTTTTCCAAAACTTACCATATTGTCCTTATTCACTAAAAGGAAGCCACCTTGCATGCATAATCTATAGGAAATATTCATTGGCCAATGCATGGAATCTAAAAAGAGCTCCTTTTCATTGTCACTGTCCTATAAATCATCATAATTGTATCKACAATCTAGTACACCAAAAAAAGTCAATTTTCATTTCTCTTCCTTATAATATCTTATATTTATTATCATTATTTGAACTTTGCACCATAGGAAGTCAATTTGATTTCTTTTCCTTCCATTATATTACACAAAAAATAGGAATCTCTAATGACTTCCTATTTCTTTTACTTAATGTAATTTTCTTGAACCTCATCATATCTTTGGCCAAGATCTTATACAAGAATTTCAAAAGCCAATTCTTTCCCTATTTTGAACCATATGATCATGCCAAATCTTTGCCAGTTCCTTGCCAAATGTAAGATCTTACATGTGGCATCAAAAGTATAAAAACAAATTGGACTCTTATGATTCRATTGACCTTAGTCCACTCCAAGTCCTCCTCCCCTTCATGAGGTGTCTTCACCTCCTTGCTTTTCCTTCTTCTCTTAGCCACGTGGCAACTCTTTCACTCCATTTGTTTCATGCATGCAAGACACTAAGACGAAGTTGTCTTGTACACTTTCAAATCACATTGAATTCTTGGGCCATCATAGGTTTCTCCTTCTCCATCCTCTTTAAATTCCAAGCACACATCACTTCTCTATCTTTCTTAACATTCTAAGACTTCTCCATACTCGGTTGGCTGTCTTTACACTCCTCACTTACAAGATTTCTGCCAAAACTACACTAGAACAGCATTTGAGTAGGCTGCTTACTAGAAGATCACCATGCAAATTAGTAACTCTTTGAAGAACCTTAAGGTCATTTAAAGCCTCTTCAGTGTAGGTTCTTCCCTTTTAATGAACCAAAAGTAGGTAATAAATAGACTTCTTTTTCTTTGGACATGTATGCAAAACACTAAGTTATCCTACACTTATTTGGAAAGACTCTCGATTCACACATTTTTGSCAGCTCTTCTTCTTATCAATTGCTCTCTCCGTCCTTAAGAAATATAGGATTGATRATGAATATAATAGGAACATAAGCCCCATGAGATGTTTAAATGACATGCTAATTAGAAAAATTCAATGATGCTATGAATGATGTTAAGTGATGATTGTGATAGTTTGAGCATGATCACATGACATCCTCTTTGCCATTACTATTTTGAATGACCTAGACAAGCAACATTATATGAGGAGGGATTGATTATGAGAAATGATATGTGATATATAGTGTGCATAACTTGATTTAGAATTGGTGGAATTATTATTTCAAATAAAAGTAAGGCATGCTRGAAATTTGGTTTATCTTTAGAGGTAGGATTTGAATAATTGGATTAACTAAGTGCTGGATATTCTTTTGATCTATGCATGATTATAATCTAGAATCTAAGTTGATGACGAGATAAGAATAGCAAAAGTTACATGAATATGTTCAAAACTAGAAATGCTGATAAACTCACTGCCAAGGAAATCTGGTTAAGAGACACGAGCCCTCAATTTTGGATAAAATGATGTGTTATCTACGGGCCAAAACAGGGCATATGATATATGGTTGAAAACCTTATGGTAAAGATTGGTATCACCAAAAAAGGATCCTGGACTGAACGTTATGATCTGATCTTTACATCTTGTCAATCTTAGTTGTCGAAGTCAAACTTTACTGTTTGACCCCTTTTGTTACTTTATTATAAYGCTAATTTGGGACTTCTTCATAGTAATAGAATCCTCTACATCTTAGGATTAAAGTTCACTAACCCTTGTTATCAGAATCCCTTTATAACTTCAGTTGTAACCTGCTTGTTGACCCTTGCCGGTTTGAACAAAACCTAACTAGGCTCTATCATACTTCTCTRACTTAAAGAATTTTGGAAAGTGAACTGGCCATTCTAAGTGGATTTATCCATATGTATGAATTTGTTAGAGTCTTAGGAATGTTTATCAATTGGTTTGACAAGAAAACTTCAATCAGATACAGAGGTATGAGCATAAAACTGTCCATTTTAAGAATTGAATGACAAATAATGAATTCCTAGAACYTAAGATATGATTGAATCAATTAGCACTRCCATTTTTTATTAGATTCTCTGTAACACCCCCAGATTAAGAAACTTTATCCTAACCCGAGAATGTTACCATTTACTCACTAATATAAATTTGCAGAAAATAAAAGAATTTAAAGCACAATTAGCAAAACCAAATAAGAAATATCATTAGCTAATACAAATAAGAAACATCCTAATGATACACAAAAATCATTCTAGTCAACGATCTATCTTATTCAGTAAAATTTATTTAGAAAATGCTTCAAGGTATCATGGCTTGCCCACAAGTGACCTCCTCGCACCATCTGGCTACACATCACTTGAAATGCAGAATGAGGAAAATGGAATGAGTWATAAAGCTCAGTAAGCAAATATCATGCATGAATGCATGAATAATGCGCTRCATGTCATGAATTATAAAATTGCACTTTCTCAATGAAAACTTTCTAAACATTTCTATTTCATAACCCTTTCATAAAATCTTTCCTTTCAAAATATATGACTTGTAAAACCTTTCATTCCATTACAGTCGTGAGCTCACTGAGTGTAACGCATAGCCATTAAGTTCTGCAGTGAGCCATTATTCTTTGGAACCCGATTACATTTCTACCGATAGAACCGCAAAGCAGTTAACATTCATTTAATTATCCTTTTGTCTTTTCACCTCCAAAGAGGTGAACTCGGGTCGGGTGCGCCAATCCCCCATACCCCATTTCTCACTCACATCTTTCATGGCTAGGTTTACACTCCTTTCCAAAAATCTTAACATTTTCCTGAACATAATACGTTCATAAAATTCATTTTCTTTCAAAATTCATTTCCTGGACCATTCACTTTCTAAATGTATGAATGGCTCATGCCAAGAATGATGTAGAATACTATAACTACATGCCTATAACATGAAATACATACAACTGTATTAAAATACCATTCAACATAACAGTAGTACAAAATATAAATCACGTGAAAACATTCCATATAATCTCAACACATTTCATAACACAGTCCCATACCGCCACCACATAACACACAATGCAAAAGGTAAGCGAAACATAGAACTCATAGACAATACATTCAATTTACCAAAAGGAATTTAGAAGCATCAATACATATGCGTTAATGAAATGTGAGAATTTACTTACTTGTAGTCCTTAGTAAAGTTTTACTTTAAGTCGTTAGCGGGGTGCCTTAGTTGCCCACAATGTTAATGTGCCACAGTATCCTAATATTATTACACAAAGAATATTCATCTTAAACTTGTTTAACCAAACACATTCATTTAACACGGTATTTACCGTTAATACCTTCATCGTTTTTCATATGGTGACCTTAACCAATAATTTTTCAAGATTGATTTCAATGTCAATAAAAATCGAACTACTAATAGTACAATTTAATTTTATGATTCCTAATTTGTTCTTAAAATAACAATAATAATCATAATCACAAAATACATTATTTTATCATACAATCCTAAATTTCACCCTAAATTATATTCCAACATATTTCTAGAATTATATCCTCCTTTTACATAATCGTACTAACTTAACCATGAATACTAAAAGAACCAAGACATTAATCACGTGTTTTATCAGTAAAGGCTCCACGAAATTGCAACTCTTATCCAGGTATTTTATCCTAAAAAAGTGAAAACAGAAAACAAATAAAAAAAAGTAGTTGTAAAAAATTCTTATTCTTATGCGCCGCCACCCTCAGCACCCCCCACACCTTGCCACCTTCCCTGTGTGTCACAGGGCCATTCCATGTGTTCCACAGCACGTCCCTTTTCATTGGTTTACTTGGGTTTATAGGGAGTTAGAGTTTGCCTCGTAAGCTAATATACCCGTTTTTTCTTTTTGCTAAATGTCATTCCAGAACATTGATAATGAGATAATGTGCTGCAACTCATCAGTAATGGAGATACAAAAACCACCTCAAGGTATCCCCCTAACAAAATACTCAATGTTGGTGAGGTAATTAGAGATCGGTAAGTCTATGTATATGGATAACCGTCCGAATCACCACACGCTTCAAACACCACCAACCTACACACCACCGTCATTTTTACCCATCTGGTAAATGTACAATATTATTAACTTTCCAACCAACGACTAGAGGGGAAGCTACTCAATACTTTATTTTCACATATAAAAAATGGTCAACAGAGAAAGTAGGTTTTATTTTGAACATGGACATCAAAATTGTGGGGAGATGTTCCCACGCCCCTCTACTCCACCATTACAAGTATTAGTACTAACATAACCGTTGAAAATTAGTGAGACGGTTATGTCCACGCGTTGGAACCGAGTCAGTGGATCAACCAAACAGAGCTCTATCATACGGTAACAGGAACCCCGTTCACCCTGAACCTCGATTACAGTTTTACCTGGTGTAAATCCTTTCACTTACCAACAATCGCCTTTGAACTTTAAAAGGAACTTGTACGGTTGTGAGCGGATGAGAGAAATGTACGGTGTGTATAAAGAGAAATTGATACAGAGTCGGCTGTTTACCAACTTTCAATAAAACTTTGTTATCCTCACATTTGGAAAATAATCGGGTATCTTGTCTACACCTCAATAATTTAAGCACGCGCCGCAGGGACTGCCCCATTGACGGACCACCGTGCCAGAGAGGACTTAGGCTTGGGAGATACGTGCTCCCAGAATAACCATTACATAAGTAGGACACAAGACCCCTCCACTTCACCATACTTGGGCTACAAATTGGCGAAACGCCAATAGGAATGGGACGGCTGCCAATCCTCTTTTTGAGCATTAGTTCCCAAAGTTTATGGTACTTTTACACTAGGTGATGGTTCTACGGATTATCTACCCGATCTTCTCGCATATGTGAAAACGTTTCTAGACTCGAGTTGTTCTATTTTACATCTATTACTTTATCTTTTTACTAAATATGCATTTCATGCTTTACTTTAATCAATATGTTAATATTAGTGGTAAAACTTCTCCTTTCCCCTTAAACGATTTGTGTGTTTTTTTCACTTCCACAATCGCTTCTCTTGTGTGTTTACATAATTCTCCTCTATTCAATAAAGTAAAAATTTTCAACGAGATTTTATTACTTTTATGGCGTTTATATTTATAATACTTAAAAAGAGGAGTACCTGTTAACATCCTCTTGTCCGCTACGAATTGTGAAACGTAAGTCTTTCTGTACTCTAAATGAATCAATTTCACCGAAATGTAGAGCTGTTGTAGTTATAGGCAAATAGTAGTTGAGAGGGTTTCGTTTTTCTTTCAGTTTAATATCATCTTATTCATATATAGTCTTATATATATCTGTACACACCCAATAGGTCTAACTCCTCAATGACACTCCTCCCAGCGGAAGCGACCCGTTTGTGGGTACTATGGGTTGACCAGTTCCTTCACGTCTCCACTTATCAAATTAGTGTGAGAGATGTTTTAATTCAAATTATTCATCCCATCAACCAATTACTATAACAACAACCCGTGTTCCATGGAGCCTCAAAGAAAACTCTAACTATATAAAAACATAAATATAGAAATTCATAAAGAATTAATAAATCAAAAGTTTAAGAAACACCTAAAAAGAACGCTAGAAAAATCAAACTTATTTACCAATCCAACTACTTCTAAACAATTTTGTATAATGGGAAAGTAGACGGAGACTAAAACTTCTAATATTAATAACTTATTATAAATTATTATGTTGTCATGTATATATCTTAATACCTCCTATATGGGGCTCGATGTGTGTGTTGTCAATGCTCTTCATTCCACTATTATAAGAGATCGAATCTTGTCGACTTTCATAGTGATTAGGGTGGTTAAGACTCCTTATCGTCAATGTGTAACTCCATTACGGTGTTACCTTTTCTACGTTAGATAAGAAGATTACTTGATCTATTATAATCCTAATTAGATAAAGAAAATTTGTGGTAGAATCTATAACCGTCTTAATTCTCCTCGATTCGACCATAATGGTAATAGTAGAGACCGTCAGTCGATAATAGTCAATTGCAATATTTAAACACAACTTTTACTTAAAAAAGGTAGAACATGGAACAGTTTTTGTCGTGTTTTCACTGTGTATTAAAAACCTCATAATCTTTGTCGCCCCTGGATGTATATTACCACCTACCCCTTGATACTTTCGTCTTCGTTATACATACATCTTTGTTCTGTAATACTTAAACGGTCCTTAGCCTGGGTTACGAAGGCATCTCCAAGGTTTAAAACCCTGAAGTGGTTAGAAGAGCACACACAGACCACCAACAGAGAACAAGAAGAAGGCTTTTTGTGCTTTGTGTATATCGTGGTTATGAACCCATCCACCAATATAATATCGTTCCCTATTTATCCAAAAAGTAACCTACCCAAAACAAATTTATAATAAAACAGGTTAAAAAATATTTACGTACCGTTGTCTTTCCCTCTTAAATTTTTCCACAATACCGGTTTACATCGTTCTGATCTGACCTAAATAATGTGAAGGAATTATTTTTAGAGAAAAAAGGAACGACGGAGTTCCGTCCCAAGCGTTAACCCTTTTCTATTACGTATCAATTTTAAACTAAAAACACTCCACCACCTTTAGTACCACTCTCCTCCGTTATATAATATATCTACCACCCACATCGACGTTATCTATACCTCGGAAATGAACCCGCCAAAGGTTCTATTTTGTAGAATATTTACTGTGTATAACAAGTACAAATCGCCTTGTGGGAGAAGGTTTTTGAGGTAGGTTGTGAGGGTTGTAAGGATACTGATAGGAATAGATGTGTGTGGGATTAGGGAGCGGCCAGAGGCAGGTTACCCACCCACTAGGTGTCTAAAAATTCCTACTTGAAAGTTTTTGAAGTTAGGGGATTTGTTTCGTGGGTTCCTTATCGTTTACTATAATTATTATAGCTTTTCCCCTTTGTTTTGTGTGTGTTTTGGAGAAGGATGTCGGGGAAGGGGGTGACGATGGTTCGGTATTATTTGTTATAGTACTGGACAATTACACCTTATATTATTAGTGACATTAATTATACGGTTTTATCCGGGATGTCTCTACCTCTTGTGTAAAAGAGGATAATTGAATCTTAAAAATTTCTAGATAATCTAATAGACGCGCGAACGCAAAGTGTGTCTGTCGGGTAGGTGGAATATTAATTTCTGGTTTCTTTTTCTATTTATTGTGTTTTTCAAGTACAGAGACAGGAAGATGTGGAGGGGTCTTGGTACTGTCTTTTGAAGGCTCGTCAATTTGGTTGGATAAAGATAGGAAAACCTGAAGCGCTTTGTAAAAAGAAGAGCGAGAGGTTAAATAAACGTGACCAAAAAGCACTCTTGTATACTATAAATAAACGTAAAAAGATGTCGTGGAGGTTTCTTCTTCACTAGTGACTTAGAGTGTTGTGTCTACCCATGTTGGTTCGCCTTGTGTACCTCGTGCGCGGTATAAAAGCCTCCGGGGAAGGGGAACTGGCATTTTCATGGTGATCTCGTGGCTTCTGCTAGGTTCCAGGGTTTCTGTGAGGAGGGGTAATAAGTACGTCCTGTAAATATAGGAAGTAGCATTAGACGGGCTATCGTCGGCGTAATTGGAATCGCAGATTAATCTATACACGTTGTATTACTTAACGACTAGAAGGAAATATCCGCAGAAAATATGTAAGAGAAAGAAAAAAGAAGATAAAAAAGGAAAAAAAAAATAAAAAATACGAATGTAGTTTATTACGCGATTTATATTGGACTCGGTTTGAGTACAGATACGCACACCATGAGCTTCAAAATACATATCTAATATAATAACAGCTCTAAGTCTTTATAAATGTCTCAGTTTCTGATACGTCTCATATAACCTGTACCCAAGAAACTTTAAAAAGGGCAACGTTCGCTATCCCTTTGTTGAGTGAGAACTCGTGAATCAAAACAGTCCGCGGTTAGAATCCGAGTGGCAAGTAAGAGAGTGTGGCAGGGGAATAAGGACCAAACCTTAAACAAAAACCGCCATGAGCTCTCAGCTGTGTAGGTGCGTGTCCTGTAAACTCGCCCAGGTCCCTCCTGCTTATGAGCGGGGGAGAGTATGGAAGAAACCGAGCGTTGTCCGTGAGGATCTATCGTCCTTCGAGAAGTCAAATTACCGGAATATAATGCTAAGACCCTAGGTTAAATCAGTCAAGAGAAACCACCCTGATAGATATCCGGGTAGGACAGGAAAAAAACATTATAAGCTTTTCCCCAATTTTCTTTGAAAGTCACAAAGAGAGGTAAAAAGAGGAGTAAGGGGAAGGAAGACAGTTACTTCGTCTACACAGTATATATATTTAGGGGGTGTTTTTTGGGTGGGATTTTAATGGTTTGTGTTTTTTAGTAGGAGATTATATAAAAATTTTTGTGTATTTTTCTCTCTCTGCTCCTTTACACTATGTGTTTGCCATTTAGTCTCTAGAGTTCGGAACTTTTTGGAATTTACCCAACTTTTTATGTGAGTTTTCAGGAATTTTTCTCTTTATAAAATGTGTAACGTACATTTTGTAGGGTCAAAAATCAATTATCTTATATCGAGAGAAAAATCATGAGTTGCAGAACTATATAGTTTTCTCGCTGACTTATGTTTTGATTCTTGAATAAGAATTATCTTCGCGGTTGTTAAAAAAGTTCTTATTTCCCAATCCCCTTGGGGGATTCGGGGGTTGGGAACCTGGTTGTTTGAAATAAATTGGTCTTTTTCCACGGATCAGAACAATCGGTTTGGGGTTTTGAAAACAACTTTGGTATCCCGCGGACCGGTTTTGACTTCTTGGTATCCCTTATCGGGTTTGAGTGGGGAAACCAAGCCACCAATTCGGGTGATTTTTACCCAAAATAAGTACCCCCCCCGGCCTTGTTCCCTTCCCGGATAAAGATTTTACTTTAACAAGGGTCTTTTGGGTTGGTAGTGTCCTTTTTTGCTTAGTACGGCTCCCCCCTTCTGAAGAGAGGAGAAGACCAAAAAGGAAAGGTACCCCCCTTCCTTTTTGTATGGATCCTTAGGGAAGGAAAGGGTTTTAGTTGTGGTTTGGAGAAGGCAAGAGCACTTCGCTGGTTCGCTGGTTCACGGGGCTGCGATCCGGCTGCTCCGTGACACCCAGCAGGTGAGCTCGATCAACGCGTGTGTGTCGTACAAACCACTGGTCCTGGCAACAAGCGTGTGGGCTTCTGGATTAAAGAAAGGGTTCGTAGCTAACTGCCGGTAAATATAGGAGTCTTAGCTATGGTATGGATTCCGGAGCCCTTAGAATACTCCACTTAGGAATCAAAGAAATAATTTAATTGGCTTACCGGGATCCAAAACATAATACCATTTATTTATTAATTCTTTTTTATACCTAACACTTA
>MEJB01000016.1:988665-1068505 GCA_001752375.1 Rhazya stricta
TGGGCCATTTTTATTACTTAACCAACTAAGCCCAACTAAGTTAAAATCTAGTAGTTTTCTTCTGGCTCAAAATCGAACTTCAAATCTGGTTTCGGATTTGAATAAGAAGAGGACGGGCTCTAATGGGTCAAGTCTAAATTAATTAACTAAGACTTCTAATTAAACTAAACTCATAAAATTTCACCTTTAAATAAACATACTCACACATTAAMGCATAATAAATAATAAAATCAAGGAAATTATTATTTATTTCTAATTGGTACATTGCACGTTACAGTCTCCAAGTCCTTCCGCTGTAAATTAATCAATTTACTAACGATCATGAATACCATCTAATTAGTGGATTATAACATAAATTGTATGTATATATATATAGTTTGAAAAGAAAAACAGAAGCTAAATCTCGAGTATTATATTCTCCCTCTACCCTATAATCTTAATAGAATCTGGATATCACTCGAACATCTATATGTAGAGTGGTTTTACCCTAATAGATTCCTTAAAGTCTTAGTATTATTTTCTAGTTGGCCGTATAGGGAACTCTTTCTAGAACCCATTTTATACACAGTCTTTTCTAAATACTGATAGTTTAAAATCAATTCTCAGCAAGCCTTGCCAAATTACAAGTATAAATAAATTTCATACAACCCCTAATTCTAAACATATAACCTTGGATTCGAATTCATTAGGATTATAGGATTTGTGTAGTAATCTGAGAATATTTGAGACCTAATACGAGGACTGAGCTAGGGATATTTCATGATTTATTTTTAGGGCCCGATAACAGAGGAAGTTAAAAACACTAGTGCGTACTCGAACTTATATCCAGGTGAGTTACCTAATTGCTTTAATAAATGTTTTCAACAATTTTATATTTTCAACAAAGCGAAATGTTTGCAATCATGCTGCAAGAATTGTTATCTAAAATGTTTTCCACTGGAATGGAATGATTTATAGATACAAGCATAGCTACTTGAACTRTGTTCCCATTTTGCAATTTAATATGGTACTTTTGGCACTTCATATCAATGTATCTTGGGAAACATGTCATGTATGGAATATGATGATAAGTACTCAATAGGTAACTCCGAATACTAGTTTAGTAGKCAAAGTACCGCACTTGGCTAGTCTCCCAGTGCGAGGACCTCTTATGTTGCYTGGATGTCAGTACTTCGGAAGTTGTCAAATAGCCAAAACTAGTAGTTCATGCCTATGACGGWCTGAGATTGCATCGAGCGGAAGAATACATTATATTCTACCATATGGTATTTGTTGGGCACTTGTACCATTGGTTAAGGAGTTTAACTCGAGGACAACCTGTGATGACCCGCCCTACCCTAAGTTCCACTGGGGCTATACGGGCGTTGCCTACCTCTTGGCACTCAGGACATAGGCATACATAATAGTTGAATAAATAATATACAACTGTCTAGTGAAGATAAAATATGTAAAGTCGGTTAGAATGCAGATCAAGCCAAAAGCTAGTACAAGTAAAAAAAAACCAAAACTAAGTGTCAAGCTTAATTAAATTATAGATTCCTAATATATCTAATCCTCCCATGTTGCTTATAAACTTAATACCTGTCACTAAATCGTAAGTAAAGAAACTAACAAGCATAGCCCATTAAGTTCCAAGTGCACGATGTGCATATGATTCATAAATCAAGTTGTAGTAATTCACAATTTGTGATAAAGACTGAATTATAATTATGAAAATAGTATAAAATCATATAAATGTAATTTAGAAACTTGCTCTAAAGAATGTGCAAGAAAATAGGAAAATAGGACAATATCAAGTGTCAAGCATGTATATGCAAGACATTGCGCATAAAATTGAGTAGTAAAATGCTTTGCCATTTATAAAACATGAGGTGCACGTTGTGACCATCAGAGATAGACTCCAAGGGGTTAGTATTACTAGCCTCATATCCTCGTATTGTGCATGCGACTTTCAATCTTGTATCCTTATTAAGCAAGCAAGAGAGCCCCCTAGTAGGGTAATACGGATCATTCGCCTCGGTCAGACCTCTTAACCAAGGATACAAGTGTCCACCAAGTACACAGTTGGTACATGGGGCACAACTGTCAGCCTGATGCATTCCCGACTTGTCACACGTATAACCACTCGATAGGCGATATGGTTATCTCAGGAACTAAGGCAATGGGTACTCATACTAGTGACTAGCTGAGCACAATACTTTACCCGCTCGGCTAGTTTCATGAAACTTTCAACAGAATACTCGTACGTATGATGAGGTTGCATGCAAGATTATGCTCAAGAAATTTTGTGAAGTTTCTCAAGAGTATCGAGTTCATTTTGAGTTACGAAGATCAAAAACATAGTCTAATAGCTTTCTCATGCCAGAAGATAAAATAAAGACTTGTAGCATATTTTAAACGTGCTAAATCACATATTTCCAGGAAATCATAACTCAAAAGAAATCCATATTCAAGTGTACAAAAATTCTTGGAAACGTATCCAGAGTGTAAAATACGCATTATTTGAGGAGTTTGAAAAGGAAGAGTTGATGTTAAATCATTCAAGAGTATTTGAAACATACTTCTAGAGTAGCTCGAAAAATGCACGTATTTGGAGTTTTGAAAGACAAAAAGAACTCACTTGATTGCAAAAGCATATTTAACTAGCTAACCTATTGAGTTTCATGCCCTAGGAAAAATCATGAAATAATTCTATTTTAGCCCTTGAAGTGGTTATGAACTTACAGTTCAAGTGCTAGGCTAGATTGTTAAGCTATACGAACTAATTCCTATATTCCTCGGGTTATGAAGAATAGTCATATCTTGAATTTT
Organism: Rhazya stricta; assembly: GCA_001752375.1. Classification (NCBI taxonomy): domain Eukaryota; kingdom Viridiplantae; phylum Streptophyta; class Magnoliopsida; order Gentianales; family Apocynaceae; genus Rhazya; species Rhazya stricta. The sequence continues at coordinate 991,477 of MEJB01000016.1, forward strand.
ACATATCTGAATCCACAGAAATTAATTGGAAAATGATCCTAAGTATTTAAGGAATCTACTAAGGTAGATAATTTTGTTTAAAGAGACTAGAGTAATTTACCAGATTTTTCCAAATGTTCTAAGGATAGTAGGGTAAAGCAGAGCTCATTACAACCGACATTGTTTTAGTATTTCAGCTATATCTTGAGTTCTAGAAAATGCAATTTAAGTGAAATCAAGACTAAATTAATCCTATGACATCGAGGTTTCTACTCATATACATTTCTCTTAGCTTTTTTTTTTTAATGTTTAATTCATAATTATGGTAGAACAGTTGGTGTAGGGCTGATATGTTTAAATCTGGCAAATGGTCATTATTTTGCCTATATCTTGAGTTTTAGTTAGAGATTCCTTGCTAAATCAATTTTTATATATTCCTAAGATCTTAGGAATGCATAAATGATCCGTATCATGATCAATTCAGCATATACAAGAGTGTTGATAATTGGAAGATATATTGAAGGATAAGTGAGAGTCTAGCTTTGCTTGCTAGATTGACATTGTACTAAAGATCAAGCTATATCTATGGTTTTAGAGAAATTTTGTTGAAAAATTTTTAGTGTTCTAGAATACTAAGTATTTTCATATAACTATCCTTTCAATCGGTGAAATATTGAGGTTAGAATACATATGTGACAGTAGGGTTTTGAATTTCTGGACAACCTGGACAGAGTTCCTTTAACAGGCCATATCTCACTCAATACTACTCCAATTCAAGTGTAATTAGGCTCATAATGCTCCTCGGACGTTGAAATTTCTATCCATAATCAATTTTCTCATTTTTAGCTCCAATTAAATTCGAATTTCATAAAATCAGAAACATTTATATGTAAGCTATCTTCTAGCTAGCATGTATACGTTTGCTACTATTATCTATTCTTCATTCATTTTCATTATATATACACAAATTAATTGACATTATATACTTCAAATCAAATATACCCAAGGTCTTTTCAAGATCACAAATTAGCATAACTTTCACACATATATCTAAACTGGTTTCCCAGATCACATTCTTTAATCATCTATTCATATGTTGGCATACATTAATCTGTCCTTTTAGATTGTACATTTATATGTTTTATATAAAGACCAAGACATGCATCCATTCTTSTGTCATTACTTCCTATCTTCTTATCCCAAAGCTTCACTCAAATATACCAAAATAGAATATCCAAGAGTATCAAAGCATTATGCATACACATATACTACATTCATTGTTATGCTTTCATAGTTACCATCTATCTCATGCATTTTTGAATCATACATTCATTTCCATGGTTGTACTTTTAGTACCAAACTATAGAGACACACATATGGTTTTCTTCTTACGTTACCAGACATTGATTTCATCATGGTAGTTTAGCATAGTCCTACATTTTCATAGCAGCAGTAGTTGTTTCTTTATCATGTATTCCAAATGTCTTTCCTATAACGATAAAAATTGTATCTCGGTACTTAACTGGATAAGAGGAAGATAGTATGTGCAAACCAAATGGTTAAATGGAATCTCCAAAGAAAGGATAGCTGCAAACTTGCTTAGCCAAGAAGATATTGATCAAACTCTTCAAGCTTCTTCTATGAACCTCAAGATTGTCTATCTTTCTTTGCTCGGTAATGGTAAGTTTTTTTGGCTTTGTCTAAGTGCTCAGGGCAGCAAAAGGAAGAGAAAAACTAGCTAAGTAGATGAAGGATTCCATTGTGTGCAGATGAAGAAGCAGAGTTCATGGTCTCCTTGCAATGCCTTTTGGCGGATTCAACTATGCAAATTCAATTTGCATGTGTTTGCATCTTTTGGACAGAACACCACATAGCTTGATAGGGGAGGATGGAGGTGACAGCATCTAGAAAAGAAAGGTGTACACCTTATTTGGGTCAAGAATTCAAAGTAGGAGAACAAGCTTGCTTAATTTTGTCTTCATTAGATGGATTGCCATCTCACTTTTTCTGCCCTACATTTTTCATAATTCTTAGGCCAACTATGATCAAAATAAGGGCTATCCAGTTGGCAACATGCGTAAGTCTAAATGTTTTCTTAAGTTTAAGTCATAGAGAGGAATAGCCCCCACAACAAACTGAATGGGCAATGCACTAGTCAGTTCTCCTTTCATATTTTGATTTCATTTATGTATAAGATAGATAGAATAAAAATGTAGAGGATAGATAATAACTTAATAGAATAAAAGTATTTAAGAAATACAAAATTATCATTTAGGAAGCTTGATTTTCTATTGAAGTTAATAGAAGGAGTTCAAATCAATTTTATCAAAAATCTTAGAGGTTAATGGAATCTTGAACAATTTCTTTTTATCCTATTTTCTTAAGGTTTCTTGCATGTATAAACATTCAAATAGGAGAATCATTTTTTTATTTCTTTAAAGCTAGTCATAGAGAAACAAAAACATAGAAAAAAGCTTTAAAAGAATTGATAATCTAGACAGATTGTTCTTACAGAGAACACCTTACCAAACTTTTATCCTTCCATAATCTTTTTAAGTTATAAGAGGTAGGTTCTTACACAGCTAACTCCGACAGCTATGCTAGCCGACTTATTTGATAAGGTTTATAAAGTGCAATTGTAAATTGCATATGTATCCTGAGTAATAAGTTGGTAATTTTGACCTTGTGGAGTATAACTCTCATGGTTACAATTTGTTTTTCTTGTCCTTATAAATTGCAAGTATTTTTCTATCCGGTTTTATATAATATGTTAAGACGTGTTTCATAGAAGAAGTTCACCAATATCTTTTGAAAAAATCTTTCAAGAAATATTGATTAATTCTTTTKAGATATGAATTTCCTTAAAATGATTTATGTGATCATGATTTTTTATACACCTTCACACATGCACGGGACTCATTGAGCTTAGCTCAGCTTTATCTCATGTGTTTTAGTGATAGGTGCGGAAGAATATGTGGTATTGTGTGTTAACAACTTGTAGCAGTTGACTATGAATATTATTCTGCCTAAGGATGCGTGTATCACTGTATAGGTCAGAATTTGGTCTTATCAGAGTTTTCTAGAATGGTGTAATAGATTAGACTTATTATGTCCTTTTGGAATTTGTAATTCCACCTAGACTTTTAGTTTATTTCTTCCTTTTGTTAAGCTATATCTCGATTGTCTCATTTTTTCCCTCGTTGCACCTAGGGGATGAGCGGGGATGTGAGACTTCCTATACACTGTTAGGTATAGATACATTAGATAATTGATGGACAAGTGATTAATTTGTTTGTGACAAGCGATGTGTAGACATATAATGGTTCGTAGGGTATCTTACTTTACTAGACAGTTGAGGCTCATATGTAGGTTCTGGAAATACCTCTGATGAGACATTATGGTAAGTATCTCGTGGATGACTCAAGTGCTATATAAGAGATATCCTCATACAACAATTGGCTTGGGATCAATTGGGAAAGACTTAGACTTGGATGTTTCCTATCTTTCTGAGTTCTCATTTTCTCTTTACTCCAATGTGTGACCACTAGGCTCCAACTCATCCATTTATGCACTTATTGTGTCATTGTGTGGGACATTACCACTTCTATCTGATTATAACCACCAAAATCTAAATCGCCTATATATTGATAAGATATTTTCACAACATCTTTCTTAATATTATATGTAAGAGTCAGAATTTCCTCAAGACACTTCCGCTGAAAGTCATAATTGGAGTAATACATAGTATCTTCAAGAAAGACAACATCCATTGTGATAAACATGCATATAGTAGCAGGATTATAGCATCAGTTTCCTTTTTAGCATAGCCAACAAAAATACATTTGAATGCTTGAGGCATTAACTTACTGTGTTGGTCTTTGGGAAGATGAAATAGGCAACACATACAAGTACATAAGGAGAGAGGTTTAGGACTGCTGGAGCAACTGTTCGAACAATAGAGTGTTTATCTTAAGTGTAAGGAGTCCAAGTTATAGTGAAAGGGATACAATAGAGTTCCAAACCCAAAAGGATTAATTAACTCACTTCCTTAGTTAAGGTAACATAAGTGAAGAAGCTAAACTTAAGCGCAAGCTACCATTTGCGTGTCATTCCCCTCATGGTCACTATGAACACAAGTAAGTTTCCCAATTAGTTCTTGAGAATTTTCAAAGATACTAATCACTAAAATATGTAGACAATGCAAGTAAATTAGATTTTATCAAATGGGAGTAGATATTTGGGGTACCAACCAAAATCAACAATGTAACAACCAACCACATTCAATGTCAAATCATTACGCTCTTCAAATCAATTCACTCTCTTAGTTCATTAAGGCACATGATCTTTGATTAAACAACATAGACTTTCTTGAGTGCTAAGTTGCGTACCCACAAGATATGCTTAAATTAGCTAAAATGTCAAACATATAGAGATYGGTGCAATACATTCAAGCTATGAGTAAATCAAACTATAGAAAACTTTCTCTTGAATAGCCCTTGCAAAGTTACACCATAACCACACATGCTTAAACATATTAAGGCTAGCTAACCCTAATACATCATTCATGAAATCACTTCTCAAATGCTAATTAGCTAAGTCCATAGRAGAGAAATGACAATAAAAAATGATTATGGCATGCTTGAATTACAAATTGACATTCAACATTTGAAATTAGAAGTTCGAATTACATCATATGCCTTAGCCCCAAGTAAAATGACTTACTCACGCATAGTAATAATACCAAATAGTACTACAATGAATAACTACATCAAGAATAACAAGATTAAGGATACGAAATGCTCAAGAAATGGTTACTTCAAAGTGTTGAAGGACATTGAAACTGCAGCAACTTCGTGGAGGTTGTTCTCYCTATCCAAYAGTTAGATTTCCTTCGACTTTTAATATAGCTGAGCCATGGTAATGTACTAAAATGTGAATGGTGGTCATGTGATTTAGATTAGTGAAAGATGACTTATTTTCCTACTGCAGTAGAAAGTAACGGGAATGAAGAAGAGGAAGAGAATGGAGAAGAAGATGGCCAAAAAGTGGGTAGGGTATTGTTCAAATTAGATAGGGAATAATATCTATAGATTTGAGGCTGATTTGGAACTAAAACATGAGCCTCCAAATATTAAAATATAATTGGACTTTGATAATAAATCAGCAAGATTASATTTTGGCCCACATGATGAAGCATAGATTTCCAAAATCAATTTGAACATTTTCCTCTCCGAATTGGCTCTTGCATGCTGCATAAGAAATGTTCCCTACCATGTCTAGAATATTTTTGAAAGGATTTTTGGAGTTCATTTGATGTGCTTATTTTGCTTGTTTTCATGCATTGTATGCTAAATCTTTGAAATGGGTGAGTTTCTTTGACATTTCTTGCAAAATCACTTATTTACGGTGCTAAAACAATTCACATCACAAAGTTAGATAGAAAATCCCAAATTACCCACCGGTCTGATTTGGTGGGGTCGGAATTACTAACCTTAACACCTAAAATACGCATGTGACTTTCAACCTTATAACCTCTTCACAAATATACATAARGGTACCTGCTAGCTAGGGTACTTATGAAATTGGTCATCCCCTGGTTAAACCTCCTAACAAYGRGTAGAAGTGTCCACGAATGAGCCGTGGGTGCTTCTGACACATCAATTGTGTAATACTCGAGATTTCTTTTTATGGATTTTTGGTTGATCGTGTGAATTTGCATGCCAACTAGGGTTGGATAATGTTCTATGCGGTTATTGTTTAATTTTTTATTTAATAAGTATAAAATTATCGTGTTAATCGAATGAGGGTCCTTGGTTGGTTAAAAGCTCGACTTGTTGGGCTTATTCACTTCTCTGTCAGAAACTATATTGTTATCGAAAGAAAAGCCCGTTGAATTTAATTTAAGGATTTGGGTTGATTATGGATGGGAAAGCCTGAAAGATTTGGGTTAGGGCCTAAATTTTTAAAAACAAAAACCCTAAGTCTTCTTCTTCTTCCTCCCCATTATGCCACCGCCAAAAACCCTAATCCACCCTACCTGCTGCTACCTTGCCTGCCCGACGCCGCTCGTCGTGGCCTTTCCTTTCTCCTTCTCCTCTATCCCTCTTCCCTCCCCTTCTCCCACTGTCGACACTCGAAGTGGCCGCTGCTCGTCGCTGGGTGTGATCGGCAGGCCGCTCGCCGCACCAGATTCCCTGCTAGATCTGTACCTCCCACGCCGCTGGTCGAAGGATGCCGCTCGCAACATGCATCACCAGTGCTTGATTCTTAGAGTCACGACCAGATCTGCTTGCATCAGATCTGTAGTCATTTGGAGAAGCGCTGCAACGTGACCCGCACAGCCAAGCTCCTCATTGTTGCGCATCATCCATCTTTGGCTGTTGCTCGCCGCCACTTCTGGTCACTCCGCAGCGGGTTGCCGCACGCCAGAGGCGCATGATTCGCGTCTACCGGAAACCGCACAGGACGAAGCGCTCCGCCGATCTGTCTTCATCTTCTTCTTTGCTCAACGGTATCACCAGGACAAAGGAAGGACAGTGCTCAGCCGCTCGATGTAGTGGAGCCCGTCCGGATCTATTCTTCCTTGACCAGATCTGTGCGCGTCTTGCCGCCGCTCGGGTGCTCTGCGGCACAGCCAGCCAGCTCCTTGCCGACCGTCGCTCCGCCCAGATTTACCCTTTTCTTCTTCTCTGCTCCATCGGATCTCTTTTTTTCATCGGTTGTGACTTTCAGATTGCCATCCAGAGAAGCCGATCAGTCCAGCAACAGCACGGAGGTTGAGTCCTCAGCTTGCTATCGCCGGTTCCTTCATCTCGTCGACCAAACCTTGTGCCATTGCCGTTCTACTCGTCACCGGAGTTCGCCGGAAAAACGAGTCCTTGCGAGCTGTTTGGCAGCTTCCAGAACCRAGAATGCCAATGGGTGCCCAGTGCCCAGCGCCCAGGCGCCCGACGGCTAGGGCTGTTGCACGCGCGCGTCTAGAGCGCACGCCCGAGAACCCAATACCACTTCCGCAACACTTGGACTTTGGACTTAAAAGGTGAAAACATTATTAATTAATATTGAAATTTATGACCTATGAAATTATATCCTAAAATAAAATTGTGGAGAACATATATTAAGTTTAATACCCGAGCTAAGGAGTTGAAATTGTAACCTTAAAGAGACGTGATAATTGGTAATATGGGGACTAAGAATTGATTAATAATTGGCTAATGACATTGTTGGCACTGAATATCTAAGTTGGCACAGTTTTACTAATTCCTTCTGTAATCAAAGTTAGGTCGTTTCGAGTGCTTTAACGTTGAGAAYAGTCGAGGAATTTCACTTARCAATTCAAATAAGAAACCTTTAACGTATAGGACTCTGGGTAAGTAAACTCTCAYATTCTCATTAACGTATATGTGTTGTTGTTATTGAATCTGAGTTCTATGTAAGTAAATTCTCTCATTGTCATTGACATATATGTGTTGTGTTATGTGGTGGCGGTATGAGATTGTGTTGTGAGATGTGTTAATTGTGTGGAATGATTTGTATGTGTTTCATATCTTGTACCCCGTTTATGTCGGATGGTATGTTAAATACAGTTGTATGTATTTCATGTTATGGGCATGTAGTTAGTGTTCTACATTATTCCTGGCACGAGCAAGTCATACATTTAGAAAGTGAATGGTTTAGGAAATGAAATTTTGAAAGGGAATATGTCTTATAAATTGTAACGTTTTCAAGAAAATGTTAAAGTTTTTGAAAATGAGTGTAAACCTAGCCATGAAGGATGTGAGTGGGAAATGAGGCATGGGGATCGGCGCACCCGAACCGACCCTCGGGTAGGGTAGGTAATGATTCACCTCGGGGAGGTGAAGAGATGAAAGAATGTTAACCGCTTTGCGGTACTACCAGTAGGAATGTAATCAGGTTCCAAATAATAATAGCCCACTGGAGAGCCTAATGGCTAGGCGTTACACTCTAGTGAGCTCACGAATGTAGTAAAACGAAAGATTTTTACAAAGCTCTTGCATTTTGAAAGGAAAGATTTATGGAAAGGTTATACAAGAAAATGATTTGAAAGTTTTTATTGAGAAAGTGAGATTTTATAATTCATGACATGTAGGGCATGCTCATGCATTCATGCATGAGATTTGCTTACTGGGCTTTTTAGCTCATTCCATTTCCTTCACTCTGTATTTCAGGTGATGTGTAGGCAGATGGTGCAAGGAGGTCACTTGTGGGCAAACTAARATACCCTGAATTTAATTTAAATGAATATTATGGATTAAGATGGTTGTTGACTAGAATGGTTTTCGTTTATTATTAAGTATTTCTTATTTGGTTTAAATTTTTTGGGTTTTCGCAAATTCGTGTCAATGAGTGAATGGTGACATTCCCAGGTTAGAATAAGGTTCCTAATCTGGTGGTGTTACAGACTGTCCATAAGATACGTTCCCAGTCTGCCATAGGCAATATCATCGATATGCTGAAGCCTCCTGATTCAAGGGGTGGCTCGTACTAGTGACCAGCCAAGTACAATACTTTACTCATTCGGCTAGCCTCTTGAGACGATGGACATAGTACTGATCTTTCACAGTTTCATCCACAATGCAACTTCACATTCACAAGACTTCAATACAGAGGTTCCCAATTACAAATCCTCGATCATGAGGTTGGATCCAAAATCACAAATCCTCAAAATCAATTCCAAGTCCCAATGACGAGTCAATAGCCGTTTCAAAACTTAACAATGTGTATTTAACTCCCTAAACTTATCCGAATAGAAGGTTAAAAAAGGGACTTCTAATGGTACCTTATATGCACAAAAACCAACTAGTAACCAATTCAAAAAGCTCAATAAAATTTAGGTATTCTRCTAGTTGSCCAAACTGGTAGTGGCTAATGAGAGGGTTTCAATATTTCTATCATATCTCAGGTTATACTAACTCAAATTAGGAAAAATTGGTCTCAAAGTTCTCCTTAAGCAGTAGGCTATCTAACCACATACCAAATGCAAAAATCCAACATACTAATAAACCAAAAACATCCTAAGACAGTTTTTGGATTCTATCTAGTAATTTTGTACAACCTAAATCTCATGATCTACAAAGGCTATGGCCATGGTTTTGGCTTGTTTTAAACCTAATCTGACAACCACAGCTAACTCCTAGTTCTACTAAATCATAGTTGCTAAAATTACTCTTTATACTTCCTTGCTTGTTCATCAAGCTCTCTGAAAGGCTTTACCKAATCACTTCTCAGCACTAGAACTTCCAACTACCTGTAGACAACTTAAATTCCAACAACCCACTCCTAACTGACAATTCTAGTATCTTATAGTTGCTAATATTTCCCCAAAACTTATTGCTAGAAGAAGACATATCATGACCAACTTCAATACCAAGATGAGGAAATTTGAGTTTCTGCAAAATTTAGAAATAATGAACATACGAAATATTTTGAAGTTAACCTACTATATTCATTTATTGTTCAATGTATTCAATATTGTATCTAATATTTCTTTGAACATTGTTCAATCATTAAATATTGTATCTAGTGTCCTTAACAAAACTCAATCTAAAATTATTATTAAAAAAATTAAAATAGTTAGGGAATAAGATAGTTTACGAAAGGATATTACCTCATGTGATATTTATATTATACATTATAATTTTATAAGTAAGAGATTACCGTTTATAGATTAATCCAATTTTTTTGGATGCTGAGCCGACCTTCTGCYAATAATAGTCTGGCGCGGTTCTACCAGAAACTGATATTCGACGAGCCGTACCAAGTGTCGTAATTCGCTCTTCGAATATCAATTCGTCTGTGGTAACAAGAGAATTAGAATCCTTGAGCAAGATGCCCAAAAGGACTACTCACACGTACTCGAGCGAGGACGCCGCACCTGATGGCCCCGATTCTGATCTCTTTGTCTACTATTGCAAGCACTGCAGTTCTCATGTCCTCATCACAGGTTCAATTTATTCTTCTTCTTCTTTTCTCTCTGCTTCCCTTTTTCCTGCTGTTTACTTGTTTCATTAGAAATTAATTACTATATTCTTAGTCCAAACGAACTCCTTTGGCATGCGAGTTCTGCCACATTGATGATTAGTTWTCCTGTAATGAGTTTATGAAGGTTGTTATGTTTTTGGAACTAATTTTGTTTTTAAAATTAATTGCATATCATTTATAGAAGAATTACGCATTAAGTTTAGATACTCAGCTCTACCTCATAAACCACAGATGACATTTTCTCTCTCTGTTCGGGAGTTAAAAATGAATAAATATTGAAAAACACTTTGAATCGACTTCTACATTTCATAGAAGACCCGAGTTCATATGACTGAGTTTTGCAGTTGAGCACTTAGCAATATGAGTAATAATTCGAAGTGATTAATTTAACATTTCCAACCAGCAGCGGTTGTTGATAGTAGATTCTTCTCAATATAGCTTTACATATTGGCATTAAGATATGTAGATATTCAGAATTAGTAACAAGTATGATGCAATAAACACAAGTGGACTATCGAAATTTAAGCAACTGTTGTAATTTGGTTATAGGTGAATGCCTTATTGGTATGTTATTAGCTGAATCCATATTTAGATGATTGAGATGGTCTGGGAGTTTCAATTATCTAGTCAGATGACAAGACAAACTCATATCATTCTTTTTGTAAATTTAGTGAAATCCATTTATCAAACTAGAAAGGAAACATAAAAGAGAATATACCAAACAAAGGAAGTATGAGTTGATATGCTTCTTTGTATCTACTTACAAAATTTWTCCCACACTGCAAAAGATACTGATCTAGTTGTTTTTAGTGAATTAAAGAACAATGCCTCTTGCAGTAGAAAAGCATACACCTTGTAATATCCTCTTCTATGGCTCAGGACTGGCCCTATGGATTTGTTTTCCAGGCAACTGTTGGGCCGACATGATGATTTTGAGGTAGTAATGGTTGTATGTTGTACATGAACTAGTGGCGCAATTCTTCTTAGTGTTTAAGTTCACATATTATAATAGATTCTTCTTTTGTCTCAAAGAGAGAAAAAAAAAAAAAAAAAAAGGGAAGAAGAAAGAAGAAGAAGAAGAAGTAGCTGCTTAATTAGTTATAACATTTGAATTCATGCTGGTATAGGTAAGAGGTGCTTTGGCTAGCTTAAATCAGAGTACTTGGATCTAGAATAGGATTATATACCATAATGGTTTTCTCCTACCTTCCTTGTTTTCAACTTGGACTGCATAATGCGTCAAGGAAAAGGATACATTGAGGGGACTAAAGAAGGACCATCAATATTCAATTGTATGATGCTATTAAGCTCCTGCCTGGTAGTACTAAGTTTTCTCATCTAAAAATTTGTTAGAGCTCTGTATGGTCTAGAGAAGAAATCAGATTCTGTTGTTTAGTCTCTTTTTTTCTATCCTTAGTTTGTAGACCTGCTTGTTGTTATACGAGAATAAATATGGCCTGTGAAATTCCATGTGTTTTAGCTGTGTCAGGAAGCGTAGCCATGGAAAGCATGTTTACGGAATTAATGCTAAGTTTAATTGGGTTGAAATGTGGAGGGAGAAGGGAATGGGAAATGGATGTGGGAATTAATGGCACATTTAYGTCAATTGGTTAGGATGGAAAATTGGAGGGGAAGTTAATCAGGAGTGTACCATTGTCCGTGCACATTAGCATTTCCTCTCTCCCAATTGGGAGGGGTTGGGAGAGAGAAAGTAGGATCGAGCCATTAATGACAGAGTTGACCTCAACTTTTTGTTTAAAAACTATATAAAACAGAAAATGAGGGATAAGAAGATGAAGTAAATAAAATATTTCCCCTTTCCCTCGTACCAAAGAAAAGCAAAGTAGAAGGAATTACTTCCTTYTGTGAAGTATTTCTCCCCCCGACCCTTCCCCTTCCTTCAGCGAATCGGACTATGCCCAAGCAAACGAGAATGTCCTTAGACTTTTCTAATTCTGATAACTAAGAACTCATCTAGAATGAGTGTTAACTATGTAATTACAAATCTTTTAAATCACGGAAACAAATTCATTCTCCAATATGATAAACAATGGAATATTGAATGATTATTAGCTGCTAGTATAGTCTGACTTCCTTCTTATGTCCCTGCTTCCATCCTTTCTTTTGTGAAAATACCTGCCGTTCTGCGTTTTTATCTTGTTTGGTCAAGGGATCCCTTGGTTTTTGGCTACAGATTTTTCTACCTTTTTGCATTCTCCATGCCTTGGGAATAAAAAGGTGGCACTGACAACCAAAAGAGCAGGTGTAAAAAAGTTACAATTTGAGTTTATGAAAATCATTATGGGGAAAGCAGGGAGACAGAAKAAACCGAGTAGTTCTGTTTATAAAAGAGCCCAAGGAACACTAGAATTGTCTGATGGGCAATTATAGTGAGCTTGTCTAAGACTTGTTCTTCACTTCAAATGTAAAATAGCTGTATGGCTGACTTGTGTATACCTCTATTAAACAGAACTCGAGCCAAGCCAAGTAATTTCGCTATCCTACTTTACTGGAACAATTTGAAGAGCTAGATTATTTGGATGAGTGTCAAGATGAATCAGTCTAGCTCATAGTCAACTGTTCTGCATCCTCTGCAACTGGAACGACTAGACTAAGTAGTCCAGATAAAACTTCCAGTAACACAGGAATAATAAACCAAAATCAGATAATTTCATTCACACTCAAACAGTCCCAGATTTATACACGGATTRTATGGGACTTGGCTGCAGCTTTTGTTTCTGCTCCTAATTAAAAGCAGCAAGATAAAATAACCAAACTGCAAATCGCAATTTCTCACTTTTCAATGAATTCATTGATTTTTTTCAAATTAGGAAGTTATGTTGGTTTAGTTATATTAAATCTTTGTAATTTTTAGTTTTAGGAAGCTCTATCCTCTTTAAAGTATAGTCCTAGTTTAACTTCGAGTTGGTCTTGGAGTCTATATAAATAATATAGCTAATCTCTTGTATGGTGATGATGTCTTGAGTTATTGTTAAATATTTCTGTAGCTTTTGCTTGGTGATGGAGATTGGGGCTGTTCTCCTGAGCTTAAAATCAGCAGCTTTTATAAAGCGAAAAGCTAAAAGCTGCTGATTTTAAGCTTAGGAGAACAACCCATTATGTGACGCAGTCAAGCCTAAGTTTGATGCCTTAAGTTATCTCGCTCTTGGTGTAACGACAAGAGATCTTATTCTCTCTTATTTTTACTTTCACTTGTTAATGCATGACAAACCCGTTGGGGAGCCCACTCTAGGATAGGCTGAAAGTATGTTATGAGAACTGTAGGGAAACCACAAAAGTGTAAAAAATTCGTAGGTAAATTTTCAAGAATAGAACCATAACTCTTCGCATTTTAGGCTTTGATTGCGTCACATAACCAAAAATTCAGGATAAACTAAATCTGCATTTGGACAGGGGAGATTGGATGGGACGGGGAGCTCAAGGCCGAAAATTCCCATACCTTCGCGGGAGAATACTCCCTCGAGAAGTTTTATAAGGGATTGGAGGACCTGCAAAGGGGCGGAGTAAAATTCTAGACCTTTTGGGAATTAAGAAAGGGAAGGTGCTCCAGTGTCGGGTGGCGGTCTTTAGGTCACCTATTTTGAGTTATGAACACACAAGGCCAAACATGTGTGCCAAGCATCCGACTCATCAACCTACTAGCAGTGGGAGAGCTAGTTTTGGTGAATCCTAGCAACTTGGATTGGTTTTAATGGGGAAGGTGGGAAAAATGGAAGTTAGAAATTCAAATTTTGGATTCCGTGAAGAATTGGTTTCAATGTAGATGTCATTTGGATATGAAATTGTAGTTGGATCTATTCTAAATTTGAGATTATATTTACTATATATATAAACTTTGCGTTGGATTTGGATTAATATTTTTTGCAAACTACAAAACCTTCAAATATAACATTGAATTTGCATTCGTCTGATTGGAGAAAGTGTAAATTTGAGTTTGAATGAACTTTTATTCAATAGATTAAACGAGAGCAAGTTCACTTAAACATTTAAAATTTAAGTGCATCCGCAAATTTGGAATATGGTCCATGAAGTTGAATGTTGAATTCAAATTTCTAGGTTGAATAAAAGATTAAGAGAATGAATAAATGATTAAGACACACTGCAACTTTAGAATCTTCACTCTTACCGGCACTGTGCAAGTTACTTCGTTTTTTGTTAGATTTAGGAGAAGTTGATAAGTTGGGTAAAGATTTATTTGTTTAGGAAATTAAAAGAAATGGATTCTCCTATGAAACCAATAAAACAAATGAGTTCTTCAATGGAACCATGCTTGGGTTCATTGAATATCAGTGTCCAAATACAGCCTAAGGTTTTAGCAGTTGTAAAGGAAAGCATGCACAAGGTATTAGGAACTGTCTATTCAGAGGACTAACTCATAAACCTACTAGGAAAAGAAAATTCCTAATGGAAATCTAAAATAATTAGAAGCTACTTAATAACTCAAAATCGAAAATAACTTGGAAATTACTTAAACTTGGATTACTCTAAATTCCATAAACGCTGTCCTGTCATCTAAAGTATGCTAGATTAGGGTTTGCTCTTTATAAGCTTCCTTATTCCTTGTCTTGTAAACCATAAGTGGTTGTTGCCACTTGTCTCTATCATTTCCCCCTAGCTTGAAAGAACCTATCCGTGATGAGTTAAAAGCATGGTACTTCTCATAAAGATCACCGTTAATGCGTTGAAATTCTTCAGCAGTAATCCACGTACTTTCATCTATCCATTTGACAAGAAATTTCTGGTGTCTGCCTCCACCTCAGGTTGACACTATCTGCTATCATCTGAAATATGCCAGATTTGGGTTTGACCTTTATAAGCTTCCTTATTCCTCCTCTTAAAAACCATAAGTGGTTGTTGCCACTTGTCTCTATCATTTCCTCCCGGCTTGAAAGAACTCATCCTGGGCAAATTAAAAGCATGGTAAGCACCATTAATTTGTTAAACTTCTACAGCAGTAATCCAAGTACTTCCATCTATTGGTTGACCTTTTCATTTGACAAGAAATTTCAACTGTCGGCCTCCACCTCTGGTTGACACTGTCTGCTCATCCAACTTGTTCAATTGAATCCTTTGCTTTGGCCACTGATGGCAGTGTTTCTGTGGCTGTACTATCATTAGGATCCAATTTATGTCCCTTGTGAGCGGTAAAATATGCAACATTGAAGACATTACTAATGCCCATATCCAGATGTAACTCTAGAACATAAGCTGAGGTCCAGCACTTTTCGAATGTAGTTTCTTGTAAACTCCTGGAGGACACCATCTGGTTGAATTCTCACCATCAGCAAATCCTCTTCAACAAATCAATGAATCTTCTTGTTAAATCAACTTATATTGCTCGTTTCTCATAGCAATTCTTCATTGCACTTCATTAGGTATATCTAGAATATGCTTAGAGAAAGCTTCAGCTGAAATACTAAGATGTGCATCTTAGCCAACTAAGTCAAATTTTTCAAGGATTTTGTTCCGACACTATCTCAAAAGGACTACGTCAGTAGTCTTGTTTACGGGGTTGTTGTAAGCAAATTCTGCCATAGGAAACACTCGATCCCAATTACAAATATGTTCTCCAACTAAGCAAATTTCCAAGGCTTCGATTAACATCCTCAGTCTGACCATTTGTTCGTGGATGCATGTTTAAGAAAACTTCAATTAGTACTTAGCAAACCCCATAAAGATAGCCAAAAGTAGCTCATAAATTGTATCTCGATCAAGAAACAATAAATTTTGGCAGCCCATGAAGTCTCACTACTTCTTTGAAGAATATCCATGCAATATTTATTGCATTATGGATTTCAGAACAAGCTAGGAAGTAAGCTATTTTAGAAAACCTATCCACCACAACAAAGATCGCGTGATGTCTTCAGATTGTTTTGGCAATCTTAGGAAAAAATCCATAGTTAAATCCTTGCAAGGTGAATGTGGAATTGGTAAAGGCATGTAAAGGCCAGCATTCTGCTTTTTCCCTTTAGCTAATTGACAAACACAACATTGGGAGATTGTTTTGGCAATATCTCTGTTGATGCTAGGCCAATAAAACTTCCATGAAAGCAATGGTCTTCTCAAGACTGAAGTGTCGAGCRTCACCTCCACTATGTAATTCTGATCTCATTTGCTGCCTTGGAGAGGTWTTAGGCAAACAAAGTCGAGTTCCTTGAAGGGGTGCCCTTCAAATAGTGAAAAGTTAGGGGTTCAGCTTTCTGTCCAGCCTCTAGTTCAGCATACATAACTCGGAAGTATTTGCAATCTTCAAATCTCGCTTATTTAATTCAAAACCTGGAATATGAACGATCATTGAAGTAAGCAAATGATTTACCCAACTTAATGCATCAACAACCTTATTTTCTTGGCAAGGTTTGTGCTTTAGGACAAAGATGCATTTGAAACCATTTTTCATGCTGAAAGCTTAGCTTCCTTTGAGAGTAGGCAACTAGATGCTGCAAACTCAGCTTTCTTTGGTGAGCTTCATTCAGTTTCTCACTAAAGTAGGCAACTGGATGCCCATCTTGGCTTAGTACATCTCCAATTCCCATATTTGAAGCATCAGAAGCCACCTCAAATAGCTTAAAAGAATCAGGTATTTGTAGAACTGGAGATTCAGTAATCTTTTTCTTGATTTCTTCAAAAGTTGTAGTTGCTGCACTGCTCCAAATAAACTGCTCATTGTTCAAACAATCAGTTATTGGAGCTACTATAGTGCTGAAATTTTTAATAAACCTCCTATAGAAAGCAGCCATTCCATGAAAATCTCATAAATTTATGGGCAATGGCTAATCTAGTATAGCTTATACCTTACTTGGATCAACCTCCATCCCTCCAGCTGAGACAACAAAACCCTAGAATACCACACTAGAACACATAAAATTGCATTTCTTCAAGTTAATGTACTACATCTCTTGGTGTGGTACTCTAAAAACGTGCTGGAAATTGTTTATATCTTCCTCCCTAGACATAGAATATCATCAAAATACACCTGTGTCCTAAATATCATGAATGTACTTGGAGCATTGGCAAGTTCCAAGCATGGCTAGCCACTCATAGTGTCCATCCTTTGTTTTGAATACAATCTTCCATTCATCTCCTGGTCGAATCCTTAGCTGATAGTAACCCTTGGTGAGGTCGATCTTGCTGTAGATAGTTGAGCCTACCATCATGTCTATCATATCATCAAACTGCAGTATGGGAAACATATATTTAACTATTATCTTATTGATTGCCTGACAATCACAGCACATCTGCCATGTTCCATCCTTTCTTGGAGTAAGTAGAGCTGGAACAACACAAGGACTTAAACTTTCATGAATTGGCCTCTTATCCAATAATTGTTCAACTTGCCTCTTGAGTTCTGTGTGTTCTGAAGGACTTGTACAGTAAGCTAGTAACCTAGGAAGTTGTGAATCGGCACAAAATTAATAGCATGCTGAATATTACGCACTGGTGGCCATCCCTTTGTCAATTTTTAAGATGTATTATCACAAAAATCAGCCAGCAGTTCGGTTAACTCAAGATGATTTGCACCTGAATTTGTGTTTGTAAGGCTTTTCTGCACCTTAACCATAACAGTAAATACAATCCCAACTTCCGTAGCTTCTTTTTCAAATGGTTTCTTGTTGAGAATTTGTAGTGCCTTGGGTTTTGGCTGTTCTTCCTTACATTTTCCCTCGTAGTTATATAGCATCCACTCATCTCTTCAAAACTCAAGGGTTTTACAACAATCCTCTTCTCGTTAAAAAGAAACGAATAAAGTATTGGCCTTTCCATCATTCATCACGTCTTGATCGTATGACCAATGATGGCTCAGTGAAATGTGTGTAATAGTCRCTGGAATAACATCAAACCAAATAGAATCTGTATAGAATCCATGGGTGAGGGTCACCTAATAATCGCTTGATCACTGGAATGAGAGTACTGCTAATCCAAGCCACTTCGCAGAGTTCTAAATGTCGTTCTGTAGGTAGTTAAAGCTTGTCCACAGTAGCTCCGGAAACAACATGCATGCAACTTCCTCCATTAATAACTAACTGAGGCACTCCCCATGAACAACTATAGATTGGAAAACAGAAGTTCTTCTCCAATCCTCCTTTTGTTGCTTCATTATACTAAGAATACACCAAACAACTGAAAGGTATAATTTATTCTCCTCTCCTTCTACAAGATCATAATCTTCAATGTTTCTGTGTTCACCAAKAATTTCAGATTCATTGGTTTCATCAACTTCAGCTTCTTGTTCCCCATCCCTAGTCGTCATGATGTATGGGTATAAAAGGAAAATATTGAATATTGGAGGGTAATTAAAGAAAGAATTGGTTTTTTCCTACTACGGAAGGAGGACAATAAAACTAGCTCTGATATCAAAAATGATGCAGGACAAACACATTAGGGAGTTAATGTTAGGATAGGCTGAAAGTATGGAAGGAAATATGTTATGAATACTGTAGGGGGAAAAAATGCATAAATTTTGTGAATAAAGTTAAAATGAGAAGTCTGATTCTTAGCGTTACACTAAGAGATTGGCTGAGGCGTCACACCTAGAACCATAAGGTTTTGCATCTTAGGTTTGATTGTGTCACACAACAAAAAATTTGGGATAAACTGATTTTATTAATTGTAAGGGAAAGCGTACATAAGGAAATAGAGAACTCTTTATTTATAGGACTAGCTCCTAAACCTACTAGGAAAAGAAAATCTTAATGTTGATCTAAAATAATTAGGAAATTACTTAATAACTCAAAATCCAAAGTAGCTTAGAAACTACTTAAACTAGGATTACTCAAAATCCCATATATGCTGTCCATCATAAAGTATGCCAGATTAGGGTTTGGCCTTTGGAAGCTTCCTTATTCCTCCTCTTATAGGCCTTATATAGAAAATCAAGCTAGATGATTAGGAAATTATGTACTTCCTATAAAATAGGGATTGATGATTTGTGTAGCTAATTTTAGGAGTGATATGAGGTGTATCTAGAGCTGTATTATCCTAGGATATCTTACCTTAGTTAGCTGATACTAATTCCTAATTTCGAGGATTAGATTGAGGTGATCTATTACCAGTGAGAATATCAGAAACATTCTCCTCAAAAATCTACACCTTAAGTGGTTGATGCCACTTGTCTCTATGACCTGTGAACTAAACTATAATTCGACCCTAGCTTGTACATATATTTTCTATTACATTCTTTGTGTTTGGAATATTCTTCAATTTAGCCTCTTTTTTTCAGTAAATGAAAGTCCGTTTTAGCAATTATTGTTAATTCCATTGTATTTTCATTTTCTAGTTTATATATATACATATACATGTATATACATATATGTATATATACACATACATATACATGTATGTACATATATGTATATACACATATATGTACATACATCTTAATGTATGTCTGTGTGTGTGTATATATATATATATATATATGATAAAAAGGAAACACAGGACAAAAGAACCCTGCAACTAATCTTACAACTCATTTTCGTAACGTATCTGAGTTGCTAACAAAGTTTTAATAAAGCGATGAATAATATCTTGGGTTCTGAAATCATAACTAGCTTTTGGGTGAATCCATTTTCAGTAAAGGAAAATCCATTTTAGCAATTATTGTTAATTCCATTGAATTTTCATTTTCTAGTTTATATATATATATATATATAGAAACATAGGACAAAAGAACCCTGCAACTAATCTTACAACTCATTTTCGTAACATATCAGAGTTACTAACAAGTTTTAATAAAGCGATGAATAATATCTTGGATTCTGAAATCATAACTAGCTTTTGGGGTGAAAAGGAAGTGGAAATAGAAAAATTGGAAAGCCTTGCTACTGAATCCTTTGAAATAAACTTCTTGCACATCTTTCTTGGAAGTTTTTCGGAAGATAATTAATGAATTTGCATCTAGATGATAAATGTTTGATTCTCATAAAGAACTGTTCACTTGCATGATACATTGACAAGCAAACATGCAATTGTTCAGATAAAATTTGAGTTTCATTATTTATCTTTCCATCTTAAATAAATACGCGACTTTCTTAAGTCTACTGATATTCTAAGTATCTCCGGGTGAAACATTGAAGGTTGGTTTGTTATTTTCTCTTAGTTATTACTGCCTCCTCATATCCAGTGTCATATTTGCAAGTGAATCAAGGTGATTTAATTTCTTGGATTGGACTTTTAATGGTATGGACTGAGGTGAGCTTAAGATATTTTAGTGACTAACTGATGCTTGTTGGTGCGTTGGGTAGTGGTAGGACAAAAGTTCCGAGCATTTTTTTTATTAAATGTTTCCTATGAGCTTATGCTAGGCTAATTTGTCACAGAGTAGTGAGGATAAGAAACTTGTGGAGGGCTAATATATTCACTTAATTGAAAAGGCACAAACACACTGRAATCTGATTTTTTCTTATGTACAAAATACTGGTTTCTTTTTTCTTTTTCTTTATGATTGAAGTTCAATGATACTTAGTCTGCGTCTTTATCTTATTTTAAGAAAGTTATTCTCTAATTAATTGAGTCGAGTGAGGTTGCTTTGGTGTTTAGGTGGATTGCTCTTTCTTAAATATTGTTTTTCATATTCATTTTTATTTTAGCATTGTTGAAATATAAGATATCTTTGTATTTATACTTTAGCATCAATTTCAATATAAGCTATCTATCTAAAGAATGGTTATAGATACTCAATTGCAGAAAATGCCTAAGAGAAAGACAGACAAAGCATATGTATTGGACAAGAAGCAGCATCTTGCAAGGCTGAACATAAAGGAAGCAGGAAAAGTTCTCCTAAAACGGTATATATATGTTCTTTTTTTGAGTTACCAATGCACTCCCACCATCACGAGACTTTCCTCTGTATTTAGGTAAACTTCAAAAATGCTGAATCAACAATGTTGGATAAAATTTCAGAGCTAGTAGAAGATGATACAGTATGAAGTAAAGAGTTCGATGTATATACAATCAATGAATGGTCAAACTTTGAATCAGGAGTTAGAAGTCTTTTGTAGGTTCAATAGAAGAACAATAAGAAGCAGCAATAAAGAGGGGAACAAAATTTCCCAGAGTTTGACTTCGCACTTGTAAGATCCACCAATTAAAGTGATGTCTATGAGGGATGCAAAAGTAATATGTGAAGCACAGCAATAAAGCATTCCTTAGATACCCTTTCATCTGGAGTAGATTAATTACACTGTATGCAAATAACTAACGCATCAAACTGTTGGTTGATCCGATCCTGGACCAGGTTAGAGAGGAATTTTGGATGCAATATTACTGGAATTTTGTTTAATCTACAAAACCGGAAGTCAGAAATTTACCGGAATAGGCTATATTCCATCTGCCAAAGCAATGACCTACTTTTGGGTGCTAAGGAATTTGGAAAGGACATCTGCATACTASAATGCTACTTGAGTATAATAATACTGAAAGAACGATTATAGAGCAGGTCGCCAGTCTAGAAATTTCAGAGTAAAACTCAGCAGACATCCTTGTTCTTCTAAATCAGTGGCCATTCATTGACAAAGATGACCTCTATCCCTGTGATCTTTTAGTATGCAATCAAATCTTTGTTGTGGCACATACTGATCCTGAAAAATCTTGAGAATCCTTTCAGTACAACAAAGCTTGGACAACCAGAGTTACTTCAGTATCAGTTCTCTCTTAACCACATTTCTAAAACAAAAAGAAAACCAGAGCCAGGTAAAGGAAAGCAGAATATCTTGAATTAGTTGGCTACAAATTTTAGGTTGGTCTTCTGTTTGTTGGTATTGTTGAAATCTTCAGGTGTAACTATTTGGAGGATCAATGTTCAGATACATATGTACATAGGTAGCATCCTTTTATTTTGTTCGTTGACTCTGAAAAATGAATTGCCTTAGAAAATTTTGAAGTTACCAAACATACTCGTAAATATTTTGTAGGCATTACTTGTCATAGTAGATGAAGATCCTATTGATATGCTTGCATTGGATTGTAGTATTTTATGTGACTGGTGACACTGAATGCTAAAGTAACTATTATGCATTGGTCTGGATGGTAGTGAGTCCAATTTCTCTGATTTCTCATAGGAAAATGAGGAACTGTAGCTTTAAAAAATTACTTTGGACTTAATGTAATTTTGATGAATAGAATTGTCTTCTAGGCCCACACTCTCCACCTTTCCATCTTAAAGCACGAAAGCACRCCTGTAGTCTTGAAGATATTATGCAAGAACAGGCATCACTTTGTTTATAGGGGGATTTTATAWTCAAAGATGCATTAGGTTCACTACTTTTTGTTGTATAATCGATCCAGTAGTGTTTCTTCTTTTAACTTCTATAGTTTGTTAATCTCTGTTCTGGTGGATTTTTGTTGTTCAGCGGTGAGGGTAGGTTGGAAAAGCAGTTTCGCATGAATTGTGTTGGTTGTGGCCTCTTTGTATGCTACCGAGCAGAAGAAGATCTGGAATCAGCCTCAKTTATATATGTTGTAGATGGTGCGCTGAGTTCAATTGCTGCTGAAACAAATCCACAGGTTTTGCACCCTTTTTCAGCTGATTTTTTTGCATCCTAGTGTTCTTGATCTACAAGGAGCTAGGAAAAGCTCGGTTGCAAGGCTGAGTTTATGTTATTGTTCCTGCAATTAACTCCCCAGTAGTATTACGAATAATGTTCGGCATACATGCAACATTATATTATAAAATCTTAAATTGTTCTTCTGTTATGCTCTGCAGGATGCTCCTGTTCCACCATGCATATCACAGCTAGAAGGGGGCCTTGTTCAAGTGGCCATAGAAGTGGAAGACCGTGCACAACGCTCGGCAATTACAAGTAAATTTCGTTCTTAATAGTCTATTACTTTGCACACTTTAGTTCTATGGTGATTTTGGTGAATGTATGGATTTTGTGACCTGGAAATCCTTATTGCATATAAGCATGGCCGCTTAATTTTAGCTGAATAACATCATTCTTGGGGAATGGCAGACAAATAAAGAATTCTGGATTGCACAAAGTATGAGATTGTTCCTTAAGGAACTTTGTTATGTTGGCATATTGAAACTGACCATGCTCATTTCAAATGAGAAATTGAAGCTTGCCTTGTAGTGGATAGCTGTACATGCTTGATGGTAGATTCGCTGTTTTCCAACCTGACAGCATCACTAACACTGAACCTACCTAGCCTGTTGGCCAGCTAATTCTGCAAAGGAAGTTAGACATACCGGTATAAACTTTCTAGAGTATTTGTATCACTTCCAACTTACCTTTTAACATCCAACTATATTTGTTTTGTTAGCTTTAGTTTGGCTCTGGTTTTGTTTGAATATTGAGTTTTGATGTTTTCTTTGCAGTTACTTCTCTTATTGTGCTATGAAGAGGTTATTCTCTTTGGTAATGTAAGCATTTTCTGGTTTAAAAATGAGATACCATTTACCAGGAAAAAGGGGGAAAAAAAAAAAAACGAATGTAATCTATGTAGGTTATTCTCTTTGGTAATGTAAGCATTTTCTGGTTTAAAAATGAGATACCATTTACCAGGAAGGAAAAAAAAAAAAAAAAAAAAACCTAATGTAATCTATGTGGGGCTATGTAAAGATGCAACAAACTTTAGTGTAATCATTAGAACTTCTGGACTTCCTGCCTTTTCCTGAGTCCCACTAAAATCTAAAATTGAACAGTGAAAGAATCTTCCTTATTCACTTTCCGATCACATCACTTCATCAATCAAAATCAAAATTTTCCAAATGACATTTTTCCAACAAGTTCGAATTTCAATCTTTTTTCATTTCCCTGCCTTTTTGAACAAAAGGAATCATTCGACAACTAAAAAAGAATTTCTTCCCCCAAAAGCTAATCCAAATGGAGCCTTATGAGCTTTGGGATCTGATCTGACACCTAATGGAGAGTTTAGTGGGTTGGCTGTATTACAAGAGCTTGAGGACAGAGTTAAGATTTTGTTTGGTAAGAAACCTTCCAAGGGTAAGAAATGAGAAACTTTTGATTGAATTACATTTAGGTTATTATGTGAAATTTCTATATGCCAGGGATTGTGTCTTTTATCATGGTTGGATCCTGGCTTCTTGAGTGTAGGTTGGTCCATATTTTCTTTATTAACTTCTGTGATAGATGAAATGGATAGCTGGACAAGCAAATTTTAATTTTAATAATTGTGTATTGGTTAACAAAAAGATAAATGGGCATGAGCATACAGGAGAGCATAGACCATAGTAACAGAAGTAGAAGCTATCTATAGAATTTGACTCCTCAAAATTTTTTATCTTTTTAAAAATTATAAATTCATTCCATTTTATAGCAACCATCTTAAAGCTAATGACATGAACTATCTTTAGCCAGTATTTAAAGAGAATTTATGTAATTGTAAGTTTAATATGAGTGGAGAACCTTATCAAAGATGCTGTTTCAAATTGAATTTGCTACAGTTAGCAATTAGATACAATTTCCCCCCCCCCCCCCTAAACCGATTGCAATATTCCTGCTTCCCCTTAACCCAAGAGTGGAAATGGTGTTCTGTTCACCCGCACAACTTGGTTAATTGGGGCCTTGTTTAATTCTATTCTTTATTCCCTATTTAACTTTTATATTGCATTAATTGCTTTCCGAATAGCTTGCTTAACAATTTGTAATCATTATATCACCAGAATTTCAACTGTAAATAAACTGTCTGCTTGAGCAAGGATTTTGTTACAACTAAGAAGCCTAAGATGGCTTATTTCACTTTCTGCAATAAAGTGACATTTAATTTTATTGGTAAGCTGCAATATAAAATGCATATTAAGTGAAAGGGAATAGGGGCCAGCAGAAAAAGAAGCTTGGTCAGGGTTTAGAGCAAGGGGTTGTTGCCATTGTAAGGAGCAAAGATAAGAGCTTGCTAATGTGTAGCCATAATCTTTAGAAGCATAAAAGAGCACCTTTGCAGTTGATAATTTTTCATGAAATAGGAGCACATTCAGGTGCTCCAACATTACGGGTCTTCTTAAGCTTAGAACTGGCAAAACTCTTGTTAACTAATATGATGTCTATCTGATTTGGATATCACATATAAAAATTTGATGTTAAGAATACAAATCTAAACTTTTGAGAACGTGTCTCGAGAACGGAGCTGTCACTTCCAGCCTTTCCCAATTTTGGATGTTTCTCGAACTTTTGTGTCTGGTCCATTTAATGGCAACTGATTTACCCTTTTTCTTCTTTAGTCACTTTCTTATATTCAGCTGAATATGAAATCCCAATTTATTCAATTACCCGCTAACATTTGTTAATACACCTTTTCCCTTCATTTTGCTGTTAAAGTCCGTTTCTTTCTCKCTACTTGCTTCTCGTTGATTTTGCTTGTAGAGAATTGGTCTTTTGTATTTAACTTGGTTGAAAACTAGCCCTTTTAAATTTTTCTTTTTTTCTTAAATTGTACCTCAAAAATATTTGTGCAACTGAATCAATTTGTAATTTTTTCCAAGCTAAGAAAAGGTTCATATTATTCCAGGAGTAAATGCAGATGATGTTCGGGTCACTGTAGCAGCACCTGCAGCACGTGGAGAAGCTAACAGTGAGCTTCTAGAATTCATGGGCAAGGTGTGCCCTTTAGTTATCTATCTATCTATCTATGTCTATACTATTGTAAAAGTGTGCATGAAGTGACGCGTGATTTACGCAAAACATTTTTCTTCCATTTTGAATGGACAAATTTAACAGTTATACCTGAATTGAATAAGTGGACTAAAATGATAGAAAGGTGATTTACTTGATTTGCTTTTAATAATTAAAAAATGAGATGTGCAAGAAAATTACTAGAATCCAAAAATATAATAGTAACATGATTTAATAAGAAGAGTTAATAAGACGGTTTATAACCACAAAGAATATGTTAACTCCCACTTAGTCATCAATAGGTGAAAAGAAGTTCCTACTTATTTTAAAAGAAATGAGTATCTTTTTTTTCGCAAATATATATACCTATATCATATACTATCACCTATAATATATATATATCCTATATAATATAATATATATTATTATAAGCAGCGATTCAGCCTATATTATTACAGGAAAAAAAAAACCACAAGTTTATTTTGTAAAAAAAGTAAAATGAGAAATAAATATACTAGTTAAAATGTTTCAGATACCAATATAATTTATCAAATTTTAACACATACAAGTGCATGTGCATTATGCTAGTTCTTTCTAAATATATGACTGCAAAACTTTGATTTATTGCTCTAATTTCAAGTACTAAGCGAGAAGAATTTGCTTTTGAGTCAGGTGTTGGGACTGAAATTGAGCCAAATGACTCTTCAAAGGGGGTGGAATAGCAAATCAAAACTGCTTGTGGTCAGTTCAAAATTCTGTGATATAGATTCCTACCTTACGGATTTTGCAGCAATTTGCATTACATTTTGATTTGTCATTGTTTATTTGTGAGAGAATACTTGGGTTCTCCTTTGCTTGTCAAGTTTGACATGTAGATGAAAATCTTCTAGATATGCTTCATTCTAAACATCTTTATTGCATAGCATGAGTAATACCATTTTTGTTCACCGATTTCTTAACAGTGGATCACAACCAAAAACATGAGATGCACTTGAAGTTTCAGTTCAAGACAGATGATTAAAAATCCTTAACAAAAGCCTTCTGGGCATTCGTAAATATCTCGATCCTTATAACCATTTCCTTTATGTGGATACAATTGAAGGTTTAAACACAATGAGCTTGGAGTTCCATGGGGCAATGGTATCTTTGCATTTATGATTTCTGAAATTCCATATCAACAAAATAACTTCCTATTAGTGACGAACAAGTTGAGTCRATTATTCAAAAAATAGTATTCAGTGGAATACTTAGTACTGCCTCAACTACCAAGTGAGAGAACATAATATTAGACCTCCAGAATTATGCTAGGCGTAGAGCCTAATTTAATTAGTATTTCAAAGAAAGGCTGTTTTGTAGTTAGCCGATAATTAGTGAATAATTGGCTAAGCAGGAGAATGAGTAGGGTTGGAGGTATGGTTTTCTTTTAACTGAGAATTTACTTGAGCGGAAACATTTTGGGAGAGATAGGTCTAGCTCTGGAATTGTGGACTGCCTTATGTTATTTGGAGATTGAGTAATAAAGATTAGCCATAATTCTATCATATTGTGCCCGAGTTACTATTTTGTTAGCTAGGGTTCTGAGAAATTGGCAACGGAGCAATTTCATGGGGAAATGACGGCTGAGAAAGTGGGGGCCATGGAAGAAAAGGTGAAGAGTGAAGTTGGGGCGATGAGATCAGTGACGGAGGAGAGATTTTCATCTATAGAGAGTTGATTTTTCTCCTTGGAGGAGGTGATGAAGAAATTGTCAGACATGCACTCCAACCCACCACCACCAGCACTATCCACATGCCATAGACGGCAGGAGGAGTGCCGGTGACGGGAGATGCTAGCAACACTTCTGGAAGAGCAGATTTGAGGGGATATGAACTTAGCCACGATTCCAGGTGGCTTGGAGGGTTAGCAAGCGACAGGGGTGCTTGGGATGGCTGTGGGAGATAGTGGTGAGGGCGAACTCCTTTGGGGCTGATTCTAGGGTTAGAAAGCTTAAAATGCCGATTTATGCAAAGGGGGATGCTAATGCATGGGTGTACTGAATCGAACACTATATTAATAAGTTGAAAGAGGAGAAACTAGCAGCCATCCTCTTGGTTCAATGGTGCGAGTAAGTTTAAGACTTGGTGATTGGAGAAATTTCAGGCTAACGATGAAGGAGATGAGCACAAAAGGTTCTTGGCGCTTCACCAGGAGCTATGCTAAGGGAGTATCACGACGGTTTGAACTTTTGTCAGGTCCTTCAATAGGGGTATCCCTAGAAGTTCCCGAAAGTAATTTTATGGAAGGGTTGAAATTGGAGTTGGCACTTGTTGAGGCCTAAGGGGCTTGGGGAGATCAAGGAGGGGATTCAAATGGTGGAAGACAAGAAGATAGCCAAGAAACAGTTGAGTGGAGCCGAGGGAGTTTTTCAATTCCAAAGCAACGCTAGCACCGGGGAAAAGCAGTTGCAGACCATTAGGTTCAACAAGGATGTTAAGGACACGATGATCAAGTAGGATAGAGGTAGTGGTTTGCGATCAAAGAGGGTATTTAAGAGGCTTATGAAGTTGAAAAATACTAAGTAAAGGGGTGAAGGCGTTGTCCTTTTGTTGCGAGGAAAAGTTCTCGCCTAAGCATTGGTGCAAGGATCAAAGACTGCAAGTATTGACTGTGTGTGACAATAATGAGGATACGGGGGTACAGGAATAAGAAGCTGAGGTGGAAGGAGAGCACTACCACTTAGATGTGGTGCAAGTGTTACTCAACTAAGTTGTTGGGTTACACTGAATCACACCATGAAGCTATGGGGTGAGATACAAGGTCATGATGTAGTGGTACTTATCTACAGTGGAGCGACCCAAAATTTTATCTTGAACAAGGTGTTGGACAAATTAGGACTGCCATTGAGCGACACAGGGAACTTTGGGGTCATGATGGGTAATGGTGTATCAATCCGGAGGAGAGGAGTTTGTAAGGTTGTGTACGAGGATGCAAGGGATAGAGGTGGTTGACGACTTCTTACCCGTGGATTTAGGGAGTTTAGATATCATTCTAGGGATGAAATGTCTGCAGTCAATGGTGATAGTGGTGATTAACTGGAAGTTACCGACCATGGGGTTTCAGTTGGAGTGTTGTAAGGTGTTATTATGAGGAGATCCAAGCCTATGTAAATCCCTAGTGTCATTAAAGACGATGGTTAAAGCCATCCGAGATGAAGCGGAAGGCTATTTGATTTAGGTACAACCTAGTCTTGGGACAATAAGGATTTCAGGAGATCATACCGAAGCTGATACTAGAGCTTTTACATTGTTTTGAGGGAGTGTTCCGCATGCCTGAGGGACTTCCACCAAAACGTGATCAGCTCATGCTATAGTTCTGAAGGAGGGGACTTCGCCAATAAGTGTGTGACCGTACCAGTACCCGCAAATTCAGAAGGATGAGATTGGGCACCTATTGAGGTAGATATTGGAGGCGGGAATCATGCAGCCCAATGTAAGTCCTTTTTCTATTACAACCGGCTGAATCACCCGTTTCTTGATTGAGGTATTGGTCAGTGTTGGAGTATGTGGATTAGAGTTTACTTTGTTCAAAAAGTATTTTTTGTTATTACCAATGGAGAACCTGAAACCTGATTTTTATTTTTACAGTGGACATTAGCAGTTTGCTAAAGGTACATTTTCTTGAGTAATTTGTATAGGAAGATGCTTTATTTAGGATCATCAAGAGGATTGGGGATTGCCCTACTCTCATTGAGTTTTATTTGTCTAGAATTCCTGGATATTGTATATCTTCATTTAGGATGTTAATGGGGATAACTAATAGACTTGAATGAAATAAGATGAACTCTTTTGTGGCTGGCGTCTGAGGATATTGATAAAGACTATTTA
The DNA here is from genome assembly GCA_001752375.1 of Rhazya stricta. Taxonomy (NCBI): domain Eukaryota; kingdom Viridiplantae; phylum Streptophyta; class Magnoliopsida; order Gentianales; family Apocynaceae; genus Rhazya; species Rhazya stricta. The sequence continues at coordinate 1,020,911 of MEJB01000016.1, forward strand.
GTTTGATGAGAGGTGGTTTACAATCCCTAGTTTGATGAAGGAATAGTTCTTGGTAATTTGGTGTCTATTGACATCTATCTGCTTCGTAAATTGTTGTGGTTTCCTTTTGGGTAGGTTTCCTGTTACAGAAGTTATGATGAATAAATATGATTACAACAACAGAGATAAGATGCCATAGATGGCAACCATGATACATATGCAGGTCCTTCAAAGTTCATCTCTTAGGTTCTCATGTGTTTGTAAATTGTTATAATGTTGTACATGATTCTTGTATTTGGTTTTTTGGAAAATCTGTAGGTTGGGAGGGATATTTTTCTATTGCCTTTTCAAGTTTCTGCATTTTTACATTCACAATGCTTCCAATTCATGGCATTTACATTTGTCTTCAAATCTTAAAGAAAAGGAACTTGATGAATTAATTTTTTTTTTAACCTTTTAACTTCCTTGTTACCATGCTCAAGAAACATGTTCCATCTAACATTAGATGTCACCCTTTAAAAAAAAAAAAAATCTTTATTTTATTCTAACATAATGAATATGCTCTGATGGAAGTATTCGAACCTCTGAATCTTTCTCATTTATTTAGTGATAATTATCCTCCTTTTCCTATGGAGGAAGCAATTTGGCAGGCTAAGGTTTGCTTTAAATTCAAACCGTCCACTAGGACTATGGTTCTTCATAGAATCAGTACCAATAATTTGTCGCTCCTGATAAGGCCTTGGGATGCTCCTAACTCAAAAAGCCTGCTTCATATGCGAGTGCCTTGGTAAAACTAGAATGATCGCTTCCTTCATTCTTATGACTGAGGAGGTTGTAATGAGGAACTAATGAAGAGAGACGAAAATACAATACATCCTAATTATCTAGGAGAGTTTTCTTTTGTTTTGTAGACATTATTACAGTTCACCAACTTGTAATTTTTGTAACAGGTGGAGGATTTAACTGCTAGACAAGTATATGAGAAACTACTCGAAGCCGCACAACCCTGATACAAGCCAATGGAGGAACTCCAAACTTAAGTGTAACTTTTGGTTGACTTTAAACATCCGTTTCTGGCATGTAATAATAGTCTCTAATTCATGCATATTTTGCTATCTTGGTTTAGGACATTACAATTGAGAATGTACATCGATGTGTTAGCTAGTATTCTTTATCTTCTATTTATCAATTTTGCTGTGCAATGGCAGTTAAGGGGTCGTCTGGTTGCTACTTTTTTCATATCTTTTTCTGAATATTTTCTTTTTCCATCATCCCAATACATAAGAGGCATGTGAATATGCCGTTTTCTTTTCACATGTGAGTGTGTTTTATGCTCCATCTCACAATAATTAAATTTTTCTTCCTCCTCTTTCTTTCTTTTTTTCTTGTGAGTGCATGTTGGGTTAGATCTTAGATTAGATTATAGCAACCCACCATAGCAATACACACGTGCGAATATATAGTTAATAAGTAATAAAGAGTGAGTAGAGTATTGTTCCTAAAAAGATTAGATTAATGAAAACTTGAATGTAAAAACTCTATAAAAACATATAATAATGATGTAGCATTGGTGGTTATTATTAAAGCAAGAGTAAAGGAAGAGTAGATCCTCAAGCTATGATAAGTAAAGAACTGAATGTAGTAAAGTTAAAAAGCAAGTAAAGTTAGAGTTAATAGAAAGCAAGTAGATAAAGTTAGAGTTGGTTTTGAAGTGCTGTGACACTAGAGAATGAGATCGAGCAATGTCTTCGAGACTATTCAAAGTGTAAATGTAGGCATAGTAGAAAAATGTTGTCTCGGAAGGTTAGTTATGATTTAACGGTGGTTCTTCCCAACCCTCTTAACAACTGTTCAAGGCAGATTTCACTAACTAACTAACTATATGTCTATGACAATGAAGATTAGTTACTAACTGTAAATGATAATGAGTTATCAAAGAAACTAAGAATGGTTTATGACCCTTAATTACTAACTGATTTCTTTGATGTCTCATAAAATTTTAACTCAACATTTATGCTTTAAACAATTTTAATCATGACAACTTGGCTTTGTCAAGTTTTGCTTCCTTGAATAAGGATTGCAAAATGATAGTTTAAGAGAAGAAATCGATATTTGTAGTTCAGAAACTAACAACTCCAGCAAACTTGCTATGCTTATCTTCATAAAAGGCAAAYTATGCTGCAAAATAATAAAATAAATCTAAAATAAATCTAGAAAATAATAATAGAAAAATGAAGGGAAGACTATCGTCTAATCCCTTGTTAATAAAGAGTTAAGCTAGAGATGGGTTTTTTTTTTTCTTTTTTTTGTCAAAGAAAACCCTTACGTTCTACTTGAAAGCTTTGTAAAACTAAGAACTACTTCCTAATTTATTTTAACTAGTTAACTAACTAATCTACTGCAATTCTCTTTTTTCTCGTTCAGTTGAGTTCTATGATGGTCACAAACTTACTGCACTCTTATGCTAGCAAGTATACTAGTTTCAAAAGTTGTACAGCAAGTAAGTCAAGACCGATCCCGCAAGGATTTCAAATCAAGTAYCGAAATTACCGAAGTTCCTTAATTTAAACATATTGAAAGTGATTGAAAAAGACGAAAAGCTAGAAATGAAAAAGTAATCTAAAGGTTCAAATATGAAATTTAATTTCTTAATCTGGAAAGATCTAATGTGATAAAAGATATTGGTTTGAGTATTGATCTGAATCATTCCAATAATGAGTTAAACTAATCGCATTTAAATTGTCCTAATTTCCAAATTTAATCTAATTATTAATGGTAGAATTTCGTAAATTAGGTTTTACTCAATCCCTTGGCATAAAACCCCTAATTTCAATTAACTAAAGTCATATCCCTATGTATATTAGATTAATTGAAATTGCATTAATGATAAGAAATTCCCTGATCTCACTAACCACCATTACTTGCCATTGAAAATCGCCCAAAAGAAACCAATTCTATCGCTAATTGTTTTAAGTAATGGGTCATCATTGCCTAAATCCTAATCAATTAGTTCATCTCTAGGTCCTTCTTAATTGATTATGAAATCGATTTGTAGGTAGCTAATCCACAAAAAAACAATAAGAAAGCCACAATAATAATAAACAACTTACTAGATTAGCAATTAACAATAAAGACACAATACAGTTTAACCCATTACAAAGAAATCATCTTTTCAAATAACCCTAACCAACACAAAAAGTTTAGCCTAAGGGACTCATGAAATTCACTACAAACAGTATAATAAACATGTTACAACCAAATATTCGAGAAGAAAGAACCTACTTGATGAACAAATCCTTATGCAATCTTTGTTGAATACAAGGCTTAAAGCTTTATAATGGTTTCCTCCAAGTTCCTCTCAAGAAAACTACTCTAAACTATGTAAAAAAATGTCTCAAGCCTCCAAAAGTCTCCAAAGTTAGCCATAAAACGTATCATTTATAGGAGACATTAGAGAACCCTAAAAACAAGTTGACAGGAGCCTGGTTGGGACTAAATCAATGCCGATTTTTGGATGAAAAAGAAAAACAGGTGCTAGTTTAGTTCTGAAAAAGAAAAGCTAGAAATAGGCAGCAAACCGGTGACGATTAGCCCAAATAGGCACCTGAATTGGKTTCTTCCATGCCTGGTCAAATTTTAAGTTGTTCAGCTTTTGAAAGTTGCATTTTGATCCCAAACTCCTATGTATTCATTGTTGACCCCTTTAAGCTCTTCCCCAACCGATTTTTGGCATTTTTCTTGTATTTAAGATGAAAAATCCTACAATTAATCATTTCAAGCCAAAGTTAGTGTAATACAAGGTAAATCATATAGAAAACTCGACAAGAAATGACTTAAGGAAAGGATATACATATGTAAAATGTGACTATATCATTTTGCTTATATAGATAGATTTTGGGCTAAGTTGGCAATGCTGTTACTTTCAACTTTCTACCAGAGAGCTGATGACTCAGCATTCTTTATCTCTGCTTGTCTATTTTGGGAAATGTRGGGACCACTAGCTCTTCTATRCTTCAGCATTTTGGGTAAAATACTAAAGTCAACTTAGAACAATGGTCATATGTTGTTTTGAACATATTTTTCGATAAATGCAAAGGGTTCTTCTTTTATCTTGTGCCACACAAGCTGTATTTTAGATTTCTAAGTTCTAACATGAATGTTGTAGCATTTTGTTCTTCTTGAACTTAACTTGGACTCTTTGGACAGGTGGCACTAAGATGTGAACATCAGATAGCCGTCTTTCTTGTCTTATTCCTTCGTCCATTTTGCTTGTCCTTCTTGTCCCCCTTGACCGAACATGGATCAAGGTCAACTTGTCCTTAACCGTCTTGGGGTCCCTTTCAGCTAATATTCCCATAGACAACATATCCAATTTCATTCAAGTTTTTTGTTTGACCTTTAACTACCACWTATCATGAAGATATTTATGTAGTGCTTCTGTACGCCAGTTTTGTTGCAGCATTGTCTCGTCCAGAATTTCTTCCTTTGCTCCTTTTAAGTGTAGCAAAGATATTTTCTTGTTCCACATGCCCCTTAGTTTTGTTCTATGATGCACGGATGCTGTAGCATTGTTGGCATTCCTACAAATACCTTTCAAGACCAAGGATTTTAGCAATAAATAAACACTTTGAGGATTATTTTAAGCTACAAGCATGCTAACTCTTATTTATCTAAAAACTACAGGAAATTACGACTAATCATAAACTAAAATACCAAGATAATGGACACCAAAATGGGCAAAAATTGGGGTAAAAAATGAGATATTTTCTAAGATTATCAGTGCATTTTATGCTTCATCTCACAAGTCTTCAACAATCTTCATCATTCTCCAACATCATCAACTTGTTCTTACATAATTCACCGTACTCATACAAAAATTATAAAATAAAAGCTCTCCTCAAAATATGGCTATTTTTCTAGTTTACTCAAAGTGAAACAAGTTGAACCATTAGAAGGCTCAAACAGAACTAAGTTGAAACTTTTAGTTTGGTAGGCATGAACGACTCAAACGTTTCAAAGAAGGCCTATTACCATCTTCTCTTGGTCAATTTACAATACCTATTTYTTCGCCTTGAGAAGTATTAAAGTAYGTTCTAGGATGTCAAATTCCCCTTATCTGACCCTCGTAATGCAATAATTAAGCAAAGCAACTTCCTTAATACAAGAATGTGGCTAAGTGTGCTCAAAAGTATGACACTCATGCAAGGATGGACATCAATAGCTCRTTACCTAGAAGCTCCCTTACATAGTTCATAGTTCTCATATATCAAACATCTAGATCAATTAGACACTTTATGGATACAACAAACAAATACTAAGACCATGATAATTTGGAAAAATCTAGAAAATAACAAYCTACTAAAGCAAATAAAAACCATAAACTCTCCACACTTAATCTCAACATTGTCCTCGATGTATTAAATAGTAGGAAAAAGAAAGAGTAAAAGAGGATAGTGCTTTCCTGATTTTCATGTTGAGGTTTGGATTGCCTCCCAAGAAGCGCCTCTTTATTTTCTTTAACTGGACATCCACAAAATTTGGTCAAGGAGGTTTCTTCAGTTGAGATGTAGCCTTTGGTACATTCTTCCTCCTTTGGTGGGCCCATTTTGAATTTCTCCACTCTAGTCGATTTTAGAATATGCAATTTTAAGACAACTCTCCAATGTATTATGAGATGTTCTTTTCTTACAAGTACTATAATACTCGAAATTTATTTTTCATTTTTACGAACTTTATATAATTATATAATTTATATTCTAATCTACTAATTAGATTATATTCATGATTCTTGGTGGTTTGATTATTTTACAGTTGAAGGACTTGGAGGTCGTAACGTTCGATGTGCTAATTAGAAATAAATTATTATTTCTAAGACGAAATTATTTGAAATTTTATTAGTTTAATTTAATTAAAATTTTAGTTAATTAATTTAGGCCTGACTCGTTATAGTCCGTTTTCTTCTTATTCAAACCTGAAACTGGAATTAGGTTTCAGTTTTGTGCCTAAAGAAAACTAATAGATTTTAATTCAGTTGGGCTTAGCTGGCTAAGGAATAAAAATTGGTCATGAAAGAACTTCGATCAAGGTTAAGTTAATAGGAAAAAGAAAAAAAAAGGAAGAATTTAAATTAGGAGGGTAAGAAGATAATTTAAATTAGGAGGGTAAGAAGATAACTGTTCATCTTCTTCCCCAAAGGAAACCCTAACCCTAGCCACCGCTGTGCCGCCTCTTCCTCTCTCTTTCTTCTCCCTCTCTCTCCCGCTCTCTCCCCCTCCTCGCTCGTCGTCATCATATCCACCCCGCCAAATCTGCTTGTAGATTTGCCATTGCCTCGACCCAAGGATCCTCGACGTCATCTGCACATCGCTCATTGCCGTTTTGCTTCCTTGTTCACCCTCGTCATCTGGCATAATTGGCTGACACCAGATTCATAGCCGCTCGGAATGAAGCTGTTTGCCAGCCAGATCTACACACTTCTTGCTCGCCGCTCGGACATTTTGCTACGTGGCCAGCCATTTTCTTTGCGTCTTGCAGGATCTATGCTCACCTTCAAGTCTGCACGAACGCCTTGCGGTTTAGGTGCTGCTCGGGTCGACCACTGCCTATCTAGGGTGCCACTTAGCCAGATCTGTGCACGTCGCCGCTCGCTATCCAGTTCCTTCTTGCTGGAGTTTGTCACAGGAAACTTGTTGCCGGATCGAAAAACGGAATTGCCTGCAGCAGAAATTACCCAAGCCTAATAGGTGACTAGGCGCCCAAGCGACTAGGAACCATGAGCCATCGGCTTGAAACAGCTGCGCGCGGGCTGCACGTTAACGACGAAGGCTGCTGTTCAGGGTCTGTTCGCACACCCAGAGCGCACCTTTCTTTTTTCGAGTGAGATAGACACCACTACATCTTAGACTCGATACCACACCTAGGGTTCGAGATTCAAAGTGAATCCTTAGTTTCTTCATTTAAATTAATCGAATATTATGTAATAATAATTAAGAAAAAATATAGAATATATTTAACATGGAATTTAAGTTAGTACAATTAAGTAAAAGAGGTATGTAATTTTTAGAAATATGTTAGGATATAATTTACGGTGAAATTTAGGGTTTGTATGATAAGAAATATATTATGATTATGATTATTATTATTATTACTTTAAGAAGGATTAGGAGTCATAAAATTAAATTATAATATTAGTAGTTCGATTTTTATTGACATGAAAATTAAACTCGGAAATTTTTGGTTAATGTCACCCATAGGAAAAATGATGAACATATTAATGGTGAACATTTATGTTAAATGAATATTCTTTGTGTAACAATATTAGGACACTTTTGGTACACTGACGTTGTGGGCAACCAAGAAGTAACCAAATTTACTAAGGACTTCATGTAAGTAAATTCTYATATTCTCATTAATTGTGATGAATATGTGTTGTTGTTATAATTAGATTTCTCTTAAGTGAATTGAATGTGAATTCATAATTGAAATTGAAGTATGTAAGTAAATTCTCACATTATCATTAGTTGTGATGCACATGTATTTTTGTTATAATTAGATTTCTCTTATGTGAATTGAATGTGAATTCATAATTGATATTGAAATATGTAAGTAAATCACYACATTTTCATTAATTATGATACGAGTGTATGGTTGTAATGATTGAATCTCTCTATGTGAATTGAATGCGAGTTCGTGGTTATAATTAGATTACTTTTATGTGATATGGTTTATGATTTTATTTCAAGTATGTGAATTTTTCCACTTGATGACACCTTGGGAAGTTTAAGTTTAGAGTTTATGTGATCCGTGTTCATGTACATATGGTCTATAGTATTTTGCACAATTTTTGCATGGGCATAATCATACATTTAAGAAAGCAAATGTTTTTAAAGAATGGAGTTTGGAAAAGCAAACGTTTTGAGGAATGAAGTTTTGGAAGGATGTGATTTTTATATTAAATGGTTTCCAAACGTAAAGAATTTTAAAAAGGGGTGTAAAACCTAGATCAWKAAARGTGTGAGTGAAAAATGGGGCTTGGAGGATCGGCACACCTGACCTAACCCTCTTGTAGGGTGGGAATTCATATGTTATTCACCTCTTATGAGGTGATATTCAGGAAAAGATTAAGTTATGTTAACCGCTTTGCAGTTCTACCGATAGAATGTTATTGGGTTCCAAATAATAATTGTCACTATAGAGCTTAATGGCTAGGCATTACACCAAGTGAGCTCATGATTTTACGAAACGAAAATGTTTGGAAAGTTTAATGAAAAGAAAAGTTTTGGAAGGTTCTCACGGTTTGAAAAGGAAATTTTTGGAAAGTTTTGGCAAAGTGAACTTTGAACTTCATGACATATAGTGCAAGACACATGCATTCATGATTAGGATTTACTTACTGAGTTTAGTAGCTCACCCCAGATTCCTTATTTTATGTTTCAGGTGATGACTAGTTAGATATTGTGAGGAGATCATTTGGGGAGTGGATTTTGAGACCTAAGAGTCATTTATGTTAATTAAATTTTCTATTGATTTATGAACGTACTGAATGTTTAAATTGTAATACCCGAAATTTAGTTTTCGTTTTCGAACTTTATATATATTTATATAATTTATATGTTAATCCACAAATTAGATTATTCATGATTATTAGTTGGAGTAATTACAGTGGAAGGACTTGGAGACCATAACGTTCGATGTGCCAATTAGAAATAAATGGTTATTTCCTTGATTTATTATTTTTTATGTGTTAATATTTGAGTATATTTATTTAAAAGTAAAATTTTATTAGCTTACTTTAATTAGAAGTCTTAGTTAATTAATTTAGACTTGACCCATTAGAGTCCGTCCTCTTCTTATTCAAATCTAAAACCGAATTTAAAGTTTAGTTTTGCATCAGAAGAAAACTAATTGATTTTAATTTAGGAGGGCTTAGTTGGTTAAGGAATAAAATTAGCCCACGAAGGAATTTTGGTCAGGGTTAAGTTAGCTTTCAAAAAAAAAAAAAAAAAATATATATATATATGACCTGAAGAAGATGACTGTTCATCTTCTTCCTTAAACATAAAACCTAACCCCATCACCGCCGCTGCTGCCTCCTCCCTTTGGCATCATCGACGTCGGCCTTCCCTCTCTCTCTCTTTCTCTCTCCTCTTCTCTATTGGTGTCGGACGCCACTCTATCTCCTCCATTCTCGTCACTCGACCAGGTGCACAGGCAAAATGATATGACATTCTTATATGAGTTGTGTTGAGCTTATCTAATTGGTTTTGGAAAGTGTCTTGAATGCCCATAGTTTTATGATGCCCAATTTAATATCTCGGCAATAAGTCTAATGCTATAGGCTGTTGTAACATTATTGCAGGTTATTGTCTTGTGTCCAAAAATTGCTAAGTGTAGTAATCCCTTGGGATGATAGGGGCCTGTATAACCATGACTACATAATTGTTGGAAAATAATTGCAAATCTATGCTTTTGAAGAAAAAACTTGATTTCAAATTAGTTTGATTTTCTCTTGAAACTAAAATGTGAAAATCTTTTCTTAGTTGTGAGAAATGACTGAATTTTTTTGGAAATAAAATTTTGAATAGGTTTGGGGAGGAGTTCTTCGTATTCTTGTGTTTATCAATTTACCTTTTGCATAAATAACTATTCCAATTCCTTAAGTTGCCTAGTTATCAGAGTTATGCATAGTACCCATGTGTAATTTTGCGTCAAAAAGCAACATCGCAACTCTTATTTCTGTGACTCAGACCTAGTAACCGGATACCTTTATCACGAAATGTTGATTTTTGCATAAAATCTTTTTTTATTATAAAGTAAAGCTATACACTTATATATTTAAAAAAAGAGAAAAAATTATTAATAAGTTTTTCTACTTATGAATGCTGTAATTCTGTTACAACATTTTGTTTTAAATTGCTGTTACCAACCTRATTCCAATAACTCTTTCTCATTTCTAAAAGTTTGGAATTCAAAAGTTTTGTGAAAAGAGATTCGAAAAAAAAATTTATGGGATCACATTATTCTTATTTTTTTATTTGAGATAGCCTATATATTTGATATATTATTAGTCAAGTTTCATTACCACATAGTTACCCAAGGTGACTAACACACTTAGTCAATTTCTGTGATGCCTACGCTTTGTTGAATCCGCATAAGCACAGTAAGTCTAGAATGCTATGATTTTTATTGCATTTTTCTAATGGTGCAGAACCTTTATGTGAGCCTTTACTAGCAATGTTTAGTATTGGGAGTATTAATGAGGGTGAAAAACCATGGAATTAACAACTATTTATGTATATATTTTCACCCTTTGATGGGTTAAAGGACTCCTTTGTGCTATTATTTCTTGAACATTATCTAAATTCCATTATGTAACTTCATTCTTGCCACATGGTAAAATTTTAGAATTTAATGAGCCTTTATTTAAGTAATCACCTCATTTTGTAGGAAAGTAATTCTACAATTGAAATGTTGTGTACATGAATCAGTTGATGGAAAGTCAAGGTCAACGCAAAAGTCGAAGTCATTTTGAGGTCACGTTGTGTCTCGATTTGCATGGAAATGGAGTTCACCTTGCCACAGCAGTAATACTGTAACATGAATGTTGTACCATTGTTGTTGTAGTTCATAACTAGCAGTACTTAGGGATTAATTAGTCCCAACTCCATTTTGTACTCTTAAAGATATTTTGTGAAGTTGCTTTTGTGGTTTGTTACCAGTTTTAGTATCTTTTTACATTAGATCAGTTTAATTACTTGAGTGATAATTAATTCAAACCTAATTATTGACTATATTAGATGTTTGTGCACCATTTTGCTTATTCAATYCTCATGGAAACGATATCTTAATCACTTATTATTACTTGTGGATCACATATACTTGTGTGCTTGAAGCTAATTGCCTATTTGTGATTTTGTCCACCAAGTTTTTGGCACCATTTTTGGTGATTATTTATATGTTTAAGTGGTGCTTAAATTTCTATTGCTTTTGAAAATTCTTTACCTTAAAATTTTATTGATTCTTCTACTCTTGTTTGCTACAAGCTTGACATCAATGAATGTGCAGAAAGCAACATTCTAGTCCACAAAATAATGGAGATATACTATGTAGTCGATCYTGTGATRGCATTGACAGTTAAAGTGGCTTCATTGAAGAATATTATTAAAACTATGAATTGGCCAATGCTACAATAATTTAGGATATCTCGTATTTATTGCAGTAAGGATTATACACATGAGAATTATCCATCAAACTCAGAATCAGTGTGTTATGTAGGGAACTAGAATATTCCCTACTCTAACACATATAACCCAGATTGGAGGCAACCTGAGATATCTTGTGTTTATTGTGGTAAGGATCATGCATATGAAAATTGTCCATCGAACCTAGTATCAGTGTGTTATGTGAGGAACTGGAATAATCTCTATGCTAGCACACATAACCGTGATTGGAGGCAACACCCAAACTTTTTGTGGATCATCCAAGGTATCTATTCATCCATGCTACAGCAAAATAAACCAACAAATCAACTTGATTTCCAACAAGGGCAACAATAAGGATCACATACATATGAACAGCTAAACACCTTGGAGAGTCTACTGAGGGAATGTATTGCATGCCAGAAAGTCTCATTGAGGAATCTAGAGACTCAAGTTGAGCAATTTTCTATAGCATTAAGCTCTCAAACTCAAGAAATGGTACCCATTAACACATCTATACAAATCAAAAAGGAAGAGACTTATCAAGATGAGAGGAGGAAGGGTCCGAAAAAAAATAGCTGAGAACAATGCTGCAGCATAGTGGTAGCAAACTAAAGAGAAGAGACCAACCTCCACCATCCCCTTAAGAGCTTCAAGATAAAAAATTTGTAAGTACAAGCATGCTACAGAAATGGTTGCATCTTTCATGTAACAAAGTTGACAATAAAGGGTGATGACAATTCTGATAAGGTAGTTGCTACAATTACTTTTGTAGCAATTGGACAGCAAAGTATGATACAAGTTAATAAAGTGAAAAAATTTTAGAAGGATTGCAAATGAGAATGCCAAGGTGGACAAATACAAAACTAAGAAATGGAAAGATCTGAGGATTCGACAAAGTGAATGGAGACTAAGAAAAGCTTCTCCAACACATGGGCTAAAGATCAAATGTCGTTGGAGAGAAAAGCAGGACACTCACTAGGGGAGTGTAGTTTTAGTTTTTATTATGCTTTTGGGAATGTTTAATTTCAGTTGGTGGATTGTTATTTTGTTTTAGGATGAATGCCTTTAGTTTGGATTAGTTGAACAAATTATATTTTTAACACTTTGGTTAGTGATAGTTCAATCTAGCCTTTGGGACTTGTTAGCTTAAACTGTTTTGGGGAGCAGTCATTAGATTGAATTATTTTTCTTCTATAAAATTAACTTATATATTTTGTGCCCATTTGGCTTGTGGTTTAATGACATGTTAATTTTGTATTAGGAATCCATTATGTGTAATGTAGTCTTGTTTTATTTTGCTTTTACTGTGTCTTAATGCTTCTTGTTTAGTTATATTATACTCCTTAGGGATTGTGTTGGCCTTTATRTTCTGATTTTGGATGTGTGTCTTAATTATATGCGGTTTCATGATGCCATGCTTTACGATTTGTGCAATAAGTCTAATGCTGTAGTAGCAATATTGTAGCACCATTGGAGATTTTTATCATACGTCTAAATTGACTAAGTATCAGTAATCCTTTGGGATTTTAGTGCCATGTATGACCATGATATGATTGTGATTGAACTAATACCTGCCTATCTAATTCAATGAAGGCACAACTATGATTTTAATATAGTCTGCAAATTCCTCTAAAACTAAATTGCAAAAACCCTTTCTTAGTCTTGATAATGGAGTGAAATATTTTGGAAATCAAATTATGAATAGGATTGGGGAGTATCTTTTGGYTTGATTAACTTGATTGTGCAATTATAATAACAGCTCTAATGCCTCGAATTGCCTAATAGCTAGAGTTATGTGTGTTACCCATGTCTAATTTTGCTTCAAAAATCGATATTATATAAGAGTATGCATAGCAACTCTCATTTTGTGACTAGGACCTAGTAATTGGAAACCTTCATCCCAAAATTTTGGCGCTCGTGTAAAACAATTCTTGTGACATTATACAATGAAGTTGTACATGTTTATGCATATAAAAAAATGAAATGAGAAAGAAAAGAGTTATACTTATTTACAGCATTTGTGTCAGTTGCTACGGTGCTACAACAATATTTTGAACCCCTGTACCAACCTGTTTCTTGTAACTCCTTATCACTTCTAATTTGGTTGGGATTCAAAGTTTTTGTGGATAGGGATTTGTGAAAAACGTATTGTATCACAATAATCTTATATTTTGATTTGAGATGGCCTCGATATTTGATATATAATTAGCAAGGTTCACTACCATAGTCTTGCCCACCGCGACCAACATACTTAGCAATGTTTGTAATATCCCTATTTTGTTTAAACTGTTATGGACTTTTGTTGCAATCTTATTATGGGTGGAGAACCTTTGCTAGAATCCTTTTTCTTTGTTAATTGTTGTAGGACTGGCAATGTTTATGTTTGTTGAGTGTTGATGTGGGTGGAAACTCATGGAATTAACTAGTATTTATGTGTATATTATCATCCTCTTTGATGTATTAAAGCACTATTTTGTGCTAATTTGCCTTGAGCTTTGTCTAAATTCCATGTAGTAACTTTATTTTTGTCAATGTATAAAATTGTAGAATTCATTTGCTTTTATTGATTAAAATGCCTCATTTTGCAGGAAAGTAATTCTCCAATTGATATGTTRTGTTCCTGAATGAGATGATGGAAAGTTAAAGTCAACAGTGATGCTAGCATTGTCAACAATGCTAGCATTGTTTGCAATGCTGGCAGCTGTAGAAGAGAGCATGGATGTTGTGTAAAGGGAAAGCAAGAGGCAATAGGGTGCTGCCATGTAATACCCATAGATTAGAAACTTTATCCTAACTCAAGAATGTCACCATTTATCACTAACATGAATTTGCAGAAACCCAAAAGAATTTAAAGCAAAAACTATTCTAGGCAACAACCATCTTAATCCATAACATTCATTTAAAATAACATCAGGGTATCTTGGTTTGCCCACAAGCGACCTCTTTACACCATCTGGCTACGCATCACCTCAAATGCAAGATGAGGGAAATGGAATGAGCTAAAAAGCCCAGTAAGTAAATCTCATGCATGAACATACCCTACATGTCATGAATTATAAAACTTCACCTTTCTCAACGAAAACTTTCAAATCATTTTCTTGTATAAACTTTCCATAAAATCTTTCCTTTCAAAATTCAAGAACTTTGTAAAAACCTTTCATTTCATTACATTCGTGAGCTCACTAGAGTGTAACGCCTAGCCATTAAGCTTTGCAGTGGGCCATAGTTATTTAGAACCCCGATTACATTCCTACCAATAGTACCGCAAAGAGGTTAACATTCCTTTACTTTTCCTTTCATCTCTTCACCTCCTCGAGGTGAATCATTACCCACCCTCCCAGAGGGTCGGTTCGGGTGCGCCGGTCCCGCATACCCCATTTCCCACTCACATCATTTATGGCAAGGTTTTACACCCCCCTTTTTAAAAACTTTAACATTTTCCTAAACACGTTTCAATTTATAAAATACATTCCCTTTCAAAATTTCATTTCCTAAACCATTCACTTTTAAATGTATGAATGGCTCATGCCAGGAATGATGTAGAACACTAACTACATGCCCATGACATGAAATGCATACAACCGTAATTAACATGCCATTCAACATAATGATGGTACAAAATATGAAACACGTAAAAACATTCCACACAATCAACACATTTCATAACAGAATCCCGTACCGCCATCACATAACACACAACAAAAGAGATAGGTGGGTATGAGGTTTACTTGCTTAGAAATCTCATATCCAACACATTAATCCACCCAAAGAAATTCAGATACATCCATTCATACGCATTAATGAAATGCAAGAATTTACTTACATGGAACCTAAAAATTTACTTACATGGAACTTAGATTCAATACACATTCAATTCATCTAAAAGCAATTTAATTATGACAACAACACATATACGTTAATCAGAATGTGAGAATTTACTTACCTGGAGTCCTTTACATTGCAGGGTTCTTATTTAACTCSCGAAATGAAATCCTTCAACCGTTCTCAACATTAAGGCACTCGAAACGACTAATTTTGATTATAGAAGGAAAGTCCATTTAGCATAATTGTCCCAACTTAGATATTTAGTGTTTATCCAACAGTGTCATTTGCTAATTATTAATCCATTCTTAGTTTCCACATTATAAATTATCACGTCTTTTTAAGGGTACAATTTCAACTCCTTAGCTCGGGTATTAAACTTAATCTATGTTATCCACAATTTTACTTTATGATATAATTTCATAAGTCATAAATTTCAATATTAATTAATAATATTTTCACCTATTAAGTTCACAAAGTCCAAGAGTTGCGGAGTGGCATTGGGTTCTCAGGCGTCGAAGCACCTAGGCATCTGGCACTAGGACTCACTGGTGCCTGTTGCTGGGCACTCCCAGAACTGTCGAACAGCTAGTTTAAACCTAGCAACAACCTACTCCACACCTGATTTCGGCAAGGCTTCTGGCGAGTGGTTGAAATATACTGATGATGGTGATCGAATCTGGGCAGAGCGACGGCCGAGAAGAAGCTAGCTGGCCGTGTGACAGAGCACCTGAGTGGCGGCAAGACAGGCACAGATCTAGTTAAGGAAGAACAAATTTGGAAGGGCTCCACTGCGTCGAACGGCTGAGCACGGTCCTTTCTCCATCCTGGCGAAACCATAAAGTAGAGAAGAAGAAGAAGAAGAAGATGAATGTAGATCTGGCTAAGCGACGACCGGCGAGAGGCAAGACAAAAAGGCTGGCTACACGGCAGAACATCTGAGCGGCGGGCAAGAAGGGCGAATTTGGGGGCTTCATGCCAGCGTTGACTTCAGACCTGATCGATCCGAGCACGAGCTAGCAAGGATCGAGGGCAGAGGAAGACAGATCTAGGTAGCCAGGAAAACTCCAATCAAGTCACGTTCGTTCTGTCGCGAGAGGCTCTGAAATCTGGTCACGGCTCCGAGCATCGAGCACCGGCATGGGGGGGACGGATCTAGCAAGGAATCTGGTGTGGCTAGCAACATGCCAGTCGTACACAACGACGAGCAGCGGCCACTTCATGTGTCGGCAGTGGAAGAATAGGAGAGAAAAGGCAGAGAGGAGAAAGAGAATGGAGAGGCCACAACGAGCGGCATCGGGCAGGCAGAGGAAGAAACGATAGCGGGGAGTAGAGTTTCCTGGGAGTGGGCGGCGACGGCACAATGAGGAAGAAGAAGACTTAGGGTTTTGGTTTTTTTTTTTTTTTAATAACTTGGGTCCTAAACCAAATCTTTGAGGCCTTCCCATTCGTAATTAATCCAATCCTTAAATTAAATTTAATGGACTTTCTTTCGATAACGGTCTAACTTTCGATGGAGAAACGAATAGGCCCACTAGTCAAGCCTCTAACTAACCAAGGATCTTAATTCGACAAATACGAAAATTTCATACTTATTGAAATAACAAACACATAGAAATTTCCAACCCTAGTTGGCACACAAGTTCACACGATCAAACAAAAATCCATAAAAAGAAATTTCGGGTATTACAATACCCTACCCCATAAAATAAATTGTGGGTACTTAGTACACATCTCATTTGTTTCTTTCCTTTGTTGCCCCTTAAGGAGCTATATCAATAGTAGCCTGATTACATATCAATCTTAGAAAAATATCTAGCACTTGAAGTTGATCAATGAATCATCAACCCTAGATAATAGGTGCCTATTCGTTATTGTTGCCTCGTCCAATTCTATATAATCTATACATAACCTCATAGATCCATCACTCTTTTTCACGAACAACACATGTGCAACCTATGGTGAAAACTACGTACATGATCGTTAATTCCATTAGTATGACTAGTTTTCCAACTAAACCTCAAAAATTTCTTGAAATATTAAAGAACACTAGATACCCAATGATATTTTAACTTTTCCAACAATAAATCACATTTTGGCCTTTTTAATTCTAGAAGGTCGATAAACCCTATTTTATATATTGATAAGCTTACATATATTACCACTTCTTAAATTGTGCTAGTCCCATCTACCATATTTGTTCCAACAAATTCTAATTCCTTTCCTCAAAACATCTTAATCTCCTCAATTACAATTAAAATCAAATCAAATTCTTAAAGAAGAAATTTTAACAATCTCCAAGCAAAATAGAAATTCAACTCAATTATCTTCTCATTAAAAGCCAAAATCATCAAAAGTCAAAATTGAAGTCTTATAATCCGAAATCTAATCACAAATTTGTTCGTAATTCCTTTCAGCATCTTAGAATCAAAACCACGTACCGTTTACCTTTCCTTATGGAAAAATACTTTATTTAAAGAACTATCCCAACCAATGTTAAACCTATTCAAATCGACCAACAACTCCTTGAGCATTGTCAAAAGAAATTCAATATCTTTCTTATCAAAGATTGTCCATCCAACCTAACAATCATCTTATAATTGCTCAACATTTACTTAACAAGACAGTCTCACATCTTAAGCATCCAAACAATACTTTAACATAGATTAAGTATYCCAATTCCTAACAAAATATTTCCTTCAGAGACTTTATTCTACAAACACCTTAAGTATCACATTCCTGGCAAAATGATTTCCTTCAAAGACTTTATTCAACAAACACTTTTTCCTAAAGTTGGCATCAAATTTATATTCATTACACTTTTAATTTCATCTCATTGATAGGCAAGAAATGACATTTTACGATCTCATTTAGGTATTACAAATGGGATGTAATGCCTCTTGTCTAAATGAATCTTCAAAATTCCAAACAGCATACATCATGTAATACCCGAGATTTCTCCTTTATTAATTTCTTTTGATTTTGCATGAAATTGTGTGCCAACTAGGGTTGAAAATTTTATATGTGATTAATATTTTGAAATTGCACATTTAATAAGTATGAAAATATTGTCTGTGTCGAATAAGAGTTATCGTTTGGTTGAAGGCTCGACTCGTGGGCCTATTTATTTGTTAGTCGAAAGTTGGGCTTTTTATCGGATGTAAGTCCGTTATATTTAATTTACGAATTTTGGGTTAGATTTGGATGGAAGGCCTGAAGGTTTGGGTTACGGCCCCAAAAAAAGAAAATATATAAGAAAATAAAAAGAAAGAAAAGAAAAGAAAAGGAAAAAAAGAAAAACCCATCTTCTTCCTCGCGTAACCCTAAGTCGCTGCCACCGTGCCGCTTCTCCTTCTGCCTGACCTGACACTGCTCGTCATGGTATTTCTTGCTTCTTCTTCTCTCTTCTCTTCGTTCCTCTGCCGACGCAGCAATAGATCGTGGTTTGATCGGTGGTAGCTTAACAGCTATAGTGATTCCTCATTGCACCATTGATCTACCACCGCTGCTCAATCGGAAGCCTCGACCTGGAGACGTCGCCGTCTCTCCTTACAGCAGCTTGTGTGTTCGCAATGCTAGTCCAAAACCGTCACTGTATGCCGCTTAGCTGGCTCATGGACGTTCAGCCAGGAGGATCCATGCCTACCAGATTAGTACCCGCTCAGGACAAAACGGTCCTCCTCCAGGTTTAGTAAGCCATCTTCTTCTTCTTTTTCTCTGCGTGACCGATTTGTATGACACCATTCGCCAGATCTACCATCGCCATCTTCTTTTTCTTCTTCTCTGCACGACCAAATTTGCGCAACACATTCGCCAAATTTGCCATCGCCATCTTCTTCTCCTTCTCTGCTCAATAGTTTTTTCTCTTCGAGTGAAGCCAGATCTCTTGCCGGTGGCCGTCACTTTGCTCTCTATCCTTGCTGCTTGCATCGCCGGTTTCAGATTTGCAGTCCCTTGTCGTCAACCATTGCCGGAAGTTTCATCAGAAATAGCAATGCCCAACAGTGTCCAACGCCAGCAGATGCACTGGTCATGCATCAAGGATCAGCACCTGGTGCAGCACCCAGCAGTGCCTAGCGCTAGTGCCAAGCATTGGGCGCCCAGTGCCCAACGCCCAGGCACCCGATGCCCAAATGCCCAGGTGCCCGACGCCCAGGCGCACGGATGCTTGAATGCCCAGGTGCTCAGATGCTATTGTGTGCGTCGCTTGAGCGCACACTTGGGAACTCAATATCGCTCCCACAACATTTGGATATCGTGAACTCAAAGTTGAAAATGTTAACATTTGATATTGAAGTTTATAACTTGTACATATTATGCCCTGAAGTGAATTAGTGGGAGAACATAGGTTAGGTTTATACCTGAGGTAAGGAGTTGAATTGTAACCTTAAAAGTGTGATACTTGATAATATGAGAACTGAATATGGATTTATAATTGAAAAGGACATTCTTGGATTAAACACATAATATGAAAGTTGGGACGATCGAACTAAGTAGACTTCTTTTTTGTAATCACAACTAGGTCATTTCGAGGCCTTACGTTGAGAACGATTGAAAGAGCTCATTTCACAATTTAAGCAAGAACCCATTAACGTAAAGGACTCCGGGTAAGTAAATCCTTACATCTCATTAATGTTATGAATGAATGTAATTGAGCTCTTTTAGTTGGTCTAATATGTTGCGTATGGATTGTATTATGGGGTGTTAATTGCGTGGAATGTTACATGTGTTCATATCCTGTATTACTATTATGTCGAATGATATGTTATATACTTTCATATCCTGTACTGTTTATCGAATGTTATGTTATATACGGTTGTGTGCATTTCATGTCATGAGCATGTAATTAGAGTTCTATATCACTTCTGGCCTGAGTCATTCATACATTTAGAAAGTGAATGGTTTAGGAAATGGAATTTTAAAGGACAATGTTAGAGTTTTAAAAATGTTAAAGTTTTCGGAAAGAAGTATAAACCTAGCCTGACCCTACCTTCTTGGAAGGGAGGTAAGAATGGAATGTTCACCTCCTTGGAGGTGAAAGTATGAAAGGAAAAGAAATGTAATTTTTAACCACTTTGCGGTTCTACYGATAGGAATGGAATCGGGTTCCAAATAAGATGGCCCAYTGCAGAGCTTAGTGGCTAGGCGTTACACTCTAGTGAGCTCACGAATGAAAGGAAATGGAATGTTTTACTGTAAGTAAATTTTGAAGGAAAGGTTTTGTAAAGAGTTTTCGAAAAGGGAATGTTTGGAAAGTTTTTCATCTTAAAGGCGGAGTTTTATAATTTCATGATATGTAAGACATGTTTATGCATTCATGCACGAGGTTTACTTACTGAGCTTTTTAGCTCATTCCTTTTCTTTTATTTTGTATTGCAGATGATATGTAGCTAGATGGGGTGAGGAGGTCACTTGTGGGTGAGCTACGATACCCGGGAACATGTTTCAAATCAATTTTGTGTAATAGGATAATTATTTTTTTTGAATGGTTTAAATTCTTGAGGTTTCCGTGATTTTTGTTTTGAATAAATGTTGGGATAGTGAGGATTTGTTAAAACACATTTTTACACTCTTTTGGATATTGTTGAGTTTTAAATGGATAGTTTGACTATTTGCGAGTAAAGTGATGTAATATTYTCAGCTTAGGATAGTTCCTAATCTGGGGGTATTACACATCATCCCAAAAATTAAATAGATATATGCACAACATTCTATAACACTTAACGTTAACCTCATTTGAGAATTTAAATCAAAACACAAACTTACCAGATGGTCCAGGAAAGGAAGCTTATGGCATGGCTTGATATTTATATACTTTTCAAGAATTCATAAATCATTTTCTTATCAAATCTACAAAATCATTTTTAAAACTCTAATCTCTAATACCAAAACTGTAACCACTCCTAGATTAGGAACTGTCCTAAGCTAAGAATATTACATCACTTCACTCGTAAATAATCAAACTATCCATTTAAAACTCATCAATACCCAAAAGAGTGTAAAAATATGTTTTAACAAATCCTCACTATCCCAACATTTATTCAAAACAAAAATAGCGAAAACCTCAAGAATTTAAACCATTCAAAAAAATAATTATCTTATTACATAAAATTGATTTGAAACATGTTCTTGGGTATTATAGCTCGCCTACAAGCGACCTCCTTGCCCCATCTGGCTACACATCATCTGAAATACAAAATAAAAGAAAAGGAATGAGCTAAAAAGCCCAGTAAGTGAACCTCATACATGAATGCATAAACATGTCCTACATGTCATGAAATTATAAAATTTCGCATTTAAGATGAAACACTTTCCAAACATTCCCTTTTTGAAAACTCTTTACAAAACCTTTCCTTCAAAATTTACTTACARTAAAACATTCCATTTCCTTTCATTCGTGAGCTCACTAGAGTGTAACACCTAGCCATTAGGCTTGTARTGGGCCATTCTTATTTGGAACCCGATTACAATCCTACCGYAGTATCAYAGAGCGGTTAACATCACATTTCCTTTCCTYCCATACTTTCACCTCCAAGGAGGTGAACATTCCATTCTTACCTACCCTCYAAGAGGRTAGAGTCGGGTGCGCCTATCCCCCACGCCCCATTTCCTACTCACATCTTTCGTGGCTAGGTTTGCACTTTTTTCCCAAAAACTTTAACATTTTCAAAACTTTAACATTTTCCTTTAAAATTWCATTTCCTAAACCATTCACTTTCTAAATGTGTGAATGGCTCATGTCAGAAGTGATGTAGAATCCCTAACTACATGCCCATGGTATAAAATGCATACAACAGTATATAATGAATCATTCGACATAAACGTAATACAGGATATGAAACACATGTAATATTCCACACAATTAACACCTCATTATAAAATCCCATRCACAACACATAGACTATCCAAAAGAGTTCAAATTACATTCATTCATAAACATTAATTAGATGTGAGGATTTACTTACACAGAACTCAGATTCAATAACAACAACACATATACGTTAATGAGAATGTGAGAGTTTACTTACCCGAAATTCTTTACGTTAAAGGGTTCTTATTTGAATTGCAAAGTAAAATCGCTCGACTGGTCTCAACGTCAAGGCACTCGAAACGACCTAATTTTGATTATAAAAAGATAGTTTATTTAGTATGATTGTTCCAACTTAGATATTCAGGGTTTATTCCAATATTGTCAATTGCCAATTATTAATCCATACTTAGTTCCCACATTACCAATTATCACGTCTTTTAAGGATGCAATTTAAACTCCTTCGCTTGGGTATTAAACTTAATCTATGTTCTTCACAATTTTACTTTAGGATATAATTTCGTAAGTCATAAATTTCAATATTAATTAATAATATTTTCACCTTTTATGTTCACAAAGTTTAGGTGTCTCGAGAGTGGTTTCGGTTTCTCGGGCATGTGCTCAAGCGGCTGGCGCGAAACAATCCTGGGCGTCTGGGCATTGGGGTGCCTGGGCTAGGCTCGGAGCATCTAGGTGCTTGCTGTTTTTGGAAGCTGGCAACAGCCAACAAGTATTCATTTTTTCGGCGAACTCCGGCGACGGGTAGATCAACAATGGCTTCTGTTCGGACTTGGCGAATCTAGCGATGCGGAACTGGCAATGGCAGCCTGTTGAAACACCACGAGACAACGTGCAAAGAGGACGAAAATGACTCTGGAAGTTTCGGCAGTGACAACCGAAGATTCGGCGTCCCTTTTCGAGCGATGAGCAGAGGAGAAGAAGAAGAAGATGAAGGGAGATCTGGGAAGATTCAGTCGGCGAGTAGCTTCTCGAGGAGATTAGCTACCAACCATAGCAACTCCACCCCAGAAGACGCTTGATCAAGTCGTACAGCAATGCTGACGGCGATCTGCGAGCAAGGCAACAGCAAGCAGATGTGGGGGAAAGAGATCGGACCTGTAGGTCAAGGCCTAAACGACGAGCGCTCCCTGTTCTGGTTGAAGCCGATGAGTTGGAAGCACCTCGTCGAGAGTCGATCTCCAACACCAGTGCTCGTTCGGTCGTGCAACAACGAGCAACAAGGCAGTGACTGAGGTGGCAGCAACAAGGACTAGCAATCTCTGGTTTTGGGCAGTAGACCTTTACATAGGTGACATGTAGGTCCGATGTCCAAATCGAGCCACGAGGGAAGATCCAGATCCGCGTGACGGCTCTGGAATTTTCGATGGCGAAGCTGCGTCAGGCAGGAGGAAGAGGAGAGAAGAAGAAACGCTGCGGTTGCCATGAGGGTCGAGAGAATGGCGGCTCTAACACCCCGAATTTTACTTTTATGAATTTTTGTTTTATTTTATGTGGAGTTGTGTGCCAACTAGGGTTGAACGTTTTATATGTGATTAATATTTTGAAATCGCACGTTTAATAAGTACGAAATTTTGTTCATGTCGAATAAGAGTTATCGTTTGGTTAAAGACTCGACTCGTGGGCCTATTTGGTTGTTAGTCGAAAGTTGGGCTTTTTATTTAAAGGAAGCCTGTTATATTAAATTCACGGATTTTGGATTAAATTTAGATGGGAAGGCCTGCAGGGTTCGGGTTACGACCCAAAATATAAATTTAAAAAAAGAAAAAAAGAAAAGAAAAGAAAAGATATAAGAAAATAAAAAGAAAGAAAAGAAAAGAAAAGAAAAAGAAAAACCCTAAAGAAACTCCCATCTTCTTCCTCCCGCCGCCGCCGCCGCCCCATTCTTCTTCTCTTCTAGCTGCCGCTCATCGCACAGTAGATCTCTGACAGTACCGTCCCTTCCACGCCGGTGCTCGAGGGACGCCGCTCGTAGCACTCAGCGCCAGCACTCGACTCTTGGAGCCTCGACCAGATCTGCTATCAGATCTGTAGTCGTTCGGAGGAGTACGGCGACGCTACCTGCACAGCCAAGCTCGCTGTTGCTCGTCGCCCATCTTGGACTGCTGCTTGCCGCCACTTCTGGTCACGTTGCTGTGAGTCGCAACACGCCAGAGGCGCGTGATCTGTGTCCACCGAAACCCCATGGCCGCTCAGGACGAAGCACTTCGCCGATCTGCTCTCCAAGTCCACGTGCATGGCTGCTGCTCGCTAGATCCGCGCATCTTGCCATCGCTCAGACGTTCTGTAGTGCGCAGCGAGGACCCTTCGTCTTCTTCTCCTCCTTTGCTCGAACGATCTGTGCATCCACCGCGCTGCTGCCTTCTCACCCAGGTCAGCGAGACTTCTTGCTTCGCCGGAGTTCACTGGAAACAGCTGTGTTGTAGGCGTCTATTGCTGTTTCCTTGGTTGCGCTGTTCGGCTAATCCTGGGAATGCCTAGAGCCTAGGCGCCAGCAGGCGCCCTTGCCCCAGCAAAGCAAGGTGCGCCCAGCAAGCACAGGCCCTAGCGCGCGATGCCCAGGCGCCCAGCACCCGACGGCCCAGTGCCAGTGCAGGCGCCCAGGCGCGCCCAGATGCTATTGTGCGCGTCGCTTGAGCACACGCCCGAGGACCTATCACCATTCCCGAGACATTTGGATATCATGAACTTAAAGGTAAAAATGTTAACACATGATATTGAAATTTTATGGCTTGTACATAATTATGCCCTAAAGTGAATTGATGAGAGAACATAGTTAGGTTTATACCCAAGCTAAGGAATTTAAATTGTAACATTAAAAAGACATGATAATTGGTAATGCGGAAACTAAGAATGGATTAATAATTAATAAAGGACATTCTTAAATTAAACACATAATACTTAAGTTGGAACGATCAAACTAAGTAGACCCTCTTTGTGTAATCAACTAAGTCATTTCGAGGGCTTACGATAAGATCGATTGAAGGAGTCCACTTCGCAACTTAAGTAAGAACCTGTTTACGTATAGGACTCCATATAAGTAATCCCCCCATCTCATTAACATTATCAATGAATGTAATTAAATTGTTTTSGTTGCTCGAATATGTTGTGTCTGGGATTGTATGATGATGTGTGTATAATTGTGTGGAATGTTAATGTGTGTATATCTTGTAGCACTTTTATGGAAATTGATATGCTATTATATTTCATATCTTGTTCTATTTGTTGAATGTTATATTATAGAAGGTTGTATGCATTTCATGTCATGGGCATGTAGTTAGAATTCTATATCACATTTGGCATGAGCCATCACACACTTAGAAGGTGAATGGTTTAGGAAATGAAATTTTAAAGGAAAAGGTTAAAGTTTTGAAAATGTTAAAGTTTTCGGAAAGGAGTGTAAACCTAGCTACAAAAGATGTGAGTGGGAAATGGGGCGTGGGGGATCAACGCACCCGACCTACTCTCTTGGAGGGTAGGTAAGAATGGAATGTTCACCCCTTGGAGATGGAAGAATGGAAAGAAAACGTTTTTTCTTGAATGTTACCCGCTTTGCAGTTCTACCGGTAGGAATGGAATTGGGTTCCAAATAACTATGGCCCACTGCAGAGCTTAGTGGCTAGGTGTTATACTCTAGTGAGCTCACGAACGAATGAAAATGGAAAGTTTTTACTGTAAGTGAATTTTAAAGGGAATGTTTTGTAAAGGAATTTCGAAAAGGAAATGTTTGAAAAGTTTTTCATTTAAAAAGCAAAACCTTAAAATTTCACAACATGTAGGATATGTTCTTGCATTCATGCATGAGGTTACTTGTTGGGTTTTTTTTTAGCTCATTTCTTTTCTTATGTGTCATTTCAAATGATGTGTAACCAGATGGGGTGAGGAGATCGCTTGTAGGCAAAGCTATGATACCCGAAAACTTATTTTTGAATCGATTTATGTAATAAGATACATTATTTTTGAATGGTTTAAATTGTTGAGACTTCTGCTATCTTCATTTTTAAATAAATGTTGAGTTTTAAATGATAGTTGATTATTTGCAAATAGAATGATCTAACATTCCCGGGTGAGGATAAAGTTGATAATCCAGGGGTGTTACAGCAGCGGCTGAGGGAGGAAAAGGGGGAGCGAGCGGTAGGATTGCTGGGAGTGAGGGCAGCGGCAAATAGGGTTTGGGAGTGGGTGGCGGCGGCATAAAGGGGAGGAAGATGAAGAAGACTTAGGGTTTTTTTTTTTTTTTTTGTTTTATAAACTTGGGCCCTAACCCAAAATTATTTTTTGGCCTTCCTATCGGTAACTAATCCAATTCATTAACTTAAATTCAACGGGCTTTTCTTTCAATAAAAATCTAGTTTTTCGAATAAAAACGAATAAGCCTAACAAGTTAAGCCTCTAACCAATCGAGGATCCTAATCCGACGAACACGATAATTTCGTACTTATTAAACGTACAATTAAAATAATAACCACATAGAACGTTATCCAACCCTAGTTGGCACGCAAATTCACACAATCAAATAAAATTTAATAAAAAGAAATCTCGGATATTACAATACCCTACCCCATAAAAAAAATTTCGTCCTCGAAATTTAGAGTTCACTAAAAAAGTTGTGGGTACTTAGTACGCATCTCATTTGTTTCTTTCCTATGTTGTCTCTTAAGGTGCCACATCAATAGTAGCCTAATCACAGACTAATCTTAGAAAATATCTAGCACTTAAAGTTGATCAACGAATCATCAATCTTAGACAACGGGTGCCTATTCGTTATCGTCACCTTGTCCAATTCTATATAATCTATACATAACCTCATAGATCCATTATTTTCTTCACGAACAATATATATGCAACCCATGCTGAAAACTGGGTACATGATCATTAATTCCATTAGTAGGACTAGTTTTCCGACTAAACCTCAAAAATTTCTTGAAATATTAAAAGAACACTAGATACCCAGTGGTATTTTAACTTTTCCCGCAATAAATCACGTTTTGGCCTTTTATGATCCTAGAGGGTCCATAAACCCTAATTTATATATTGATAAGCTTACATACATCATCACTTCTTAAATTGTGCTAGATCCGACCTACCATATTTATTCCAATGAATTCTAATTCCTTTCCTCAAAACATCTTAATTTCCTCAATTATAATTAAAATCAGATCAACTTCTTAAAGAATAAATTTTAACAATCTCCAAACAGAATAGAAGTTTAACTATAGAAATTCAACTCAATGATCTTTTCATCAAAAGCTAAAATCATCAAAAGTCAAAATCAAAGTCTTATAGCCCGAAGTCAAATCACAAATTTGTTCTTAATTCCTTTCAGCATCTTGAGATCAAAACCACATGCCGTTTACCTCTCCTTATGAAAAAATACTTTATTTAAAGAACTATCCCAACTAATGTTAAACTTCCTCAAATCCACCAACAACTCCTTGAGCATTGTCAAAAGAAATTCAATATCTTACTTATCAAAGATTGTCCATCCAACCTAACAATCTTTTTATAATTGCTCAACATTTGCATAACAAGACAGTCTCACATTTTAAGCATTCAAACAATACTTTAACATAGATTAAGTATCCCAATTCCTAACAAAATATTTCCTTTAGAGACTTTATTCTACAAACACCTTAAGTATCATATTCCTGGCAAAACAATTTCCTTCAGAGACTTTATTCAACAAACGGTTTTTCCTAAAATTGGCATCAAATCTATGTTCATTACACTTTTAATTTCATCTCATTGATAGGTAAGAAACGACATTTACGATCTCATTTAGGTATTATAAATGGAACGTAATGCCTCTTGTCTAAATGAATCTTCAAAATTTCAAACTTTATACATCATCTCCAAAATTAAACAGATATATGCAAAACATTGTATAACACTTAATGTTAACCTGGTTCGAGAATTTAAATCAAAACACAAACTTACCAAATAATCCAGGAAAGGAAGCTTGTGGCATGGCTGGATACTCATATACTTTTCAAGAATTCATAAATCATTTTCGTATCAAGTCTACAGAATCGTTTTTAAAACTCTAAGCTCTGATACCAAAACTGTAGCCACCCCAAATTAGAAACTTTATCCTAACCCAAGAATGTCACCATTTACTGACTGACACGAATTTGCAGAAACCCAAAAGAATTTAAAGCAAAAGGAAAATACTTAATAATAAGCAAAAACCATTCTAGTCAACAACCATCATAATCCATAACATTCATTTAAAATTACTTCAGGGTATTTTGGTTTGCCCACAAGCGACCTCCTCACACCATCTGGCTACACATCACCTGAAATGTAAGATGAGGGAAATGGAATGAGCTAAAAAGCCCAATAAGTAAATCTCATGCATGAATGCATGAACATGCCTTACATGTCATGAATTATAAAACTTCACATACTTTCAAATCATTTTCTTGTATAACCTTTCCATAAAATCTTTCCTTTTAAAATTCAAGAACTTTGTAAAAACCTTTCATTTCATTACATTCGTGAGCTTACTAGAGTGTAACACCTAGCCATTACGCTCTGCAGTAGGCCATAATTATTTGGAAACCGATTATATTCCTACCAGTAGTACCACAAAGCGGTTAACATTCCTTTACTTTTCCTTTCATCTCTTCACCTCCCCGAGGTGAATCATTACCCACCCTCCCAGATGGTCGGTTCGAGTGCGCCTGTCCCCCACGCCTCATTTCCCACTCACATCTTTCACGGCTAGGTTTTACACCCCTTTTTCAAAAACTTTAACATTTTTCTGAACACGTTACAATTTATAAAATACATTCCCTTTTAAAATTTCATTTCCTAAACCATTTACTTTTAAATATATGAATGGCTCATGCCAGGAATGATGTAGAAAACTAACTACATGCCCATGACATGAAATGCATACAACCATAATTAACGTGCCATTCGACATAATAATGGTACAAGATATAAAACACATAGAAACATTTCACACAATCAATACATTTCATAACATAATCCTGGACCACCACCACATAACATACAACAAAAGAGATAGGCGGGTATGGGGGTTTACTTGCATAGAAATCTCATATCCAACACATTAATCCACTCAAAGAAATTCAGATACATCCATTCGTATGCATTAATGAAATGTAAGAATTTACTTACATAGAACTCAGATTCAATACACATTCAATTCACCTAAGAGCAATTTAATTATAACAACAACACATATACGTTAATGAGAATGTGAACTTACATAGAACTCAGATTCAATACACATTCAATTCACCTAAGAGCAATTTAATTATAACAACAACACATATACGTTAATGAGAATGTGAGAATTCACTTACCCGGAGTCCTTTACGTTACAGGTTCTTATTTAACTCGCGAAATGAAATCCTTCAACCGTTCTCAATGTTAAGGCACTCGAAATGACCTAATTTTGATTATAGAAGGAAAGTCCAACAATTGTCCCAACTCGAAATGACCTAATTTTGATTACAGAAGGAAAGTCCAACAACTATCCCAACTTAGATATTCAGTGTTTATTCCAACAATGTCATTTGCTAATTATTAATCCATTCTTAGTTCCCATATTACCAATTATCACGTCTTTTTAAGGGTACAATTTCAACTCCTTAGCTCTAGYATTAAACTCAATCTATGTTCTCCACAATCTTACTTCATGATATAATTTTATAGGTCATAAATTTCAATATTAATTACTAATATTTTCACCTTTTAAGTTCACAAAGTCCAAGAGTTGCGGGAATGATATTGGATTCTCGGGCATCTAGCACTAGGACTCGCTAGCGCCTGTTGCTGGGCACTCCCAGAACTGGCGAATAGCCAGCCTATACCCAGCAACAGCCTACTCCACACCTGATTCCGGCAAGGCTTCCGGCGAGTGGTTGAAATATACTGACAGTGGTGATCGAATCTAGGCAGAGCGACGGCTGGCAAGGAGCTAGCTGGCCGTGCAGCAGAGCACCCGAGCGGCGACAAGACATACATAGATCTGGTCAAGGAGGAACAGATCCGGAAAGGCTCCGCTGCATCAAGCGGCCAAGCACATTCCTTCCTCCGTCTTGGCGAAACCATAGAGCAAAGAAGAAAAAGACAAAGAAGATAAATCCAGATCTGGTTGAGTGACGACCGGTGAGAGGCAAGACAGAAAGGCTGGCTGTGCAACAGAACATCTGAGTGACAGGCAAGACGCACGGATCTAGGAGCTTCACACCAGCGTCGACTTCTGACCCCATAGATCCGAGCGCAAGCTTGCAAGAATCGAGCGCAGAGAAAGACAAATCTTGGTAGCCGGGAAAACTCCGGACGAGTCCTGTCTGTTCGTGTCACGAGCTACTTTGAAATCTGGTCACTGCTCCGAGCATCGAGCACTGGCCATGCGTGCTGCGAGCGGCGTCCTTCRAGCACCGGCGTGGGAGGGACAGATCTGGCAGGGAATCTGCTGCGGCTAGCGACCTGTCGATCGCACGCGACGATGAGGAGTGGCCACTTCAAGTGTCGACAGTGGGAGAAGGGGAGAGAAAAGGGAGAGGGGAGAAAGGGAAAGAAAGGCCACGACAAGCAGCGTCAGGCAGGCAGAGGAAGAAACGGTAGCGGCGGATAGGGTTTCCTGGGAGTGGGCGGTGGCGGCACAATAAGGAAGAAGAAGAAGACTTAGGGTTTTGGTTTTTATTTTTTATTTTTTAATAACTTGGGCCCTAACCCAAATCTTTCGGGCCTTCCCATCCGTACTTAATCCAATCCTTAAATTAAATTTAACTGGCTTTCTTTCGATAACGGTCTAACTTTCGATGGAGAAACAAATAAGCCTACTAGTCGAGCCTCTAACTAACCAAGGACCTTAATCCAACAAATACAAAAATTTCGTACTCATTGAAATATAAGAACCACATAGAAATTTCCAACCCTAGTTGGCACACAAATTCACACGATCGACCAAAAATCCATAAAAAGAAATTTCGAGTATTACATGCCACATGGAATCCACTACAAAGGAAAGCATAATGCTATAAAACAAGAAGTAGATAAGTGGGCTTCGTAGCCAATGGGAACGTGACATGTGTCTCGCTTTAAGCCAAGACTTTTCTTGGCTTCTTAAGAAAAGATCAAAGAGATAAAGACGATCTCTTTGACTAAAGCAGACACACACATACTACCAGCTACACAGTGAGCAACAAGAGGAGCTACGAAGAGGAGGAGAAATAGAGAAAAAAGAAGAAGAAGCCGTGGGTTTGAAGGGCACAATAGGAAGAACCGAAGGTATCCTCACCAAGAAGCTTTACGATTTCTTCTTTAGGATTTGTTTCTTTATTCATTTACTTGATTTTAAGATGYTATCAATGTATTATTCAAGCTTAGTAAAGGCATGAGCTAAAATTGTRTAGTTAGAGTTCTTGATGAACCTTGGTACTTGTTGGTTGAACGAATGTTATATGTAAGGCGTACTTATTTTCATGCTTCATTCAAGAGTATCTATTGCCATACATTCACCATTTATTGATCATTTATGGTGATTATTTGAGCTGCTAAACATTAAAGTAGTGGAATACTTGAATAGACATGAGTTTTGGGAGTTTTAGGACTTACCATTCATGAACACTATAGGAATATATGTTTTGTTCATAAGGCCTAAGAGACTTAAGCTTAATTAGGTTTCTAAAATTAGATAATAAATCCTGGAATGTAAACAACCTAGTAGAATAGAAACAATAAAAATTGGGAAAGGAGAGGTCACGTCGTGTCTCGATTTATGTGCAGACATAGTTCACTTTGTTGTAGTTGTACTGCTATAATAGGAATGTTGTACCATTGTTGCTGTAGTTCGTAACTGGCAGTACTTAGATGATTCATTGATCCAAACTCCATTTAATACTATTAAACATCCTCTGTGAAGCTGTTCCTATGGTCTGTTACTAGTTTTAGTACCCTTTTACTTTAGATAATTTTAATTACTTTAGTGATAAATAATCCAAAACCAACTACTGATTTTATTAGAAGTTTCGTGCTACCATTCTTACTCATTCAATCCTCGTGGGAACATTATCTTATTTCACTTATTATTAGAACTTATTATTAGTTGTGCTTATGTGTTTGAAGCTAATTGCTATTTTCCATTTTGTCTATCACACCTCTTAGATCTCTTTCCAGTTCTCACGATGATTGCTTGCACTTGTTCTGTAGGATTCTTCTCAGTTATACTTGACAAGGTACCTATGGGTGATTGGATAAAATATTTGCAATTTGCCCCATTTGCATCTCCAAATTTTTGATGGAAGCCTCTTGATTCTTTATGGAGGTCAGTTGACTTTGAAAAGTGCTTGCTATGAACTTGTCATGAGATCCTCCAATTTAGATGACYTTTCWTGAGTGGGAGGTTGATTTTGATATCCCAAATATTGATYTCTCTCCCCTTCATGACAATTTCTCCATGAAAAGTTTGGATGACCTATCTATCCGAGATTGTAGGTATTTGAGAAAGGGTTCAAGTTGGATCTATTGTTGTTAGAATAATGAGCTTGCTCAAAGATTGATCAATTTTCCCTAAGGATGGGCAAATCAACATTAGCATGATCACCTCTACAACTAGTGAATAACAGCCCATGAGAATTTAAGCTAGGTATCTGCTTAGTTAGGGCTGCCATCTAGGCAGATACCTGAGCAATAACATCTAATTCCAATACCTTGCAACCCGCTTTCGCTGATACGTAGCTGATGACTGATAATTGTTGGTAGCTATGCGTTCAGTAATCTTATATACCTCATTTTGATCCTTAGAAAATTAGGGTTCCTCCTACAGCTACATCCAACATAGTTCGAATATTAGGCATCATTAGAAAGTGTGAACTACTATTGTGGCGACCCACCCTCCCTTAGGTTCCATTGGCAAGGAAAGAGCACCACCTGTCTCTCGACAGTCAAACAATTGTATGGTCAAAGTGTCTAAAAACCTCATAATACGAAGGATATAACTTAAAAACTTCAAAATTAATATACAAACTGAAATAAATTATAGTAAAAAAGTACCATAGAGTACATCTTCCAAAAATATATAGATATATAACTAGAACTATGTCAGCAATCCTGAGCTTCACAAAATATGTTCCTGCGAAACATTCCTAAGCTCTAACTTCCTGCTAGCTCTAGTGATTAGTACCTATCACTAAAACATTAGAAAACGGTGAGCTAGGCTCAGCGAGTCCCGTGGTGTGTGCCATGTGCATTTCAAAATATTTAAGTTTGCATAGTATATCAAAATCACAATTGCGAAATAATAAGCATCAAAAGTATTTAGCTCAAAACGTAAGAAAATCAGAGTAACAAATGTTTAAGTCATGCGGGAGTACGAAAACTGATCAGCATCATTTCAAAAGATCTTTTTGATTGCAAAACAATTCACATCACAAAGTGGAATAAGAATTCCCCAATTACCATTAGTCTTATTTGTTGGGGCTGGAATTACTAGCCTTAACACCCAAAGTGCACATGCAACTTTCAACCTTATAACCTCTTTGTGCCAACTAGCTAGGGTACTTACATAATCAGTTGTCCCGGGGCTAAATCTCCTAACCAGGGGTACAAGCATCCATGAATAAGCTGTGGGTGCTTCTGGCTAGTCGACTGTCCGCCCGATATGTTCTAGGTCACAGTACCATCGACTTTTGGCTAGGGGTTGCTATCTTGAGGGCTAATGCCTCTTGGTTCAAGAGGTGGCCTGTACTACTGACTAGCCAAATACAACACTTTGCTCATTTGGCTAGCCTCCCGAGATGATCAACAAAGTACTCGTGATTCACAGTTGGATCCACAATTCAACTTCATATTCACAAGACCTCAATCCAGAGATTCACAATCACAAATCCTCGATCATGAGGTTGGATCCAAAATCATAAATTCACAATCAMAACTCCTCAATGTAATTTCGTGTCTCAATGAAGAGTCAATAGCATTTTCATAATTTGGAATGACTTGTCAAACCAATACTTTAATTCAAGTCAATGCACACCTGTACTTTGAAACATATTAAAACATCATTCCTCGAAAAATGTAAAGTAATTTCATATAAACAATTTCACAAGCATTTATCAAAAGTTCGGTAGTTTTAATATGCTCAAAACACTTCATTTGAGTAACAAGATTGACATTCAATCGTAGAAGAGTTCATTAAAAACATGCCTAGAATACGCTTAAAATAAAACATGCTYTTTGAGAAGTTTAAAAGATAGAGGGACTCACTTGAGCTCGGAATTAAATAACTAAAATCTTCRGATTACAATGTATTAAAATAGATAAGAAACTTATCCTTTAGCTTATTTATAATCCCGCCAAGCTATTTCAGCAAACTATCACACATAAGATTGCGTACCAAGCTATTTGCCCAACAGGGGTAGTGTTCGGTAAATCAGTCATAAATTAAGTTCTGGTTCTAGTTTTCTTATAAATCTTATATGTAAATGAACCTAAGACAGCAAGCTAATTACACAAACTGGTTTCACTTAATTCCTAGCAACAAACAGATTATAGTTTAGTTGCATAAACAGTGTCCTGTTCCTTACTGGCTAAACTCTCAAGTTTTGATGTTTTATCAATATCTGGAATTTTACTGAGATGAATTGAATGAAAAAGGTCCCATCTGTTCCTACAGTATCAAGAAACTTATACAGATAAGACTTAAAAATTAACAATAAGTATTTAACTCCCATAACTTATCCAAACAAAAGAGGGAAATGCAGGATTTCTAATCTGATAGGGTAAGGTTGTTATGGTCATATCTTCGGTTATAATTTCTCACATTAAAAAAAATACAGTATCCATTTGACCCTTAGATTCATATCTATCCAACCAGTAACTAATTCCGAAAGATCAGAGAAATTCATGTGTTCTGCCAGCTGGTTAGATTGGCAGTGGCTAATGAAAGGGTTTCAGTGTTTCAATCGTACCTCGAGTTATACTAACTGAAATTAGGAAACAATTGGCCTCAAAATACTCCTTAGACAGTAGGATATCCAACCACATATCATATGCAAAAATCGAACGTACGAATAAACCAGAAACATCCTAAGATTGTAGGTCAAAAAAATATTTTCTGGATTGGGGAAATAGCATGATCAAACCCAAATTTTCACAAGTTATTCTAAACAAAAATGGGTCAGAAATAGAGCATGCCAAAAACTATTTATATCATTTTCCAGCAGCAAGCATATATCAAGTTTTCTCATCCTATTCCCAACATGATCATGCTATTCAAGCTGAAATACTCTTATAATCACAAATTCAGTAGCATGCTCATATACCATAGAAAATTATCTTAATAAGGCACGCTATTTCATCCATGATCGTAGTAATTTCTCAACCATAATCAAGTATCAAAATCTAGCAAATAAACTCACACAAAACTATCCATAACTGAATTTACCTAAATTATCTAGAGCTGTAAAACACACCTACACATGCAGAATGATAAAAGTCATAGATGAACTAGCCTTGAGAGGGAGTAAAAAGGGTAGTGAAAGGGTCCTGAAGGTGTTCTAAACAGACTGCCAATAGTGTTGATCATCATGGAGCAAAAAGAAAGAAGGTTCGGTTATGGCGTAGTTTTATGGAGGAGAATAACAAATCAAAAGGGGCAATTCCTTACCTTGTGAAGAACAAGAGAAATACTACTGGAGAAGGGATGAGCAAGGCGAAGCAAGGCTGGAGCAAAGCCGAGAGAGAGAGAGAGAGAAGTGAAGGAGAGAGAAAGAGAGTTTGAGAGGTGTGTTTGTGTTCTTGCACAAATGAAATGGAGAGAAAAGAGAGAAGGGAGGCTAGCCAAGGGGGTCTTATAGAGTTGGGAGGGTTAATTTGCTTTCAAGAAAAAGAAGGAAGAAGACCTTATGAAATAAGCTTGGA
This sequence comes from Rhazya stricta, assembly GCA_001752375.1. Classification (NCBI taxonomy): domain Eukaryota; kingdom Viridiplantae; phylum Streptophyta; class Magnoliopsida; order Gentianales; family Apocynaceae; genus Rhazya; species Rhazya stricta. The sequence goes on from MEJB01000016.1 coordinate 1,056,638, forward strand.
AATCTCCAYTAATAAAGAGTTGAAATGGCTTCTTTAAGAAGATTAACAAATTAGATTTTTGAGAAAAAATAAAAGGGGGGGATTTTTGGCCAAGAAAAGGGAAAAGAAGAAATGAGAAAATATAGAAATAAGAAAGGAAAAATGTCTTATGTAATAAACATTATAAATCTTCCTATATAAGAATTAATATGGCTTCTTCAAGAAGCTTAATTCAACAAGAATTTTCAAGGAGAATTTGCAAGGATTTTGGCTAAGAAGAAGAGGTAAAAGAAAGTGCAAATTTAATTTGAAATGTGTAGTAGGTTGGTCAAAAGTCACATGGGCAAGGGTAGAGTCATTGGTCAATTTATGGCCACAAAATGCATGCATGGTAAATGTCCTAACTTTGCATGCATTAGCTGATTACAATTAAAGGCATTCTAGTAATTACACTAGGACTATAAATATAAGAATATAACTGACGRGCACGTTTCCCAAGAAATGCCGTGTTTCCATGCATGCTAAAATTTTTACAGCTCAAGTCTAATATAAATTGGATAATACATTCGTATAAAACCAATAAAATGATTTTAAATGATTTATCATAATTTTTAAAATTTTCGGATGCGTGGTCAATAATACAGGACTATCCAAAAGTCAAAAATGCTCGGGGTTTTACAACTATCCAGTCTGATAGGCCATGATGCAGACATTTGCAAACTAAATCTTTGAATCTCTTCCAAGCCTCATAATGTGACTCACTATCAAATTGTGCAAAGGAAGAAATTTCAGTCCTAGGCCTCAAAGTTCCTGATGGAGGGAAGTATTTATTCAAAAATTTGGTAAGCAATTGATGCCATGTAGTGACACTCCTTTGTGGCAAAGAATTCAACTAGTATTTGGCTCTATTCCTCAAAGAGAAAGGAAAGAGCCTTAGTTCTGATCGCATCTGCACTAACTCCATTGTACTAAAAGTATCTAAGATCTCCAAGAAGTTTTAGATGTTAGTATTGGGGTTCTCACTATCCAATTCACCAAATGACATAGAATTTTGAATCATTTGTATAATGGAAGGCTTGATTTCAAAAGTATTAGCCACCACCATTGGTCTTTGAATGCTGGATTCAGCTCCATTTAGTGATGGAATAGCTTAATCTCACAAATTCCTTAAGGCTGGGATGTCTTTCCTTGCTGGAAATAATGATTTGATTATTGCCTTCATTGTTGTTGTTTTTTTCTCCATTACCCACAAGTGGATATGGAAGAACTTGTTCCATCTCGCTAAACTTCTTTGGTTTTCCTTGTTTTTGCCTCAATATTTTTTCTGCAAGTTTTATTGATTTTAAGATCATATGGTAGTAAATTAGCAAGATGATAATGGAACATACAATAGAAGAACTCAAAATTGAAAGAAAAAGAAAATGAAAAAAAATAAAGCAAAATAAAATAGTTAAATTAAAGTCAAAACTATAAAAAACGAACAACCTATTGAATATACGTTTTGAATCAGTATATTAAGTATTAACCAACCAAACGCATAATTATTGAATATACTTTCTGAAGATATATACAATCTATTTCTCTAAGTAATTAAACTATATCTCTAAGATTAATTTACTGAGAAAAATGCATTGAACATATGGTTCTCAAAGATTGCTCAAACCATGTAAATATATCTCTTGTTCACATGTAATTCATGACACTTGTAGCCTAATTGCACAAAAATAAGGTTTCAATAATCATAGATATACAAAATATAGAAAASATCTAATTTTATAACATAGCATCCGAAATGGATACATTATGGTCTTAGAACAAAAGACATAGTTCATCATGGTTCGAAGAAGGAATTGAAGAATGAGATAGAAAAACATCATGAAGACACAATAAGCTTGATCAATCATCAATTCGTCGGTCTTCTTTTCCTTCTAAARAGCTTCTTCTAAGTACTCCAATGTGTTCTTCAAAGTTTTGTAGATTGAATCCCTATATTCTTGCCAAAACTCGAGTATTTTTAGCTTAAGAAATCCTCAAAACCAACCAAAATGAACTTTAACTAGGAAAGGCCTCAAACTGGTGCCTGTTTGGGCTTAGGTCATGCCGGTTTGGGCTTAGGTTGTGTCGGTTTGGGCTTTCTAAGGCTTGAGCAGGTGATGATGTTCTCCTTGAACCGAACTCAATTTGGTGGAATATGGCTGAATTGGCACCGGTTTGACGTCAATTTTGTGCATTTTTACTTCACTTTGTGAATTTAGGAACTTGAGCTCTTGTAATAGGTGCCATTTTGAGCAAACATAGACCTGTTTGAGCTTGATAAGTTTATCAACATTGTTCACAAAAGCTTTTGAGAATTATATTTTCATGTTAGACCCTAGAATCTTCACAAGGCCAAAATAGGAGAGTTATGATATATATACCTTAAACAACATTATATATCTATATTCCTATCAATTTACCTCTATAAAATCCTAATATATATAGATATAAGATCGATGTATCAAATTTCATTTATTATAGTAATATTACTAACTCCTACTTAAACAAAAAAAAAATAGCTCATACCAATGATTGGTTGAGACTATTTTACTAGATACTTTAGTTGAACATAGTTAATAACTAATGTTATCTAAGTTCCTTGATAAAGCAGGGAAACAAAAAGCTTGATCACATTGAAACCTGCAAAACAAAGTTACGCGAGAATTGATAAGGAGGGATGATAGGCTAAATTGCAGATATGCAACTGACTTCAAACACGCAAGGATCTATGGTCCGCAAGTAATACCGTAACACTTCTAGATTAGAAACTATCATAATCCGGGAATGTCACYCATTTACCCTTACATATATTGCAAAAATTGGGAAAAATAAAAATTTCAGTGTTTCAATACAAAAGGGTTTATAAAATTTCGATAGAGTTTCCTCTGTAATATCAACATATCCACCCTGTAAACAATCAGAAAATTTCCCACCAAACATTCTAAAACTCCACATATAATGAAATCACCTCAAATCCCAATAATATAAATTAGCAGCTAAATACTCATATATTTAAAATCCAGCAAAAGTTTTGAAATTAAACGAATAAAGTTTAAACATTCAACAAGTTCATAAACCAATAGAAAATTTAATTAATATAAATGGCTCTTCGGTACCAAAATCTACTCCCAAACAATCTTCACACACCATCTGGCTAGTCATCTCATGAAATGTAAAAAAATAAGGGAATATGGAATGAACTACTAAGCTCAGTAAGTAAATCTCATGCAGGAATGTATGTGTTGTGCACTATATGTCATGAAGTTCAAAAATTCACTTTTGCTAAAAATTTTCCTTTTTAAGTCGTGAGAACTTTCTAAAATTTTCATTTCATCAAACTTTCCAAACATTTTCCTTTCATAAAATCATGAGCTCACTTGGTACAATACCTAGTCATTAAACTCTACAGGGGCAATTATTATTTAGAGCCTGATCAAGTTCTATCGGTAGAACTGCAAGGCAGTAACATAACTTAATCTTTTCTTGAACATCACCACATAAGAGGTGAATAACACATGAATTCCCACTCTACAATAGGGTTAGGTTGGGCTCCCTAGTCCMCCATGCCCCATTTCCTACTCGCACCTTTCATGGTCTAGGCTTTACGCCCCTTTTCAAWATCCTTAACATTTGGAAATCATTCATCATAAAAAAATAACATTTTTCCAAACTTCATTCCTCAAAACATTTTCCTTTTTAAAATTTTGTTCTTTAAAACATTTCCTTTCTTGAATGTATGATTATATCCATACCAGAGAATGTGCAACTACTGCAAATTACATGCTCATGATCATGGACCACATGAACTCTTAACTTAAAATTTCTAAATCATATCACATGCTTGAAATAAAATCATAAATCATATCACATAAAAACAATCCAATTATAACCATGAACTCACATTCAATTTACATAGAGAAATTCAATCATAAGAATAATACAAATTCACTACAATAAATGAAAATAATAGAGTTTAYTTACTTGTAGTCCTCAATAAATTTAGTTACTTTAAATCACTAGTGAGGTGCCTTGGTTGCCCACAACGTCAATGTGCCAAAAATATCCTAATATTGTTACACAAAGAATAAGTGTTCACATTCATTTAAATGAGTGTTCACCATTAATACATTATCATTTTTCCTATAGGTGACATTAACCAATAATTTTCGAGTTTAAATTTCTTGTCAATAATAATTGAACTACTAATATTATAATTTAATTTCATGACTCTTATTCATTCTTAAAACAACAATAATTAATTATGATCTAATCAAAATCTACATTACTTTATCATACAAACCCTAGATTTCACATTAAATCGTATTTCAGTATATTTCTAGAAATATATTCTCCTTTTATTTAATCGTACTAACTTAAATTTCACAGTAAATATATTCCATATTTTTTCTTAATTATTATTACATAATACAAACTTAAGCCATTCGGTTTATTTAAACGACGAAACTAATGATTCACCTTGAATCCCGAACCCTTAGTGTGGTATTGAGTCTAAGATGTGGTGGTGTCTATCACGCTCGGGAAAAGGAATGTGTGCTCCAGGTGTGCAAATGAACAGTGAACAGTAGCCTTGGTCGCGAACGGTTTCTGGTCGCCTAAGCGCCTGATGGGCTTGGGTAATTTCTTCTCCCCGCAATTTCGTTTTCCGATCARGCAATGAKTTTCCGTTGAAGAACTCCATCGAGAAGCTACTGGGTAGTGAGTGGTGGCGTTCGCAAATCTGGCCAAGCGATGCCTGGTCAGGTGTTGGTYGACCTGAGCAGCACCTAAACCATTAGACGCCTGGTCGAAGATGAACTGCAGACTTGGAGGTGAGCACTGCTCTGGCAAGAAGTAAGCAGAATGACTGGTCGAGCAGCAGAGCATCCGAGTGACAAGCAGGATGTGCGCAGATCTGGCTGATGAACAGCTTCGTTTCAAGCGGCTATGGATCTAGTGCCAACCTGTTGTGCTAGATGACGAGAGTGAGCAAGGAAGTAGAATGACAAGCGGCGTGCAGGCAGCATCGAGGATCCTTGGATCGCACCAATGGGGGATCTACAAGCATATCTTGTGGTACAGCTTTTACTATGTTTGTGTAACACCCCTAGATTAGGAACTGTCCTAAGCCGAGAGTATTACTGACCTTACTCATAATCATATTAACTACTATAGAAAAACAAAAGAAATCTRAACACTTGTCTAAAAYGTTTTATAAAAATTTCGGCAAAGTTTCCTCTGTAATTTCAACAGCTACCTCTCTGTGTACATTCAAAAGTTTCTCAAACATTTTCAATACTCGCAAATAGCATGCATTCTAACCCAACAACATCTAATATAAATAAACAATGTATTTCAAAATCTTTTATCAACTTAACATTACCAAACTTGAAATTTGCGAAACTTGAAAGAATTTAAAGCACGATTAGTTAAACAAATAAGGAAATATCTTGAACAATCCATAAAACCTTTCTAGCCAACCATCTATCTTATTCAGTAAAATTTATTTAAAAATGGAAATGCTTCGGAGTATCAAGACCTGCCCATAAGCGACCTCCACGCACCATCTGGCTACACATCACCTGAAATGGAGAATGAAGGAAATGCAATGAGCTACAAAGCTTCATAAGCAAATCCCATGCATGAATGTACATGAAATGCACTGTATGTTATGAATTCATAGTTCACTCTCTCAATAAAACTTTCCAAATACTTTCATAAAATTTCCATTTCAAAATGTAAGAACTTGTAAAACCTTTCCATTTCGTTAGAGTCGTGAGCTTACTTAGTGTAACGCCCAGCCACTAAGCTTGCAGTGGGCCATTATTTTTTGGAACCCGATTACATTTTCTACCGGTAGAACTGCAAAGTGGTTAACATTACTTTACTTTTCCTTACATCTTTTCACCTCCCAAGAGGTGAACATTACGTATATCCCTACCTTCCAAGAGGGTTGGGTCGGGTGTGCTGGTCCCCTTCGCCCCATTTCCTACTCACATCTTTCATGGCTAGGTTTATACTCCTTTCCAAAAATCTTAACCTTTTCCTGAAAATAATTCATTTATAACGTTTCATTTCCCTTCAAATTTCATCTCCTAAACCATTCGCTTTCTAAATGTATGAATGGCTCATGCCAGGAATGATGTAGAATACTACAACTACATGCCCATGACATGAACTACATAAAATCGTATATAAACACCATTCAACATAATAATAGTACAAAATATACATATTATGCCAAATCATTCAATACAATCATAACACATTCCAATACAGTAACCACATAACATATAACGAAAAAGGTAGGTAGATATGGGGATTTACTTACATAGAATTCAGATTCCACACTTTCAATTTACCAAAAGGAATTTAAGAACATCAATCCATATGCATTAATGAGAATGTGAGAATTTACTTACTTGGAGTCTCTTACATTAAAGGTTCTTATTTAAATTGCAAAGCAGGGCCCCTCGACTGCTCTTTGCATCAATGTGCTCGAAAACAACCTAATTATGATTACAAAGAAGGTCCATTTAATACGATTGTCCCAATTTTAAAACATTTAAAAATCATTCCATGAACGTCATTTTCCAATTTAATCCGTACTTAATTCCCACATCGCCAATTTATCACATTCTTAAAGTGTAACTTAAACTCCTTAGCTCGGGTATTAAACCTAATCTATGTTCTCTCACAATTTTACTTTAGGATATGATTACATAGGTCATCAAATTTCAATATCGCATAGCAATATTTTCACCTTTAAATCAACAAACTCCAAGTGTCGCGGAAGTGGCGTTGTGCCCTGGGCGTGCGCTCAGGCAGTGCGCGCACAACAATCTTGGTCGCCCATGGTGCTTGGTCGCCTGGCGCTCGGTCGCTTGGGAGTTTAGGCACTCAGCGCCTGGTTGCTGGGCATCTGTTAGCCCAACAACAGCCTCCAACAGACCATTTTCCTAATCTGGAAGCCGGTGAACAGCAAAGGACGGGATCAGACAGCACCGATCCAGCGGAGGAGAGCGGCGTCTCTGTGTAGCAGTGGATCTGGTAGGCGCGGGTTGCGTGCTTCTGGCAGACAGCTTGGTCGAAAATGGCACAGACCACAGACTGCCGATCTGAAACCCAAGAGCAAGAGAGAGAGAGAGAGAGAGAGAGAGAGAGAGAGAGAACTGGAGAAGAGATCTGGAGTGGTCTCTAGAATCAATAGACTYGAGCAGCCTTCTRGTGTGCGGCAACCAGTAGTGACACGAACAGGTGGTCCGCTTCGGGCGAACACAACGACAAGGGCAGGTGGTCGGCCTTGGGAAAGTAGTGATAGCAACCGCACGATCTGCAGCAGTCCAACTTGAGACGCGGACGGCTTGACGATCGCAAACCTAGGCGATTAGCGATCTTGGCGAGCAGAGGAGGAGATGTGATGGAGAGTGGCTGGCGAGCACTATCTTGCAATAACTGGCGATGTGCAAGCTTCGATGCCTAGGGTCATGGGTCTGGGTGAGTCGTAGAGGCTATCGATGACAATTTCAGACAACAGAAGCACGTGATAAGCAGAGATGGCAGATCTAGGAGACAGCTCGTCGTGAGGTTCAGACTTGGACGAGCTCTGACTGTGCATAGACGGTCGACCAGTTTCTCTCGGCCAAGCATTGCCCGAGCCAGCTGAGCAGCACACAACGATAGAGTCGAAATGGATTGCGATCGTGGCTTGCTGCGAACCTCTCGAACAGCTGGCGAAGATGGTCAGCGTAGCGTTGGGGAAGGAGAGGTTGCGAGTGCAGCGGGGAGGGGTGGCAGCGGCAAGAACATTCGAGAAGTGGGGGCGGCGATAGAGTAATGGAAAGGAAGAAGAAAGGTTTAGGGTTTCTCTTTTTTTTTATTTTTTTATATTTCCCTTTTTTTTTCAAACTTAGGCTTTAATACAAATCCTTTAGGCCTTCCCATTCCATAACCAATCCAGTCTATTAGATTAAATTCTACGGGCTTTTCTTTCGATGAAAAAAAAATCAAGTTTCCGAACGAGAAACAAATAAGCCTAACAAGTCGAGCCACTAACTAACCAAGGACTCTAATCTGACAAACATGTTAATTYTGTACTTATTAGACGTACAATTAAATAATAATAACCACATAAAAAATTATCCAACCCTMGTTGGCGCACAAATTYACATGATCAAACAAAATTCATAAAAAGTAAAATTCCAGGTATTATAGTTTGTGTGTTTTAGTCTAAGAGATTTTGACTCTCTCTCATTCTCTTAGAAGCTTAAGGAAATTGCAACCCTAAAGCAAGACACATGCCACTTCTCTATCGGTCCAAGAACCCACTTATTTTTCTTCTTTATGCTTTATGGTTTAATTTTTGGTTCCCAAGACAAAGCTTTCCACATGGGAACTCCTCATTGTTCTTTGATCTTGCTTGCTATCGGGGTCTAATCTAATTGCAATTATATATGAGGCCCAAAAATAGCAATTATGAGTAACTTCAATATCTACCCATTTAAAGTTAACAATATCCACAATAATAAATAATGTGTTCAACAAATCTTTTACCAATCTAACATTTATTCAAACTGAAATTTGTGGAAACCAAAAGAATTTAAAGCACAAGTAGCTAACCAAATAAGAAATATCCTAATGATATGCATTTAGAATCTTAACTTCTGTCTCGTCAGTGATCTTGCGGTCAGATATGTAGCGCTGTGGTTGATCGGTGTATCGGATCACGTCTTACCACGGTAGAATAAACCTGGGCTAAAGTAAAGATGGCCATCTTGGCGTTCGCCAATTTAAAGTAACGAAAATTTCGAAGTATGATGTGAGTTTCTCACATCCCGGCACCACGCGGCCAGGGGGGGTGCGGGGGTAAAGGGCGTGAGTGTGGAAAACACCGGATCATAATGTGAGGAAAGAATTTTGTAATTTGTAAAGGTTTTGAAGTTAAAAGAAAAATTTTAAGGTAAAAGATTGGAAGTGAGGATATTACGCGCTTGCCGAAGTACGGTTTACGCTTACATTTAAAGGATTGATAATACGAGTACTGTACTTGCGTATATGCTATAATATAATTTGTAGTATATGATTTATGTACTAATACTTTAATTATTGTCGTAAGACATTGTATTTCATATGAATTTTTATGTCTGTTAAGTTAAAAGTAGTTTTAAGTGTATAGTTGTATTTTATAGTATCCAGTGTGTAATGTTAGGTAATGTTTGCAAGTTTAAGTTAGGTACGTATATTTCTATACTTACTTACTCTCTAATGAATGGGCTCTAGAAAATTGCACCTGCTCAAGGATAAGTTCAACCTTCACTTTAGGAGGTTGCTAGCAGATGCATCTAGGGCTCTATTTGGATCATCTTAGGTGGGTTTTCCTTTAGATGAGTCAAGCTAATAAAGTTGAAATTCACAATACCTAATTAAGGCGTTACAGGAAAACAGTATTCATAACGAGTAATGCAAAGTGCCATGTCAAAGCTGAAGAATTAAGCCACATTTGGTGCATTAATGCAAAAAAAGGAGCCCTAAGTGAAAATAAATATTTAAACATGTTAAATGATAATGTACGCTTGTTAGCGTAAATGGGAATGTGGTAGGTCTACAGCACCTTAGAATGGGCTCGCACGCAAGTTCGCTGCGCGTGCTTACCGAGACCCGCAAACCCGCAGCCACCGCGGGACTCGCGCCCGTGTCCTTGCACCCGCAGCGCGTGACCCGCGGACCCGCAGTGAGGGACCTGCGGACCGGAGCGGCGACCCGCGGCACCCTGAACGAGTGACCTGCGGACCCCCGGCAGCGCGAACCCGCGACCGCAGTGAGTGACCTTGGCGGACCCGACAGCGCGAGACCCGGGCACGCGCGCGGTCCCTCACGGAGACGTAGACGTTTCGTGTCCGGCAGAACGACCCGCGGACCCACCAACAACTTGTGACCCCGGCGGTCGTAGTGAATGACGCCCGCCAAAAAACGTGCCTGTTTAGCACGGTAACCGGCGCGCCAGAGGCGGGCCAGGTCGTTAACCCACAGGCAGCGACCTTGACAATGCCGCTGCGTCGTCATCTATGTCTCCAGCTTACCTAAGACTCCGACTCGGCCACCTGGATTGTCTAGACCACTCCCGCGCTCATCTCCTCTTTCTTCTCTACCACCACCGTCGAGTCGGATGCAGCCTCGCGGCGCTCGTCGTTCCTCTCTGCCACCTAAGCCACTCCCGAGACCGTCTTATGCTAGACAGGCTCCTCTGCCGTCTCTAGCCTAGTAACGTCTAGGCTAGGAACGGGCCTTGACTTGCCGACACCCTCACTTTCTCTTCTGGTGCTGCTCATCACAGCCCAGCCCACTCCCACTACCATCCTGCCGCCGTCGCTACCGAGCCGATAGCTAGCTCTCGTCGCAGTCAACGCCGCTCCTACCGTCTTCCGCCACCCGCTTGCGGCCGAAGGCAGCGCCGAAGCCAGGACCCGTTAGAGCTTGCGCCGTCCCTCCGTTTCTGGCGCTCTGTCGCCCTTTGACACTTCCCAGCCTGAGCGCACTTCTCCCTTTTAGCGCCGCCGCAACGAAGTGCCGCCGCCGCTCTCTCCTTTTCTTCTCCTTACTTCTTCTTCTTCTTCCTACCCGCCAGATCCCAAGGAGTACGATCCCAAGGAGTAGGCGGCAAAAGGAGGATAAAAAGAAGAAGAAAAAAAAATTAATAATTTACTATAATAATAACATAAATAAGATATATAAATTAAAGGTAAAGAAAAAACCCGGTATTGAGGTGGGCAACCCGAAAAATAGTGTAGATTAGCTTTGAGCAATTTAATCGTGTGTTTGCCGAAGGAAAGCTATTTTTAGGGTTAGAAGCGCAGAATTATTTATTAATCCGGAGTGTTTGGCTCGGGAATGCGATTTTTAATGTGCACGGGTTCCGGATCAACCGTTATGTTTAAAGTGTGTTATAGAATTGTTAAATTATTTTCTTTTAAGCCCCACAATGTGCGAATGGAGAAAGGTAACACACAATACACCACGCGACATATCCTAATTACAAATACCTTTACACAACTAACACACCTTAAAGTGCACAAAGTCATTAACCATGCCAAAATATATCTTACCATAAATTCATGTCAGATATATCAAAGTACAGTACCCGTACCAATTTACTTATCATTCGAGAATGTAGTAAGACCGTACTCGTAAAGCATGTAAATCTTTCGTCAGTCCTTTACTTAAACTTTCCCTTACTTAAAAATATTTACATTCACAGTCCTTTTACAATTTCTAAAAACCCTTTCTCACATTTGGATCGTACTTTCTACACTCACCTTTACCCCGCCCCCCTTACCGTGTGGATTGGACTGGGAGAACTTTCCCATCCCTTTACATTCAAGTGAGAAACCTCCACTTTTCTACTTTCTTTTTCATTACATTATAATTAGCGAACTTTAAATTTGGCAATCTTTACATTATCTCAAGGTTCTTATGCACCCGGGTTAACATCCTCGAATTACCGATCTGCATGTGAATCTTCGAGTGCTGATATTACTTTACCTTTCCAAAATGTTCAGTATGTAATAATACTTCCTTTCAAAAATACTTTTACAATACTTTACCTTTACAAATCTTTCAAAAGTTTACTCTTTCACTTTAAAATATTAAAGACTGAACCATTCCAGCAATAAGTAGTAAGTACGTACTTAAAGGGAATAACTACGAAAATATCGGTAAGGATAAAAGGAGTAAACGTAAGTCCACTACCATCCGGTCCCCACGCACCTCCAGGCGACTACCCGTTTCGGTACTATGGGACTTCCGTATAAAATTTCATTAAAAAACCTTATTCTATCAAATCAACTGATCTTACCGAAA